>CM069134.1:94790727-95245727 GCA_035221665.1 Okamejei kenojei
AGCCTTTTGTGTACCCCGAAGACAGAGTGACTTCAGGGAAACCAATCAAAACTTCAAGGCTAAGCTAGTAGCCAACTAGCTACATCCTGCAATGGTGGAAGTGGGAAAGGCTGAACAACAAAGCAGCAGTAGGCCAGCCACTCGCTTGAAACAATCCTCCAGTGCTGCTACTGCCAGTTTATGAACAGGAGACAGATGACCCTGCTAACCCTCCTGCACTGACCAGTCTGACTTTAGATCACGTACTGACCACCCAACAAGGATATATGTGCAGGAGATGAGACTATATGATCCAACCCTTTACCACCGAACCGGCGCAAGGACAGCACACCTCAAAATCTTGGCCAACCCAGAGACCTGGATGTTGTCCTCCACCTAGCTCTCAGACAGAGTCAAACACTAACCAGCCAACAAGTAAATAGCCAAGGATTTAATGAGGAAAATTCAATCTTCCATATAATTGAATGGTGGTGGCTTTAATTTTTTGCTACTGTACAATTTCAGTTATACGGAAGAAATTGTACAGGACACTTGGGAGCCTCATCCAAAGTCACACATCCTTCCTAGCAAAGCTCGATTCATCTAACTTACTACATCCTGTCGTATGCATGTACTGTCATGGAAGGAAAACAGATTTAAAATCAATTTCAGCGACAGAGCCAAAATAGATAGCAAAGCTTAATACAACAAATCTTATGTTACAAAGACATTATATCCCAATCGATAAATTAATTTGGCCAAATTGCTAACTAAAGACCAAGTTAGAATTATTTCCAAAACAATGACCCAATTAATTATCATAGCGGATCGATTTAACTGGCCAACAATACTTGGAAACACAATAACAGTATTTGAAGTAATGCATAAAAAACTTAAATTATTCTGTAGTTATTTATTATTATTGATCTCAGGTACCAGGTACTAAACAAATTAATGTTTGTAAACCATAATATTTACAAATTTCTGCTTTATTTACTTGATATTCCACATGAGATCAAGAAAATGTAACCATTCTGGTGGTAAAAACACTGCTTTGTTATTGCTAATAAATATAATCCTTATTTCAACATAAAATGCTGGAATAACTCAGCGGGACAGCAGGGCTTGAAATTAGCAGTTGCCTGGACCACATAAAGTGCCGCCGGGCAACCTAAATGCAGAGTCATTTTGCCCGGCTTGGTACTGCAGGTACTGGTTTATACCGAAGAGAGATACAAAAAGCTGGAGTAACTCAGCGGGTCAGGCAGCATATCTGAAGAAAAGGAACGTGACGTTTCATGTCGTCGGCGGCGACGGCTGTATTGCGGGGCAAAGATATTCGGTGCGGGGTGACGGAGGGTCGGAGCGAATGACGGGTCCCGCACAGTGGCAGCAGTGACAGTGGCTCCACCTCCTCCTCCCGCACGCCAACCGCCCCGATAGCGGCCACTGCGTGCCACTCCAACAGCGATAAATGCTTTCAAAACAAACCCTCCCGCACGCCAGGGCAGGGAGGAAGGGGACAGGGACGGCGGTGGACAGGGACGGCCAAGGCAGCGGGACGGTGATGAGGAGCGCTGCCCTTCCTTCCTCCCCACCTCTTCTGCCCCTCTCTCTCTCTCTCTCTCTTGCGTATGCCCCCCTCCACCCTGGGACCCCTCCTCTCCATCCTACATTGATCCACATTCCTGCCTCTATTCAGTCCTCACTGACATCCCCTGTGCTCTCCTCCCCATCTACCCCCCCCCCCCCCCCCCCCATCTATTTCAATCCTGCATTATCGCCCTATCCACCTCACATTGAATCTCCTGCCACTCCACATCCATCCTACACTGTGGTCCCCTAATTCATCCTGTATTCACCCCGCACCCCATTCATCCTGTACTGACCCCCCTCCCCATTCATCCTGTACTGCTCCCCCCCAATTATCCCGTACTGACCCCCCACACCAATTATCCTACACCGATCCCCCCATCCAT
Organism: Okamejei kenojei; assembly: GCA_035221665.1. NCBI lineage: Eukaryota > Metazoa > Chordata > Chondrichthyes > Rajiformes > Rajidae > Okamejei > Okamejei kenojei. Next base: position 94,792,686 of record CM069134.1, read on the forward strand.
CCTGTAGTGATCTCCCCATTCATCTTTTACTGATCCCCTCAATCATCCTGTATTGATCCGCCCATTCATCCTGCACAGACCCACCAATCCACACTGCACTGACTCCCCCCCCACCATTCATCCTGTAACTGATCCCCCCCCATTCTCTGCGCTGATCCCCCCCATTCAAGAAGAATGGGAGGATCAGTCTGAAGAAGGGTCTCAACCCAAAACATTGCCCATTTCCTTCGCTCCATAGATGCTGCCTCACCCGCAGAGTTTCTCCGCATTTTTGTCTCCCCCAATTCATCCTCTACTGAACCTCCCATCCATCCTGTACTGATCCCCCCCCCCACCAAAACTATCATGCACAGATCCCCCACATCAACATCCGTACTGATCCCCCATTCAACTGCACTGATATCCCCCTCGCCATCTATCCACCCCGCACTGATTCACACACACACACCCCTGACCCTACTGTGCAGGAAATGTCTTCAGAGCAAACATTTACTATGTTTGATAACAGATTGCAATCAAATGTGTTCTAATTCCCAATGCTATTATTTGTTATAATCCATAAAGATGGATTAATTGAATTCTGAGCACCTGAAACATTAAAACCGCAGTGTTTGATTGTCACTGCTACCATTGACATGTTTATACAGAATTAATTTTAACGGCAAATCAATGCTCTTAATATGGAGTATCAGTACTGTAGTTATGTAACGAGCAACATTCACAACTATTCGTTGGATTTATCCAAGTTTCACTTCTACAGTCAGTCATATGCATCACAAATTTGGTCAGGAGATATTTCAGTTGAAATTTTAACGTTAATTCTGAATTGAGAATGATTGAAACAGCATATATCAATAATTTTTTTTAAAATCTGGTGCGTACAAACTGTGCATTTTCTTTGCTGTTCATAACACATACATCTAATCTGAATGTCCAGTAATTTGACACCTTTAAACATATTACCAAAAGAACATTTGCTGCAATTATGTCCTTTGGCCATTTCTTGTCAGTTAGTGTAATGTTTAACCTTTCAAATGGGTATAGTCGGTTTTAACAGCTATTATCATAAAATGCCTTTAGACATTTCCTTGCAACCTGTATATTTTGTTGTGGATAAATTATGTGGGAAGCGAGAGTGTTTCTGTACCAATAGCAATAATGACCCATGCTATGGCCATGTCATGATAATTTTCGGTCCTTCAAGAAAACATGCTTTGTAACAATCTGTAGTGTGCATGGTTAAGCATATATTTTACCATGGTCCAGGATTTATTGACACAGGTTGATCAGACGCTGAATAATCCAACCACATTTTTGTTTGGAAGTGGAAAGAAATAATAGAAATTGCATTAATTGCAACGGGTAAAAAGAGTTGAGATACTGTATTATAACTTTGCTGCATGTCATTGTGGTATATATCATGTCTTGATTGGTGAATATATTTAATTTGTGACTTTATTTGAAGCAGAATAATATGTGAATGCTTCATTGAGCATTATTCCGACTGGTGACTACGCACTTCGTCCGAGCACATTATCACACGCGTCATGCAAGCCATATTAAATGACCACCTAAAATGACATTTGGCAACCTAAAAAGCTGCCTGGGTTGCCCGGCTGGCAACAGGGAAAAAAAGTTAAGTGAGAGCCCTGAACAGGCAGCATCTCTGGATAGAAGGAATGGGTGGTGTTTTGGGTCGAGACCCTTGGGTCATTCCTTCTATCCAGAGATGCTGCCTGTCCCGCTGAGTTATTCCAGCATTTTGTGTCCAACTTTGGTTTAAACCAGCATCTGCAATTCCTTTCTACAACCTTATTCAACAATCGTGCAAGCAGATTTCAGAAGAAACGTGCAGTTTCTGACTGGAAACAGCACTTAACACGAACTGTTCACAAATCAACTCCTGTAAGGTGCTTTACTACTTAACCAGGGGAAAATCATGATATTCACTCCATGTGGTCAATAATACCAACACATTGCAACATATGCTGAACAATAATTAACGGATTGTTTGTCTTTGACTTGAATGGACTTTGCTTTAACAGTCATTGCGTGTGTAGTAAGCAGTCAAGAGAATTCACTGGCATCACAAAAACACATTGACATTGCACTTTGTGCTCACAATGTATTGCTACAAATAAAATCACCTACGATGGCAGGTGAGGATCCTGGCTCAAATCGTTGCCCACCCCACTGCCGTGCACATCTGTGCTAGAGCTAGGGACAGGATAATGCCCAGCTCTGCTTTGGCTTCCCCGCAGGCAGAGTGCGGAGATGCTGCCTGAAATGCCTGGCAGGTGCAGGCGCTCAGCGCTGATTGCACTGAACCATACATGCTCTGCCATGAGGGCACCTTGTTATAGCCAGGGATTGTACAACATTCCTGACAGCAGCAGGGAAGCCAGGAGTTTGCACCAAGTCCCCAGCATTGAATCAGGAAGGCAGGGGTTCTAACCAGCAGCACGAGGCCCACGGTGTATTTTTTAAAGTATATCTGTGAATGTACCAAATGTGTATTAAGGAACTACAGATGCTGGTTTAAACTGAAGATAGGACACAAACTGCTAGAGTAACTCAGCGGGACAGGCAGCTCCTCTGGAGAGAAGGAATGGTGATGTTTCAAAGTCGAGACCCTTCTTCAGACTAATGGAGTTTAATCGAAACAAGGGTATGGCGCTGCATTTTGTGAAGTCAAATGTAATGGAGAATTATACAATTCATGGCAATTAATTGCTGTCAATTGACAGATTGATGGGCAGTGGAATCATGGGGTCCTAGTCCACAGCTCCCTGGAAGTGGCAACGCAAGTAGATAGAGGGGCAACAAATGCTGATGGAATGCTTGCCTTCATAGGTTAGCCTGCATTTGGAGTATTGTGTGCAGTTATAGTCGCCACATTACGGATGGGAAGGCTTTGGAGAGGGTGCAGAAGTGCTGCTTGGATTAGGGGTATTAGCTATAAGTTGAGTTATGTTACTTTTATCAGCTTTGGTGTCATTAGGGCATTCTGTTCCTGACTGGACAATTATGTTTGAGCTGGTAGGAGGACAGGTCAATGCACCAACCTCTGCAGCCACACAGTTTAAACAGCTTATTTAGTCACGGTTTCAGATGTTTTTGATTCTGATGGATCTTTGAAAATAACAGAATGCTGGACACATTTTTGGAGCAGTCAGCTGTGCATCTATATTACTAAAAGCCTGATCTTGACCACTTTCTCTTGTTCTGTATATTGATTTTAGAGAAAACGCTGCCACTTACGGCTGTGGTTTTTGGCCATCTTACTCAGAGCCCCCCTCCGCTGCGCAGGACAAGAGGATTTTTCCCATCGATTAAAAATAAAAGAGTTATTAGCGTTTTAAAAATGTTGAGATTCTCTCTCCTGAAGACAATGCCCCTTCCGGAGGGACTATAAAACCCGGAAGTGTTGAGTGTCTGCAAGATGGGGGAGCGAGAGGGTCACGTCACTCAGTCTGAGCTGTGAATAACGCTGAACACATGTCTACTAAACTGTGAGTAGTTTTACTGACCTGTCAGTTCCCTTAATGTGGTTTAAAAATAATTTTGAAATGCTAAAGCTCTGTTGCCTTTGATTTAGAAATGCTAAAGCTGCCGTGCCGAATTACAGCTGCTGTGCCGAATTACAGCTGCCGTGCCGAGTTAAATGGTAATGATAGCGACCCCAAGCACACAGCCAAGACAACGCAGGAGTGGCTTCATGACAAGCAGGGCTCCAAATTAGCGGTTGCCCGGGTGACAATGACGACCCAAACAGCCGCCAGGCAACCTAAACGCCAACTCAATTTGTCCAGGCTTGGCAAGCAAATACTGGTTTGTACCGATAGACACAAAAAACTGGAATAACTCCGCGGGTCAGGCCGCATCTCTGGAGAATAGGAGCGTGACGTTTCGTGTCGGCTGTATTCCTGTACTATCTTTGATTGGGGGGCAAAGATACTAGGTGCGTGGTGACGAAGGGTCGGAGCGAATGACATGTCTTGAACAGCGGCACTGACAGCGGCTCCACCTCCTTCTCCTCCCACACCCCGCCCGGCAGTAGGAGGCCTCCCACTCCCTCTCTCGGCGCGCGAGACGGGTTGTTTTGAAAGCCCCGCTGGTGGATTTGCAAGCAGTGGCCGCTATCGCCCTGATAACAGCCGCTGCCTGCAAATCCGTTAACGACGATAACCGCTTTAAAAAAAAAACCCATTTTGCAGCTGCACCAAAGATCCTACGGCTATAGAATCTTTCAGCTGCACCGCTCGGCCCCGCACCTTCCTGTCGGCTGGCAGAGGAGAGGAGACGGTGGCGACGAGTTCCCAACCGCCTCTCTGTTTGGCGGCGGCACTTGGCGTTGGACAGTGACGGCCAAGGCAGCTGGCGATGTTGCCCGAGGAACGCTGACCTTCCTCCCTCCCCACCTCTGCCCCTTTCCCCCCCTCTCTCTCGCACGCCCCCCTCCACCCCTCTTATCCTGAGACCCCTCCTCTCCATCCCGCACTGATCCCCATTCCCTCCTCTATTCAGTCCTCACTGACATCCCCTGTGCTCCCCTCCCCATCTACCCCCCCAACCTATTCATCACCCTACCCACCTCACATTGATTCTCCTGCCACCCCCCCCCATCCATCCTACACTGATCCCCCAATTCATCCTGTACTGACCCCCCCCCCTTCCCATCCATCCTGCACCTCCCCCACCTTCCATTTACCCTGCACCAAACACCCCCCATCCATCCTGTAGTGATTTCTCCATTCATCTTTTACCGATCCCCATGCATCCTGTACTGATCCTCCCCCCCATCCCCTCATGCATCCTGGCATCCTGTGCTCCATCCTGTACCCCCCATTCATCCTGTACTGATCCCCCCCCCCCCCCCCCCATCCATCCCGTACTGATCCCCCAATTCAACACCACTGACATCCCCGTGCCCTCCAATTTTATCAATTAATTCACCTGCCTCAATCCATCCATTCCGCACGTACTAATTCCAATGTTATTATTTGTTTTGCACCAATCCATCTCCAGTTAGCATAATGTTTAACCTGTCCGCTTTTAACAGATCACAAAATGCCTTTAGAAAATTTCCTTCAATGTGGGAAGCCAGAGCCAATAGCAATAACGACCCATGCTATGGCCATGTCATGGTAATGTTCGGCCCTTCACAGAAAACATGCTTGCATCAATCTGTAGTGTGCATGGTCCAGGATGTATTGACACAGATTGATCATTTGCTGAATAATCCAACCACATTTTTTTGGAAGTGCAAAGAACTAATAGAAATTGCAATGTGTAAAAAGAGTTGAGATATTGTATTATAATTTTGCTACATGTCATTGTGGTATATAGCATGTCTTGATTGGTGAATGTTTATTTTTGTAAAATATTTTTATTAGACGTAAATACATATTAAGAAGAAATAATATAAAATCGAAAAAAAAACACATTATTCTTCACATACATTCTTAATATTTTTAAAATTTATGGTCATTCTTATTTATACTTCTATATTTTTTATTATTTTATAACAGTAGGAAGTAAAGAGAAATAAGAAAAAGGAATAAGAAAGAAATAAAAAAATCAATAAAATGAGTGGAGTATTAAGCAAGATATTCTTCATTGGAGATATATTCGTGGTCTATTGTATATAATTTTTCATCTATTCCTTCATTCAGACTTCAGTCAGGGCCTCGAACCGGACCACCTTAACCCTTTAAGTATTCAATAAATGGAGACCATATTCCTCTGAATTGATCTAGCCTGTCCATTAGGACAAGTCTTAATCTTTCCAGGTGAAGTGTCTCTGACATTTCTGTAATCCACATTTTGATTGTGGAGGATATGGGACCTTTCCAAAATCTTAGTATTAATTTTTTACCAATTATTAATTACCAATAAAAAATTGTTGTGTTGTTAGTAGCTGATCCATTTCTAATATTCCTAATATGATTAATTTTGAGTCTGGAGTTAAATTTGCATTAACTACATTCGAGATTATCTTAAAGATTTCTGTCCAAAAATTAGTAAATTTATGTACATTTTGTGAATGAATGCGTTAGATTAGCTTCTAACTGCTGACATTTATCACATATAGCAGAAACATTTGAAAAAATTCTGTTTAATTTGGATTTTGAGAAGTGTAATCTATGTAAAACTTTAAATTGTATCAAGGAGTGTCTGGCATTTAATGAGCAGTGATGTATATGTTGTAAACTTTCATTCCATACTTCTACACTAATTGTTTGACCTAATTCGTTTTCCCATGCTTGTCTATATTTTTCCGTATTTGGTAAATTATTTTCCAGTAAGATATAATAAAATATGATATTATTTTTTCTGTATTCGGATGTTTATTTAGACATTCATCTAAAATTTCTGTCTTTCTATTCCTAAAATCTGGTGTATTTGATTTAACATAATCTCTAATTTGTAGATATCTAAAATACTCTTTTGAGTGAAATCCATAATTTTGTTGTAATTCCTGAAATGAAAGAAATAATCTTTCCCTGTAGAGATTGGTGAATATGTTTAGTTTGTGAGTTATTTGAAGCAGAAATAATGTGTGAATGTACACAAAATTGCTGGAGAAACTCAGCAGATGTGGCAGCATCTATGGAGCGAAGGAAATAGGCAACGTTTCGGGCCAAAACCCTTCTTCAGACTGATGGGTTTCGGCCTGAAACATTGCTTATTTCCTTCGCTCCATAGATGCTGCTGCACCCGCTGAGTTTCTCCAGCACTTTTGTCTACCTTCGATTTTCCAGCATCTGCAGTTCCTTCTTGAACATAATATGTGAATGCTTCATTGAGCATAATTCTGACTGGTAACTACGCACTTCGTCCGAGCACATTATCACACGCGTCATGCAAACAGTCTTAAATGACCACCTAAACTGTCATTTGGCAACCTAAAAAGCTGTCAAGGTTGCCCTGCTGGCAACAGGGAAAAAAAGTTAAGCGAGAGCCCCGACAAGTCTGTGAATGTCCTTGTGTGACCCAGCCAGAGCCCGGACTTGAACCTGATCGAATATCTCTGGAGGGACCTGAAAATAGCTGTGCATCGACGCTCCCCATCCAACCTGACAGAGCTTGAGAGGATCTGCAGAGAAGATTGGGAGAAATTACCCAAATACAGGTGGGCCAAGCTTGTAGCGTCATAGCCAAGAAGACTTGAGGCTGTAATCGCTGCCAAAGGTGCCTCAACAAAGTACTGAGTAAAGAGTCTGAATAATTACGTAAATGTGATATTTCAGTAATTTATTTTTAATTACTTTGCAAAAATTTCTAAACACCTTTCCCTTTATTATTATGGGTATTGTGTGTAGATTGATGATAATAAAAAAATAATTTAACCATTTTAGAACAAGGCTGTAACTTAACAAAATGTGGAAAAAGTGAAGGGGTCTGAATACCTTCTGAATGCACTGTAAAACACACCAAAACTACTTCCTGCGAGCTAGCAATGTCAATAAATCACTGCGAGCAACAGCTGTTGAAAATAACTTTGACAAACAGCACAGTAATACAAACCACTGGACTTGCTGGGAAGTGTAACTGCATTACATTCATAGCCACTTTACTGCATCCAAACACAACTTGCTGACAAGAAAATACAATATACCCAGCAAAAATAAAGTGCTTTCAGCAATTACAGACTTCAGGTTTCAAAATCACTGCCACTCCATTGCAGCAGCTATGAGAACAAGAACCAAACTTTATGCATAATTTCTGTGTTGTTGCTACCAGTTAATTATATGGAGTAAAAGTGGGAAACACCTCTTCGACAGGTATAAGAAAATCAGATTGTGGTATTTTGGGCACAAAGCTATTCCAGAAATATTAATTTGTCATGCAACAATCTGACCTATCAAGACCAATCCAAATTTCATTGAGCCAATTGGAATCAAATTTTCCAAAAATAATCAATAATTCAATTTCACCAGACTGTTACTCTATTACCATTATATAGTAATTACGCTCCAGATTAGAGGTATTGGTGTGGATTTACCAGTTCACAATTGCTAATTACCTCAAACATTTAATGATCTCTGTGGCCTGCACTCTCACTTCCAAAAACAACATTCATCAGCCTCAGTTCTAGGTCTTAGATAAAACATCTCCCTCAATATCACCAGTCAAAGGTGTTGGTTATTTTCTTCAGGAAGCATGGCGTTGTACATGCCTCAATCAACATCAATGGTGCCGAGGTGGAATGGGTGGAGAGTTTAAAGTTCCAAGGTGAGCATATAACAACAATTTATCCTGCACGAAGCATCTTGAAACTACAAACCAACTTGAAACACACCAACACTTCTTCCTCAGGAAACCATCCAGGCATGTCTCTAACAACTCTGATCAACTTCTACAGATGCTCCGTAGAAAGTATACTATCGGGAGCTTGGTTTGGCAGCAGCACTGCTCAAAATAGCATGAAATTGCAGTTTTGTGGATATAGCCCAGTCCATCTCACAGGCCAGTTTCCCTACCATCGACTGCATCTACATCCACATTGCCTCGCAAATGCAGTCAATGTAATCAAGGACTTTTTTCACCCCAGTCATTTCCTCTTGACACCTCTCCAATAGAGCATAGATACAACAGCTTGAAAGCAGAAACTATCAGATTCAGAAACGGCTTCTTCCCCTTTGTTGGACTACTGAAAAGTCCCCCATTAAACTAGGGTATAGTCCTGATCTTGCAATCTTGCGGACGTTTAGTTTATTGTCATGTGTACCGAGGAGTAGTGAAAAGCTTTGGTTGTGTGCTAACCAGCCAGCGGAAAGAAAATACATGATTATAATCGAGCCATTTATTGTGTACAGATACATGATAAAGGAATAACGTTTAGTGCAAGGTAAAGCCAGTAACGTCCAATCAAAGATAGTCAGACGGTCCCCGATGCGGTAAATAGTAGTTCAGGACTGCTCTCTGGTTGCGGTAGAATGATTCTGTTGCCTGATAACAACTGGGAAGAAACCTGGATCTGGAAGTGTGCGTTTTCACACTTCTTTTACTTTTGCCCAATGGAAGATGAGAGAAGAGGGAATGGCCATGCGACACGTCCTTGATTATGCTGCTGGCCTTGCGAGGCAGCATGAGGTATAAATGGAGTCAATGGAAGGGAGGTTAGTTCATGTGATAGTGTGGACACGGCCCAGACCCCGCTGCAATTTCTTGCGGTGTTGAATGGCCTTCTTAGGAAGTAGAGGCGTTGGTATGCTTTCTTGGTTGTTTCTTCAATATGGGTGGTCATTGGTGATATTTACTCCTAGAAACTTTAGAAATTAAACATTGGCACCATCAATGCAAATGGGGGTATGTGTACCACTACACATCCTGAAGTCGATCACTATCTCCTTTGTCTTGTTGAAATTGAGAGGAAGGTTGTTGTCTCGACACCAGAACACAAGGCTCTCAATTTCCTTCCTATACTCATCATTATTTGATATCCGGCTCACAATGGTGTTGTTGTCTGTGAATTTGTAAATTGAATTAGATTTGTACAAGGTTGCAGTCATGCGTGTACAAGAAGTAAAGGGGGCTGAGAACGGATCCTTGCTGAGCTCCAGTGTTGCAATCTCAGTTGCTTTCAGTTTCACGGTGAGACAGTAATGAACAATTTTACCAATCAGAAGCACATACATGCAGCACAGGCTTGCAAATATCTTTTCTCTAATAAACACCGACAACAGTCATGTTTGTAGTTTTTCTTTAGCTTTTAACATGAAACCGTATCATGCCTTAAATAGGTACCCACTGTGTCATCTACAACATTACGCAGAATTTTCCACAAAGGTAACCCACACAACTACATTTGACTTGCAGAGGTATTCCAAAGAGCATGAAAAACAATTATTCAAATACAGATTGTTTTAATTACAAGTACTCAAAAGTACTTTCAAACTAATTCTAAAAAGAGCTGTATGTAAATACTCTTTTTTTTTTTTCAAATTCCTGCAAATGACTCCCAAAGTGTGCAATATACAGCCTTCCAAATGACAACAGTGAAAGGAAACAATGACAAGAGCAGGCAATTCAGTCTTTCAACTCACTCCATTTTTAATTTAACCACCATTTTGAAATTTCACTCAGTCAACTTTGCTTCTTAAGATTTTACCTACTGCATTATTAAATTAAATCAAGACGGCAGTTCACAAGAAGGCACACAAAATTACTGATGCGGAATCTGTTGCAGAGAAAGAGAACTGATGGAGGAACCCAATCGGAAGCATCCGTGTTGGTAGAGAGTAGTTTTCAATCATAATTTTAATTTATGGCTCTGAGCCAAGGCAGGAGGAAAGTATAACGAAATTCCTGAGCCAAGCTGAAGAACAGATATCCCCTGTTAAGACCCCTGTAAAGAGCACATATCACAATACAACAGGTTCAAACTCCATTGTTCATGCATGTGGCCAAGTAAGGTGCTCATACACAGGCTTAACCAACAAGGCTTACTCATGAAGAAGTTTTCAAAGAGAAACGGCAGCACTAGTAAAATTATTGACCATTTGAAAATTTGGACCAACAATTTCTAAACCACAACTGGAATAAACTGCAAAGTCCAGGCAGAAAGATAGTAAATAGGCTGCCAAAAAAGTTAGCAATGCATCCTAATGCATAGCTGGCATGTTTACCACATTTATTAATGAAAAATAAATTACAATGGCAGTAATAGACAAAAATACACAATAATAAATTTAGATGTAAGAATAAAGCCACAGCATTCTTTTGGTTCCCTTGTAAAGAGTTAGTTAGCAGGCTAGGCCCCTAAATGTCTACAATGCTTATATAGATAGTGATCTCAACATAATACAAGGAAGGCAATTCCAGGAAAGTGACAAGGAAGGAAAAAAAGGATAGCAAAATGATAATACCCAATGACTTGACCTCCACCACCACCTAAACTTTAGGTCCTAAATCAATCCTTTGCAACAGATTCTGTATCAGCAACAGTTTAACCATCCTCTGCCCAAAGAAATTCCTCCTCATTTCCATTCTAAAGGTGCACCCTTTTAATGACGTTGTGCCCCCTGGTTCTCCCACTACTGGAAACATCCTCTCCACATCCACTATCTAGGCCTTTCATTATTTGGTAGGTTTCAATGAGAACCCCCTCATCGTTCTAAACTCCAGCGAGTATAGGCCCAGAGCATTCAAATGATCTTCATATGTTAACTCATTCATCACCAGAATCATGTTTGTACACCTCCTCTGGACCCTCACCGATGCCAGCACATCCTTCCTCAGAAACGGGGTTTGAAACTGCTGACATTTTCCAAATGTTGCCTGACCAGTGCTTTTATAAAGCCTCAGCATTACAACCTTATTCTAGTCCTCTCAAAATGAATACTAACACTGTAGTCGCCTTCCTTACAACCCATTCAATCTGCAAATCAACCTTTTGGGAATAATGCGGCAGCACTCCAAAGTTCTTTTACACCTCCTATTTCTGAATCCTCTCCCCATTCAGAAAGTAGTATATGCCTTTAATCCTTCTAAAGTGCATCACAATAAACTTTGCAATGTTGTATTTCATCTGCCACCTCTCCCAAAACTGGTCAAGTCATTCTGCAGATTCCCTGCTTCAACACAACCAGCTCCTCCACCTACCTTCGTATTACCCGCAAACTTAGCCACAAAGCTAACAATTTCATTAACCAGCATCTGCAGTTCCTTCCTACACAATTCTATTAACCAGATCATTAACATATAACATCCAAGTGGACTCTAAAATCTCACCAATCACGAAAAAGTATCTTTTGCATTCCTTTCTTGATCAATGGAGTTACATTTGAAAAGTCCTCTGCAAACGACCCCTACGAAACGCTACAACACTTTCAGAACCTTGAGGTGTAGTAGACCTTTCAACTTCCCAAGCAACTTACCAGCAGCCAGCCATAAGCAAAACAGGATTCCCATTTTATGTTCCCCTTTCCCTACTCTTTGCTATGTATTCTTCCCAGGGATTGGGGAAAAAGCAGCAGGGGTACAATCCATGGCTCGAAGGGCCGAATGGTTCCTTGCTTCTAATGGGCTCCCATCTCATGTATAATCTCAGAAAAAAACCCTTTGGTATCCTATTTTATATCATTTGCTAGCTTACCTTCACATTTCATCTTTTCTCTCATTACTTTTTTAGTTGTCTTCTGTTGGTTTTTAAAAGCTCCAATCCTCTAGATTTCCACTAATCTTTGCCATATTAATTGCCTTCTCTTTTGCTTCTAAGTTGTCTCTGACTTCCTTTGTCGGCCTTATTTGCTTCATCCACCCCTTAATAGATTTCTTCCTCTTTGGGATAAAACATCTGACATCTTCTGAATTACTCCCCAAAATTCCTGCCATTGCTGCTCCACCGTAATTCCTGCCAGGGTCCCCTTCCAATCAATTTTAGTCAGCTCCTCCCACATGTCTCTGCAGTTACCTGTACTCAACAGTAATACTGATACATACAATTCTGGCTTATCCCTCTCAAACTGCAGGTTCCATCATATTATCTATCACTGCCTCCTAGGGCTTACTTCTCCTTAAATCTGGTTAATTTACACAACACCATAATCCAGAACTGCCACTTGGAATCTAGTACCAACCTGATTTTCCCAGTCTACCTGCTCTCTCTCTCTCTCTCTCTCTCTCCCTAGGCCAAATTAAAAGTGTACACAGGTCAAATGTCAATGAAACATACATACATCTATGCATACATACATATACATATATATCCATACATACATATACATATATATCCATACATACATATATATACACATATACATGTATACATACATATATATAAATATACATATATACACATACACATACATTATATAACAAACTCATCGTTTGTTTCTATGTCTGTCATCTTGAAATTACGCAAAAATGGAACACGATAGTGGTACAATTGTTTTACCCATCTTACAACACACATCAGGACAATGGTGAGTATCAAGTTTTGTTCCGATTTATGTTATATTTTAGAAGTAATTCACATTTTAAACTTTAAAAAATTAACTTTTCACTGTAAAAAACCCAATTCCACTTGCTGCCCTTGCCCATTACAATGTCACAAATTACAAGACACTCAGTCCTGTCATTTGTAACATTGTAACGAGCAGGGGCAGGGGAAGTGGAATTGGATTTTTTAAACGTGAATTTTTTTTTAAAATTTAAAAAGAGTAGAGGAGGGGAGAGAGTGTTGGGGGATGAGTGGAAATGAGCCGCATCTGCGCAGTTGGAGGCTATGGACGAGTTATAGAATATTGCGCTGGTGGAACGGGTTGCGTTGCGTTGGGCGAGTGGTGGAATATTGCGTTGGGGGAACGGGACCCAACGGGTCCCACTTGCTCTAGTTTATACTAAAAATGGCCGATAAATGACTAACTACAGTCCTATTGTTCATATCATAACAAAACATTACAAGATTTTCCTCGGCAAACCATTTTTTGTGGGTTTTTATTGAGTGCGCTCTTCAGTCCAAAAAAAAACAGGAAGAAATTTGAAGTAAATTTCCACTAAAATACATTGTACAATGTCCCATACAATTCAAGTACATGGGAATACATTGATTTGGATGACATTTTAGTTTTAAATAAGTCCCCCCAATTCTAAATGATTTAGAATTCTAAATGCTTCTACTGCATTAAAATATAACATTTATCTTTAACCAAAGTCTGATATCAAAGCAATATTTTATTTAAACATTCCAAAAGGTATGAAACAATAAACTCAATCATACCAGTTACTCTATAATACAAATTGTTTTATTTTGAAATAATAATGGTAACATAATCCATGTTGCAATCATGGAAAATAGAAAACATTTTTTTCTTCTTGCCATCTATACCTGATCTTTGATAGTCAACGAATGCCGGTACCAAATCTTAAAATCAATGGATTATATATTGAAGTATTTGACCAAATGAAATATAAATGCAAGCTAGCTAGAGAACACCTACTTTGAATCCAATAGAATTTACATAGCATAAAAAAGACTGCTTACCACGGGTATTTGTAGCCATATCTGCCACTTTCTGAAAGGCATCCAAAAAAGCAGCAGCAGCCACCACAGTGGTCCTGGAATATAAAATATCCTGATGTATTTTTGACACAATAAGCAAGACTTCCCGAAAATACAGCCCTAAAAATTACACTTTCTAGTTCCGCTGCAAAAACTAATAATATTGGGTATGCTCATCTCCCAAGGAAAATAGTGTGCTTAATACTAATGGGACAAGCAAACATAGCTGTTTATGATTACTATCAAGGGATAAAAGTAGGTAAAAAGCAATTAAGGAAATATTATTTATATTGAATTGACAGGGAAAATATCTTTTATTGTTTTCTGCCAAAAAAGCTAAATTTCCTCTCCGAGAAACAAAATAAATAAGCCTGGGTTATCGTTTTGTTGTTAACCAATAAACCAAGTAAATTGAAGAATTCAAGTACATGGGAATACATTGAAGATTAAAATATTCACAGAAGTCCTAAATTACCATAATAACAAAGAGTATATTTTGCACTCTGGGATCCGCGGCAATTTTAAAACCAAATCACCTGTATTTACAGCTGCAGTTTGTCCTTTTAGCCTTTCTAATCACAACAATGTGAACATGTACACCAGACCACTCCCAATTCATCATTTGCTAGAGCTTCATGAATACCTTTTATATATTTTATAGCATGTTTCATTTATCCATCCTCAAAGGTTTTGTTATTCAAAGCACATGCATTATCTTTGAACTATTCATGCAAAAGGAAGAACAGTTGTTTGTAATATGGTAACCTACCTTAGTTGGGACTGTAGCTTTCCTGCTTTGCTAATAAAATCTTCCCAGATTGGGTAACTCCCCTGCAAAATAAAGAAGATATTATAAACACAGTGCCTCATAACGTTTGTAAAACCAATGAGATAATATTCCTATCAGAATGCAAATCAGACTGCTCACTTTTCTGCTTGTTACACACATTTTGCATGATCAGAATACCTTGGGGTTCTAAATTAAGTGTTCACTCAAAAGCAAACATTGGCCAGAAGAAAATGGCTGCTGTACCTTCCATAAATAAGTACACAAGCCGAATTACTGTAAAACTAGGACACCAAATCACACCATTTTCATGAAGTAGAAATCTGATCTGCCTTATTTTTAACCAGGCAGGAGCAAATACATGTTTTTAAAATGCAATGCATCGAGGTGTTCAATATTAGCATTAGCCCATAGGAACACCTGTGTAATTTCACCAACATTTGGTAACAGCAGTCAGGGTGGTAGTTTAAAGGGTTTATACTTTAAATAATAGACATTCACTGTAAATTATTAAACATTACTGCTGCTTAATAAATCTGCGTTATGTTTGGCACATTCAGAATAATGTTCATTTAGGAATTAAAGATACCTGGTGTTTTTGCTATATGAAGAAATCCACTGTTATAACATTTCATTTTAATTAATTCTTATCCAAACTTGGATCCTCTCTAAATTTGCCCCAAAGTCTCTGGCAATTTGCAAAAAAGATTACCGAAAAAGGAACCTTAGATCAAGTAGAAAACAAAACTAAGAAAAGCAACAGAGAGTAGTTATTCTGAGTGCAGCTGTTCAAATGCTGGCAGACGCAGGCTATTGTTCAGTTGTTTTTCCTCAGTCAATGTTTAGCTTCAACAGCCAAAGCATCCAAGGGAAGCATGGCTCTGGCAGAAAGGGGCCAAGAAACGTACAATAAGACAAACAGGAGAGGGGGGAGAGAGAGCAGCGATTGAGATTGAGACACATGAGAGCAGGTTGAAAAAAATGAAGACATCAAAAGTTGTTGGAGGCAACGAAAGCTGCCTTGCATAACACTGTGCAAGTGAGTAACAGAAGGGGGTGGGAGATTGCAACCTTCACGTGGTTCACCCTGTTTCGACGAATGCAATCAACCTGCCGTGCACAATCAAATAAGATCAAACAGAACAAGTTGTTCTACAACTTTAGGCTGTGCACGCCATGTGCAAGAAGAAGAAGTAACAGAAGCAGGCAAGGTTGTAAGATGGCGTCTCGTGCACAACGCGAGGCTCTGTGTCTCCGTAGTTTTAGCAATTTTTTTTTAGTTCTGTTAATAATTAACTTAGTTTTCGCCCGGTGCACTCGAGCGAAGACTCTATACAGCCATCAGGAGCTATTGGAGCTCGGCCGTCTACACATAACGAGCCGCAGAAGCGACTTTCAACTGCCGCCGGAGATCGTCAGGACACCGTGGTCTAGAGGGCCAGCTCCCCCGACAGGAAGTGCCCGGAGGCGGCGCAGGGACCGCAAACAAAGACGTGGGAAGCGCGGAGGTTGTCGAGCTAGGCTGAGATCAAACCCGCACCAGCCAGCTCTGCCCAGCATTTTCCTCGCGAATGTCCGGTCCCTGGTGAGTAAAATCGACGAACTGCGGCTGCGGATCACCACACACAAACGGATCGCCGACTGCAACGCCATGGTCTTCACTGAAACATGGCTCACCGACAACATCCCGGACAACGCCATCGAGCTGGAGGGGCGCACTGTCTTCAGGGCCGATAGAACAGCGGAGGACTCCGGTAAGACCAAGGGCGGCGGACTGTGCATTTATGTGAATAACTCATGGTGTACAGATGCTGTCAGGATTGGTAGTCACTGCTCTGCTGACCTGGAATACCTGATGATAAAGTGCAGGCCCTTCTATCTGCCCAGGGAATTTACATCGATTGTTATCACTGCAGTCTATGTACCCCCAGACGCTAATGCCAGGCTAGCAATGGAAGAGCTGCAAGCTGCTATCAGCAGACAACTAACTGCACACCCAGAGGGGGCTTTTATTGTTGCAGGTGATTTTAACCACTCTAACCTTAAAACTGTACTCCCCAGATTCCACCAACATGTCTCCTGCCCAACCAGAGGAAACAAGACTCTGGACCTAGTATTCACCAATATTACTGAAGCATACAAAGCCCTCCCCCTCCCCCACCTGGGACAGTATGACCACCTCTCTCTGTTCCTGCTCCCCAAATACACACCTCTGATCAGACGTGTGAAACCTTCCGTGAGGACAGTGAAGGTCTGGCCTGAGGGGGCTGTCTCTGTCTTACAGGAACAGTTTCAGCAAACTGACTGGAGGCTGTTTGCCACCCAGGCCACCTTCAACTCCCAAGTGGACATCAACTCATACACCTCAACCGTTCTGGACTATATAAAATTCTGCACGGACAACGTCACTACCCACAAAGAGATAAAGACCTTCCCTAACCAGAAGCCATGGATGAGCAGGGAGGTCAGACTCCCGCTGAAGGCTCGCGACGCCGCTTTTAAATCTGGCGATGCTGAGGGTTACAGCTCATCCAGGGCCAATCTGAAAAAGGGAATTAGGAATGCTAAACTCAATCACAAACGGCGGATCGAGGAGCATTTCCGAAATAACTCTGACCCCAGGCGCATGTGGCAAGGAATAAAATCCATTGCCAATTACCATAAAGTTAACACTCCCCCCCCCCAGACAATGCCTCCCTTCCTGACGAGCTAAACTATTTCTACGCCCGCTTCGACCGGGACAACACAACTCCAGCCATCAAAGTTGCTCCACCCCCGCATGAACAACCCCTCAGTCTCTCCACCTCTGCTGTACAAGATGCACTGAGCAAGGTGAATGAGCACAAAGCTGCCGGCCCCGATGGCATCCCCGGGCGGGTGCTCAGGGCATGTGCTGGACAACTATCCCTGGTCCTCACTGACATTTTCAATCTGTCACTGGCCCAGGGTGTCGTCCCCACTTGCCTCAAGACATCTACCATTGTGCCAGTGCCCAAACAATCAGCGACAGGGAGTCTCAACGATTTCCGGCCAGTGGCACTCACCCCTGTCATCGCCAAGTGCTTCGAGCGGCTGATCTTGGCTCACCTCAAAGCCAGCCTCCCCCCCACACTGGACCCCCATCAGTTTGCCTACCGGTCCAACAGGTCAACAGAGGACGCCATATCGGCGGCCCTACACTCTGCCCTGACCCACCTGGACAGCAATAACACCTACATCAGGCTGCTGTTCATCGACTTCAGTTCCGCCTTTAACACTGTCATACCCGCTAGCTTGATCACCAAACTCAGCGGTCTTGGCATCTCCACTTCCCTCTGCAATTGGACACTGGATTTCCTCACTAACAGACCTCAGTCTGTTAGGATCAACAACCTCACCTCCTCCACTATAACACTGAACACTGGCGTGCCACAGGGCTGTGTGCTCAGTCCTCTCCTCTACTCTCTCTTCACCCATGACTGCATCCCTAAGTTTAGCTCCAACGCCATCATAAAATTTTCCGACGACACCACGGTGGTAGGACTGATCAGCGATAACGACGAGTCAGCCTACAGGGAGGAGGTCCAGCACCTGACAACCTGGTGTGCCAATAACAACCTCGTCCTCAACTCCCAGAAGACGAAGGAGATCATTGTCGACTTCAGGAAGAACAGAGGGGGCAGACACACCCCCATCCATATAAACGGGACTGAGGTGGAGCGGGTCTCCAACTACAAATTCCTCGGGGTACACATCTCGGAGGATCTGTCCTGGTCCCTCAACACCTCCAAGCTGATCAAAAAGGCGCAGCAGCGCCTTTACTTCCTGAGGAGGCTCAAAAAAGCCCACCTGTCCCCCCTGATCCTGACCAACTTCTACCGCTGTACCATCGAAAGAATCCTGACCACCTGCTTTACGGTATGCTACAGCAATTGCACCGTAGCAGACAGGAAGGCACTACAACGGGTGGTGAAAACCGCCCAGTACATCATCGGTGCCCCGCTCCCTGCCTTGGATGCCCTCCACTGAAAACGGTGTCTGAGACGGGCTGGGAAGATCATCAAGGACCCCTCCCACCCTAACCATGGACTGTTTGCCCTCCTACCATCGGGGAAGCCGTATAGGAGCCTCAGGTCCCGCACCAGCAGGATGAGGAGTAGCTTCTACAATAACACCATCGCACTGCTGAACTCGGAGTCCCGCCGATAGATTCCCACATCTGTATTTATTTATCTGTATTTATCTAAACATTGCTATCACTACGTACTGACACTAAACTGCATTTCGTTGTACCCATACTTGTATCTGTGCAATGACATTAAATTTGAATTGAATTGAATTGAACAGATACGGTATAGTTACGTAGATCTCTTTCCCCTTGTTCTTCTTTGTGTTGTTAACATGTGCCTGCGAAAAAAAACCAACAAATAGCACGCAGGAAGCATTTTTGAAAATTTCCGGAAATACCATCAAATTCCAGGAAATATGGGATTCTATTTAAGGAATTTTTTTTTGAGGTGAAAGTACTGCTCTTTGCTCCTATATTCGATTCCTCTTGTTATGAAGGCCAACATGCCATTAGCTTTCTTCACTGCCTGCTGTACCTGCATGGTTACTTTTAGTGACTGATGAGCAAAGATCCCCCAGATCTCTTTGTATTTCCCCTTTTCCCAACTTGACACCGTTCAGATAATAATCTGCCTTCCTGTTTTTTGCCACCAAAATGGATAACCTCACATTTATCCACACTAAACTGCATCTGCCATACATCTGCCCACTCACCCAACCTGTCCAAGTCACCCTGCATCCTCTCAACATCCTCCTCACAGCTCACACTGCCACCCAGCTTTGTCATCTGCAAATTTGCTAATGTTACTTTTAATCCCTTCATCTAAATCAATAATGTATATTGTGAATAGCTGCAGTCCCAGCACTGAGCCTTGCGGTACCCCACTAGTCACTGCCTGCAATTCTGAAAGGGACACGTTAATCCCTACTCTTTTTTTCCTGTCTGCCAACCAATTTTATATCCATGTCAGTACCCTACCCCATGTGCTCAATACCCAATACCATGTGCTCTCATTTTGCCCACTAAAAAAAGAGTACTTCTGTGGATTTCATTAAAGTATCAGATTCAATACGCCAAAGCTTCACTCAAGTATTAGGTTACCAAACCTCTATGTTGCTTTCACTGATGGGCAAATCTTGGAAACAACAATTCCAAACAAACCCAACTGAGCAATTTTCTCTGTTCACAGATTACTAAATTCATTCCTGACAATTCAAATCTATTTTTCTCCAAAGTCAAAATGTTTTTTTTTTCCAAATTGTTTGAACAGAAAATTAAAGCTTTGTGCATACTAAAATCATCTCTTATTTACTAAATTCACATGAAGATATACCATTCACATGCAATATTTAATTGCAGAAAGCCCTGGCATCAATCCAGTGAATCTACACTGCATCACCGCCAAGACAAGTACACCCTTCCTTTGATTCAGAGACCAAAATTGAATAGATCCTCATATGTCATCATTAAAAAACAGCACACTCTCTCAGGACATTCCTCCTTTAATCTCCAACTCATTGGTAAACAAGGTCATGAATATAATTTGCCTTTCCAAAATCTTGGTATAAAGATATGTACTAGCAAAGCCTTCCGTATATCAACGCTGACTTTTGTATTATTCAAAAACAACCTCCTCTTACTACAACTTCACATCACCCCACAATATACTTCATTTGATACCTTCTAATTTGCTTACTCAACTTCCCTTTAGCTGTTTATTGACACAAATTTGGATGGATTACACGCTTGCCTTTCGAAGTCATTAATATAGAATAGTTGGCACCCTGCTAATCTGAAAGCGAAACATTTACTCCTACTGACCACTGGTCTTTAATTAATCTTCTATCTATTCTAATATTAAAATATAATGTACAACATTTTTAATAATATCACCGTTGCAAAGTATCTAACAAAATGCTTCAAACATCTATATAGATTAAAGATAGACACAAAATGGAGTAATTCAGCCAGTCAGGCAGCATCTCTGGAGAAAAATAGATGATGTTTTGGATCAGATCCCTTCAAACCTCTGTAAATTCTCCATATCAACTACATATGCCGGATGCCTCCTAAATAACTACCTTTCCCAAACCAATGCTGATTCTGCTCAATTACAATTATTTTTCATTCAAGAGGAATAGACAGTAGTCAGTCATTATATACCAAACGGCAGGAGTGCTATGCATTCTTAGCAATAGCACAAAACACAAAAAACACCTGTTATAATCTAGAGATTGGGCAGCAGTTAATCAGTATTCATTGGTGACACTGTATAGGGTTTCCGTTTTAGGGTTTAATAAGTTCCATTGTTCATGTTAGTTATCGCTACATGCTTTATCTTTTGTGCACAAATGAAATAATTGCACAACGGATGGAATGTGTAGGATATGTTTTAAAAAATCTCCATTATTATGGCCGATTACACCTAATTTTTAGCAGGATGCAAATGCTCATCTGTTGACCTCGAGCACAAGAATGAAAGAGATAACATGAAACCTCACGTTTTGAAATGGCAGAACAACATACTGCTATGGATTTCACATTACAACATTGGGCCACATTAAACACAAACTAGTATCCTAACACGTCCGTTACCATAGGAAACGTGCAAACAATGACTTATTTATTTATTTATTTATTGTTAGAAGTACAGTAATGTGGCACCTGAATACCTGATACATACACGTTACCATTCTTGTACAACTTCTTATTTTTAATTTAATAATAAAGAGCAGTGATAGAAAAAAGAAAATAAAGAGTGTTGAGATAGATAGACAAGAGAGTAGAAACAGATAGCGAGAGAGACAAAAAGCAGAGATAAGAAGCTAAAGAGATTGAAAAAGAAAAGAGAAAATAGAAAGAAATTAGGCGCGATATAACTATTTAATATCTTTATCCATCCGTCACCCGATTCTGAATTCCATTTAATTTCTACGGTTATGTTATGTTGCACCATATGCTTGTAAAAAGTCGATAAAAGGAGACCAAATCTTTAAGAGTTGGTCTACTTTGCCTAGGAGGAATCTCATTTCTTCAAGATGCAGCGTTTCGACATATTTGAAATCCACATTTTGAACGTTGGCGTGGAAGCATTTTTCCAAAAGTTAAGTATAAGTTTTTTTGCTGTTATTAAACCATAATGAAAGAGAGCTTCTTGGAATGTAGTTAATTTACGTCCCTCTTCCATTGATCCGAAGATAATCAGTTCTGTATTGGGGTTCAATGGTGTGTTGAATAGTTTTGTAAAAGTTCCGAAGATTTCGTTCCAAAATTTATGAGGTTTTGTACAGGAGACAAAGGAATGTGCTATAGTGACATTTTGAGTTCGACATTTGTCACAAATGGGGGAAACATTTGGAAATATTTTATTCAATCTAGTTTTCGAGTAATATAATCTATGTAAAATTTGTAATTGAATTAAGTTATGCCTTACATTAATCGAACATTTATGTACATATAATAGTTATTTTTCTCATCTGTCTTTCAGGATTTTTATCAATAACTCTTGTTCCCAGTCCCTTCTAATTGCCTCTGTTGTTGGTGTTTCTATATTTAGAATTATATTATATTAGTAGGATATTAAATTGCTTGATTCTATTCATTCCTTCCTCTAATAAATCTGAGGTTAGAGTTTGATATCCTTGTATATATTTTTTCAAATAATCTTGAATTTGAAGGTTCTTGAAATATTGGTTACTTTTCAGATTATATTTTAGTTGTGGTTGTTGGAATGATAGAAGTTTTCCCATTTCATACATATCTCCAATAATTTTAATTCTTATTCTTTCCCAATGGATAAACGTTTTATCAATAATAGATGGTTTGAATGAGGGATTGTTAACTACTGGGGAAAGAAGCGATAAATTTCTTAATTTTTAAGTTAATTTTATTTGTTTCCAAATTCGTATTATGCTGTGGATAATTGGATTCTTCTTATATATTATATTGTTCAGTTTCAAAGACTTTTAAGGATATCAATAGGCATTGAGCAAAAGTAGTCAAAATTAATTTAATTATGAATGATTTAATTCAATAGTAGCATAGAGGGATGAAAATGACTATTCCTATGAAGCTTTTTCATTTACAGCTGTTGCTCCTTTAAAAATATTTAAAGTGCCGAATCATAAAAAATTGACCATACAAATCTGCAAAATAAAAATTACTGGCAAATGTACAAAGCATAATGTGGACAATAGACATTTGAATTAATCACATTTTTCCAACCACAATCAAAGATGAAACATAATAACTAGTGGAAATCTTCTATTCCAGATGACATTTTATAATTACATGGTTCAGTATTTTCACAGTGGACTCAGCACAGAAACACTACAAGCCCCTATCCTCAATGGAACTGACACAAATAGGTTATTAATGAAGACTAACACGATTCTGTTGTACTTTCTTTTTAAAAGGAAAATCTTATTTTCAGCTATTGCCATGGGATCTCTCTATTATTAAGGTGAATGAAAGCTGAACATGATAAAATAGGTTGATCAATTAGAGATTCCTGGCAATCAATGTAACCAGATTGTTTCTGGCAATTTTCTTCTCCAGATGCAAACAGGCCATGGTGTTCAGATTAACAGCCTCACTCTGAAGTGATATAACACAGCCAAAAATCTACTGGGCATTTAACAATCAAAGATAGATTTAAAATACGCAACACAGGTGACACAGCACATTTGTCTGTCACAGATACTGCATTTAGCCTGACACGCAATTTCTCCACAGACATATCAGAAGCCATTCAACTCCTTAATCCCTATTTTATAAATTTCACATCAATGTCTGCAGCATCCAGTCATTCAAATTATGCTAAAGATAGACATTAAATGCTGGAGTAATGCAGCATCTCTGGAGAAAATGGAAAGGTGACACTTCGAATTGGGTCCCTGCCTCAGACTAATTTCAGGGGGAGGCAAGAAAAAAAACTGGAAGAGCAGGGGCGCACAAATTACAGAGGGCAGCAGATGAGTTCAGCGAGGGGATTCCCGCTGTCACAGGCCATCTATCTAGTGGTTTATACATACATATGGAAATACCAAAGAAAATGATTTGAACAGGTTAGAATCATATCAATGAATATAGGTCACAATTCACTTTATGCAGTTGGAATTAAAACAGTTCCAACTATGCTTTACCCTGAATGAAGGAGTTAAGAAATTTCATACACTGGGATTAAAAATTGGAAAAGGGGTCAGGGAGGAGCAAGAAAAAATCTAAAACATGACAATTTCAATCAGAATTTTGAAAGAAAATATTGGAAAAGCACAGAGATACTTCCTAGTTACAAATGGTACAAATTGGTGCAGAAAGGCACAAATGTTTGAAGGCAATTCACAATATAAGAAAATCGAAGCCACAAAGCAAAGGGATGTATAGTTTAAAGATAATACTATGATATCCAGAAAACTGACAAGCCTTCCATTTGACTTGGAGGAACTTTAATCAACTTAATCACAAATGGAATCCAATTAGATTTAGGTCAGCTTTGAAGGTCACCAGTCTCCTTACTTATACGGAGACAAGAAATTGCAGATGCTGAAATCTTGAGCAAAACAACATTTCAGGACAGGACCCATCTTCAGTAAAAAGGGTCTCAATCCAAAATGTTGCCTGCCCATTCTCGCCTCAGATGCTGCCTGACCAGCCAAATCCCTCCAGAAACTTAGCCTTTCACCCCTTAATTACAATGTAATTAATCAATCGAAAAAAATCAGTCCAGCTTCAAAATTAAAGCAAAAATATTATTGTGGCGTATACAACATAATTTCAAATTCCAATTAATGTTTGATTGGCGTGTCATGTCAGCAGGCAAACTATGGGCAGGTATATTTTTATTTTAATAATATAAACAGCTAATGCTGGTTGAAGTTATAGCTATACACCACTTTGTAAATTCAAACTAGCTCCAGACATGCTTCAGGCAGAGGCTCATAGGATTATTGCACTCTTTAGCCTCCTTAGTCACAGCAATTTTTATGTGGTTATACACATTCACAATTGTTTTACAAACCAAAAAATAGCTTTACACTTAAGTCATCTTTGTGCCAGATTCTTAAGAGCAACATAGAGGATCAGGAACTAGAATTTTGCTTGTGATCTGCAATACAAGAGCTTCTGATCTTGGAACATGTTGTTGTGGGGGTGGAGGAAAATAGAGAGAAATTAATCATCCCGATGCACCATTCTCATAGTCAAATGACTCATATCTCCTCTCCAATCAAGTGATTTAAGAGTGTTATTAGAAGCAGCCTGAAAACAAGTAGGTTTCTACAAGTAGGCTTCCACAAAGGATGGCGAGTGTATGGAACAAGCTGCCAGAGGAGGTAGTTGAGGCTGGGACTATCCCAACATTTAAGAAACAGTTAGACAGGTACATGAATAGGACATGTTTGGAGGGATATGGACCAAATGCAGGCAGGTTGGGCTTGTGTAGCTGGGACATGTATGGGCAAGTTGGGCCACACTATATCACTCTATGACTATGACTCTCTATGGGGCATTATCTGGGTACAAAAAGTAGAACAACTGGAGCATAGAAAAATCTGGTATCTATTTTCTCAAAGATCACAAACAAGTGTACAATCTTCCTATCAAAACACTGACTAATCCAGTTTATTCCAGTTCTATGATTCCTTACTAACCAACTATGAGATTCATTAAGCATAACCAAGAAAATGTATAATAAAAAGGGACAACGTACGTCACAACAATGATTCCGAAATAATTTTGCAAATAACTGTGAAAATGATAGAGTACTTATCATATTAGACATTTACATGCAACGATCAGCAACATCCAACAAATATAAATTTTTTTAGTAATACAAATGGATTCAGTCCTGCAGACCACAGAACCAAGATACATCATGCAACCCAATGAGGTTTCATAAAACTGCGCTCATACCAATACAGGTTTTTTTACTGACAGAATATTGGAGAGATTGCACCACATTCATTTCTTATCTTGACAAAATGAAAATATCTCAGTTGGGAATGCCAGCACGGGTGCAACTATTAATCTCAATGTCCCTCAGAGACAAGATACACACATTAAGATTCCTAATTTGATCGCTTTCAGGTGACACCTGGAAATTGCATATGGGCAGCTGCCAAATAAAAGCAGGAGATAGACACAAAAAGCTGGAGTAACTCAGCTGGACAGGCAGCATCTCTGGAGAGAAGGAATGGGTGACATTTCAGGTTGAGACCCTTCTTCAGTCTCGACCCGAAACGTCGCGCATTCCTTCACTCTGGAGGTGCTGCCTGTCCAGCTGAATTACTCCAACTTTTTATGTATATCTTGGATTTAAACAGCATTTGCAGTTCCTTCTTAAACAAAAGCAGGATGTGGGTAATATTTGATTCCTCAGTGTAATGGCCAGTTGACACCTCATATTGAGGCTCATGCAATAAGAATGATAACCAAAGGCTAAAATAGACCGCATTAACACAGATTCTCTTAACAAGTAGACAGATCGTTAGAGATGTTTCAAGAGTTAGGATGTAGGCTTGCTTGATTTGCCTCCACTGACTAAATCAAGGACAAACTATCTAATCTCAATGGTGTCAATCAAGTAGCATTTAATAGGTTAGGTATCTTTCTTCCCCCAAGATGATGCACAAAAAATCAATAAATCAAATGAAATTATTTACTTTGTGCAGTTTTCACAGAGATAAAATTAATTCTGGATTCTAATAATGTTGATTAACTCAGAAGCAGCAAGAGGGTGCAGCTTTCACAAGTTTTTCTACCAAAAGTACACAAGCAAATCTAAACAAACATTTTAAACTTTAATCATGAGTGTATTTTGGTCATCATTTAACAGTAACGGATGGATTAACAGTATGAATAAAGTGGATGAAAATAAAATATCTACACATGTTATAGTTTTCAGCAGATGCAAATTACTGAACAAGATTTTCCAAAACTTATTTAATATTTCAATATAAACACTAGGAATTTAGAAAAGAAAACTACATAAAATCACCTAAAGCTGCGGATAGTTTTTATTTAAGACTACTAGTAGTAAGTTACAGATATAAGTTATTCGTCGAAAAATACACTGAATATGTGATTTGAACTAAAATGTCAATTTGGCAATTTCAAAGCACATTAACTTTTATCATTAAATTGAATTTGTTTGCAGGGTTGCAATTTATACATTCATTCGCTGTAAATCGGAGAATCGTGGGTCGATTTAAGAATTTGTTTGTACAACTAAGGGAGAAAAATAAGCGGTTCATGAACCGCCTATATATGTAACATGCAAGGACAGTGAAGAAATCAACGTGTACACCTTATTCGAAATTGACAGGTACAGTTTAAGAACTGTTCTTCAAAATGGTTCACGTCTATGTAACATAAACACCAGCGAGGTCAGAGCAAGCTGTATAACACAGCTTTTTAATTCTCCGTGGTACTTGCGTTCTCAGAAACCTGTTAAGTGCAAACAGCTGTTTCCACCACAACTACTGTTCGATCATTAATTTACAGCATATTGTGGCCAGTGGCCACCCTCTTCCATGAAACAGGTTTATACCAAACAATGCAAACACTACTTTTGGTTTAATTTATACCATACGAGATATTGGTTTTTTTTTTAAAGACACCAACCTTCATGTCGCCGATGATGGTCTGAAATAGTCCACCAAGCGCACTGCATTCCTTCCCTATCACAGCCTCCATTTTCCCCAATAAAAATAGTGGGGATTCACAAACGAAAGGATAAAATACCTTCAGTCTCTTCGGCGGCTGGGAGTGGAAAACCTTTAAAACCCGCGAGCAATTGCGTTCGTTCGTCTAATTAGAAATAAAAGCTTCGTGTGGGAATAGGGGAGCAATGGCAGGAGTGACGATGAAGGAAAGCAACGCTGATAAAGGTTTTTTTTTAAATGTTGGATGAATGCAAAAAAAAGACAAACGCACTCTTATTCCCTGCGGTCAGCGTTTATCCCCGCAGTGCCGAGAATATCCATTGTTCTCTGCCTGTCGACATTATGCGGCAGATTATGGGAAAAAAACACTGGGTGGAGGATTAAAAAAAAAGACTGCTTTCTGCAGCGTCTCGATGCACGAAATGACACACTCTCTCTCACACACACACAAAAAAAAACTCAACCGGGGAGGAGTATGAGAAAGCCTTCCCTCTCCTCCTTCAGCCCTGCCTGCCTGCCTCAAAATGCAGCCCCAGCCACGGCAACTGAACGCCCCCCTCCACCGGCTCAAGCCATCCGTGCGCATCCGCGACGCCCCATTGGCAGCTCAATGGAGCCGCCGGAGCGCGAAGCAGCCTAACGTCACGCGAAGGTTGCGCACTCGCGCCGGCTGTGGTGAGCAAAGGTACTAGAGGAGCCTTTGGTGGTGAGTGCGTGGGCGGAGGACGGGCGAGTGAGTGAGTGGGTTGCTAGGTGGTCGGGTGCTTGCGTGCTCGCCCAAAGTATACGAAGACTTCAAAGCAGCGCAGGCAGACAAATGGAGGAGGAAAAAAAAAGGTGGTTAACGTTTCATGTGAGCACTCTATAATTACTGGCTGGTTGCATCAAGGTACGGTTGGGTAACTCGAAGAAGATAAAAGAGAGTGATGGACATGGCTGGTTCATCACAGGTATTAACCAGTCCCCACCATTGGGATCTACTGAAGGTACTGCCTCAAATTGTCAACTAAACATAGACCCATAACTCTTTGGCCATACTATCATCTCGCTGCTGCCACCAGGAAAAGGTACGGTATCCTGAGAACCATTACCTCCAAGTTCAAGAGTAGCTTCCTCCCATCAACCATCAAACTACTCTTGAACCACACTTTACAACCCTAACCACAAACCTACCACAGCAATGATTTGAACATTGACTTCTCCAATTTCACACAGTCCTTGCTTTCTCCCTCTTTTCCCTCCCATTCCCAGCTCTCCCACAGCCCACTGTTTCCGCCACCCCCCCACCACTACATCAGTCTGAAGAAGGGTCTCCACCCGAAACGTCACCTATTCCTTCACTCCATAGATGCTGCCTCACCTGCTGAGTTTCTCCAGTATTTTTGTCTGCAGCAATGGACTTTGTTTAAGGTTCGGCAACATACTTCGGTTTGCACTATTATCGTCAGATTACTTAGTGTAACTGAAACTTTATAGTATTATTGATAATTTTATATTAGACAGTAGACAATAGATGCAGGAGTGGGCCATTCGGCCCCTCGAGCCAGCATCGCCATTCACTGTGATCATGGCTGATCATCCACATTCAGTACCCTGTTCCTGCCTTCTCACCATATCCCCTGACTCCACTATCTTAAAGAGCTCTATCTAACTCTCTTGGAAGCATCCAGAGAATTGGCCTCCACTGCCTTCTGAAGCAGAGAATTCCACAGATTCACAACATCTGTGTGAAAAGGTTTTTCCTCATCTCCGTTGTAAATGGCCAACTCCTTATTCTTAAACTGTGGCCCCTGGTTCTGGACTCCCCCAACATCGGGAACATGTTTCTTGCCTCTAGCGTGTCCAATCCCTTAATAATCTTATATGTTTCAATAAGATCTCCTCTCATCCTTCTAACTTCCCGAGTATACAAGCCCAGCCGCTCCATTCTATCAACATATCACAGTCCTGTCATCCCGGGAATTAACCTTGTGAACCTACGCTGCACTCCCTCAATAGCAAGAATGCCCTTCCTCAAATTTGATGACCAAAACTGCACACAATACTCCAGGTGTGGTCTCACTAGGGCCCTGTACAACTGCAGAAGGACCTCTTTGCTCCTATACTCAACTCCTCTTGCTATGAAGGCCAACATGCCATTTGCTTTCTTCACTGCCTGCATGCCTACTTTCAGTGAGTGGAACAAGGACCCCCAGATCCCTTTGTACTTTACCTTTTCCCAACTTGACACCATTCAAATAATAAAATTCCTGTTTTTGCCACCAAAGTGGATAACTTCACATTTATCCACATTAAACTGCATCTGCCATGCATCCGACCGCTAACCCAACCTGTCCGTCACCCTGCATCCTCATAGCATCCTCCTCACAGTTCACACTGCCACCCAGCTTTGTGTCATCTGTAAATTTGCTGATGTTACTTTGAATCTAAATCATTGATGTATATTGTAAATAGCTGCAGTTCCAGCACCGATCCTTGCGGTACCCCACTTGTCACTGCCTGCCATTCTGAAAGGGACCCGTTAATCCCTACTCTGTTTCCTGTCTGCCAACCAATTTTCTATCCATGTCAGTACCCTACCCCCAATACCATGTGCTCTGATTTTGCCCACTAATCTCCTATGTGGGAACATATCAAATGCTGTCCACTGGCTGTCCCTTGTCCATTTTCCTAGTTACATCCTCGAAAAACTCCAGAAGATTAGTCCAGCATGATTTCCCCTTTATAAATCTATGCTGACTCGGACCGATCCTGTTACTGCTTTCCAAATGTGCCACTATTTCATCTTTTATAATTGACTCCAGCATCTTCCCCACCGCTGATGTCAGGCTAACTGGTCTATAATTCACTGTTTTAGAAACATAGAAACATAGAAATTAGGTGCAAGAGTAGGCCATTTGGCCCTTCGAGCCTGCACCGCCATTCAATATGATCATGGCTGATCATCCAACTCAGTATCCCGTACCTGCCTTCTCTCCATACCCTCTGATCCCCTTAGCCACAAGGGCCACATCTAACTCCCTCTTAAATATAGCCAATGAACTGGCCTCAACTACCCTCTGTGGCAGAGAGTTCCAGAGATTCACCACTCTGTGTGAAAAAAGTCTTTCTCATCTCGGTCTTAAAGGATTTCCCCCTTATCCTTAAGCTGTGACCCCTTGTCCTGGACTTCCCCAACATCGGGAACAATCTTCCTGCGTCTAGCCTGTCCAACCCCTTAAGAATTTTGTAAGTTTCTATAAGATCCCCTCTCAATCTCCTAAATTCTAGAGAGTATAAACCGAGTCTTTCCAGTCTTTCTTCATAAGGCAGTCCTGACATCCCAGAAATCAGTCTGGTTTTCTCTCCCGCCTTTCTTAAAAAGTGGGAAAACATGAACTACCCTCCAATCCACAGGAACTGATCCTGAATCTATAGAACATTGGAAAATAATCACCAATGCGTCCATGATTTCTAGAGCCACTTCCTTAAGTACCATGGAATGCAGACCATCATGGAATGCAGACCTGGGGATTTATCAGCCTTCAGTCCCATCAGTCTATGCAACACCATTTCCTGCCTAATGTGAATTTTCTTCAGTTCCTCCGTCACCCTAGATCCTCTGGCCACTAGTACATCAGGGAAATTGTTTGTGTCTTCCTTAGTGATGATGTTCCAAAGTACCTGTTCAACTTGTCGGCCATTTCCTTGTTCCGCATAATAAATTCACCTGTTTCAGTCTTCAAGGGTCCAACATTGGTCTTAACTATTTTTTTTCCTCTTCACATACCTAAAGAAGTTTTTACTATCCTAATTTATTATCTTGGCTAGCTTACCTTCGAACCTCATCTTTTCTCCCCGTATTGCCTTTTTAGTTATCTTCTGTTGCTCTTTAAAAGTTACCAATCCTCTGGCTTCCCGCTCATCTTTGCTATGTTAGACATCTTCTCTTTTATTTTTATACTGTCCTTGACTTCCCTTATCATCCACGGTCGCCCCTTACTCCCCTTGGAATCTTTCTTCCTCCTTGGAATAAACTGATCCTGCACTTCCTGTATTATTCCCAGAAATACTTGCCATTGTTGTTCCACTGTCATCCCTGCTGGGGTATCTTATAATTGTATTTTATAACACACCATCTACTCAGTTCACTGCTGGAACTCCAATACTCCTTCGACACAAGATTCCAGCATCTGCTGTTCCTTGTGTTGAGAATGTGTACAGCTTCCAGAGATGAAAATTTCAAAGATCACCTTCCTGCATATGAAAAAATGTCTTCATCTCATTCCTAAATAAGCCTGCCTTGCTCCTTACTCTGTGCCATCTCGTTCTAAACTCCGAGCTGGAGGAAACATCCTACTTGTAAAACCTACTAAGCGTAAGATTTTGTGAGAACAATAAACTTCAGAGAATACTTACTCAGTCACCCCTCCTGGGGAAAACCCAGCATCCTTGTAACCAGTTTGGTTGGATTATGAAAAACCCTTATCAAGAAGTCCAGAGCTCTTGATATTGAATAGGGAATTCTATGTTGAATTACAACACATAAACAGACCCAAATGGT
Organism: Okamejei kenojei; assembly: GCA_035221665.1. NCBI lineage: Eukaryota > Metazoa > Chordata > Chondrichthyes > Rajiformes > Rajidae > Okamejei > Okamejei kenojei. The sequence goes on from CM069134.1 coordinate 94,824,738, forward strand.
TTATCCAAATATATGTCAGGCCTTTATTTCTTCAGACTTAAAGCAAAGTAGTTGATTCTAATTGACTTCAAAAGTAGCCAAGCATGCCACTCAGTTGAAGAGCATTTGGACATGGACAATAACTGCTGGATTTGCCAGTGACACCACGTCCTGCAAAATTGATTAAAATGAAATGAATGCTGCAACATGAAGCAGAGGTTAATAAAATAGCAGAGTCAATGGTCTATAAACAAGATAAATATTGCTTCAGTTTTGTTTAATTGTATTACAACACACTAGTATGCCTTAACGGCTTCCGGTAAATTAATTATAAGACAATAATCCAATAGAGAAATAGGTACACAGTGCCGGAATAACTCAGTGTCTATTTTTGATATAAACCAGTATCTGCAGTTCTTTGTTTCTTCCTATAGTGTTCAGTGCAAATATTTTGCAGTGAAAGCTCATAGTCAGTCAATGTAGAAATATCATTCAATACCATAGAATTACTAAATTAATTCAGGCTATTCATTATTACATAGTGAATGTTGATTATTGTTGTGGATGTTCTTAACATATATTCTTTGGTGGAAATAAGTTCCTGTTTTATGAGCAGTACGCAGGGCCATTTGAAAAGGAAGTTTTGATCTAATTTAATGAATAGCATGAATTCTATTCCATTTTCACCTTCCTTTCCTAATAGTTTGCAGAATTTATAGCCTGTTGTTCTTCCTTTATCCCCTCCAAGCCTCTGTTGCTATCTCGACCCTTCCCTCCTCCACCTGACTGTTATCTGCCAGTGACCTCTTTACACCTGTCGTTTGCTAACTCTTGTCCCAACACTTTATACTGACTACATTCCATCTATTTCAGACTAGATGAAGGGTCTCGACTGAAAGTGTCAACTGTCCATTTTCCTTCACATTTGTTGCCCGACCCACTGAGTTCCTCCAGCTGCTCTCCTTTTTTGTTATAGATTACAGCTTCTGCAATCTCTTGTGCATTCATCTTATTATGTATCTGCGAGTATTTGGGGATAAATTATTGTAATGGAATAGCAGTTTACTGTATTGTGCTATGTAGTGTGTTGTGCTCTTCCACAGCATTATTTTTCTGAATCAAATGTGCTGTTATAGGAACATGCCATGTGGAGAACAGATGGTCTCAACTTTAATTTACATATATTTGGAGCCTTTAACACTCTTCAGTGTCTCTCTCCGATTTTCACAATTCGTTCTTTCAGTCACCCTGTCAAACGACACTATCCATCATTGTATTTTATAACACACCATCTACTCAGTTCACTGCTGGAACTCCAATACTCCTTCAGCTGCCCTGATTTGGCACAGAAGCAAAAGTTCTACATGATACTCTTTGTGTCCATCTCAGAAGCTTAGATCATCTTGCTGCTGGTCATCATTTTGATGCAGTGCACTTAGCTGCTGCTACCATTTCGATCTGGGATTTTCTCTGTTCATTCTTCAGCAGCCGAAGGGACTTATGTGAGCCATAATGCATTCAGCAGAAGCTTTTAAACACAACTCGGGAAATTAGGTTTCTTCAGCAAGTGTGCAATTTACATATACTGCACAAAAATAAATAATTAAAACACAGAAAATTGTATTTTCATTAGATGATATAAAAAGGCAAGGACGTGTGAAGCTATTCAGCCCATTAATATACATTATTCTGGAAATCCCTTTTTTCCAGCACTATTTTAAAGAATTCCTGTGCTGGGCCACCTTCTCATCAGTATTTTTCAGAAATTTATTGTGCTGGTAAAAAGGTGTGTGTTAATAATTGTTTTAAATTTACTATCAATTAATTTGACATTCAGACTCCTGACCCTAAATTGTTTGCTCTAATGTACAACATGGCCTTATTCTGCCTACTTTATAATTTATCTCCCTTCACATTTCAGATCAGATCTCTTTTTTTAACTACATCTCCAATACAAGTATATGTATTGGAAATGTAGTATATACAGACTGACATCAGTCTGAAGAAGGGTCTTGACCCGAAACGTCGTCAATTCCTTCTCTCCATAGATGCTGCCTCAACCGCTGAGTCACTCCAGCATTTTGTGTCTACCTTCGATTTTACCAGCATCTGCAGTTCTTTCTTACACATATATATTTTTGTTGCATTGTATAAGAAATTGAACATGGTAACTTCATAAAAACGTTTATTGAAACATAATAAAAAACTATCTGAAAACATAAATCAGTAGTAGAAAACTGTGAAAGGATCAATAACAATAAAAAGTAAAATTGATATTCTGTAAGGTACACAACATACAAAACAAACCATTTATCAAATTAGACAATGTAACAGACTATTTGAAAGATAATGTAAAATCATATTTGAGGTGGACAAAAAAGTAGTCTGTGAATGCTCAAATTCAGGTATTTGAGTAAATTTATAACTGCAATCAGGAAGTATTACTTATTAAGAGGGGTGATCAATGGCAGAACAGGTTTAACAGAATGCTGCCTGGACTAGACATTATTGGCTATAAGGAGAGGTTGGACAAATTTGGATTATTTTTCTGAAGCTTTGGAGACTGAGGAGAGACATGACAGAAGTATATAAAGTTATGAGAGGCCTAGACTGGGTAGACATTCAAAACCTTTTGTCAGAGTGAAAACATCAAAGACTGGCAAGCATAGCTGAAGTTGGAAGAGGTACAATATTTAATGGAGACTAGATGAAGTGGGACCATTGGGTCCCATGTTCATACGGGAGGGCTGGTCCCCCAACGCAATATTCCACCTCTGCACCAATTCACAATATTGGTGACCAGTGAGGGGGGGGGGTGGCTTTCTGGAGTGCTAGTATGGGTGTTGTGGGCCGAAGGGACTGGTTTCCAGAGGGCTAGTATGGACATTGTGGGCCAAATGGATTATTGGGCTGGCAGCACAGTCACTCGGGCCTGGTAGGCTGGCAGCTCAGTCAAGGGGCTGTCCCACTGTACTAGCTAATTCAAGAGTTCTCCCGAGTCTCCCCTGATTCGAACTCGGAGAATTATGGTAATAACCGCTCGTAGATACTCGGGGCTCTCATGGACATTTTTCAACATGTTGAAAAGTCTTCACGAGTCTTCCCGAGCTTACCGCGTTTCCCAAGTACCTGCCGTTAGCGTTAGTAAGAGATGTCCCGAGCTCCGACGTACCAGCTACGTACATTCTACGTGCTTACTACGAGTTTGAATTATTTTTAAACTTGGGACAGCTCTTGAATTAGCTCGTACAGTGGGACAGTCCCTTCACTCAGGCCTGGTGGGCTGGCAGCTCAGTCACTCAGGCCTGGTGGGCTGGCAGCTCAGTCATTCAGGCCTGGTGGGCTGGCAGCTCAGTCACTCAGGCCTGGTGGGCTGGCAGCTCAGTCACTCAAGCCTGGTGGGCTGGCAGCTCAGAAACTGCCAGAAATTCTGCCCAAAACAGGTGAGAGACTTGGTGAGAGAGAGGATGGAGAATCATTTTTAGACAATTTCATCTATTTCTGCAGATCACAGCAATGAAGGAGGAATGTTCCCGATGTTGGGGAAGTCCAGGACAAGGGGTCACAGTTTAAGGATAAAGGGGAAGTCTTTTAGGACTGAGATGAGAAAATCATTTTTCACACAGAGAGTGGTGAATCTGTGGAATTCTCTGCCGCAGAAGGTAGTTGAGGCCAGTTCGTTGGCTATATTTAAGAGGGAGTTAGATGTGGCCCTTGTGGCTAAAGGGACCAGGGGGTATGGAGAGAAGGCAGGTACAGGATACTGAGTTGGATGATCAGCCACGATCATATTGAATGATGGTGCAGGCTCGAAGGGCCGAATAGCCTACTCCTGCACCTATTTTCTATGTAAGTCTATCCTGGCCTGGATCTCACAGGCAGCCAATGAAAGGTGGGGGAAAAATACTGGGGTGAGGTTTAATACTTGTAGGAGGAATACTTACTGATGGGCTGAAGGGACTCCTCCTGGACTAGTACAGGCCTGAAGGGCTGAAGGGGCTCTTTGGGGGAAAAATAATCTGAGTGAAATCTCAGTGAAAGACACTTTTTCTGGACTTTTCCTGGCCTGGCAAGGGCATTTTGGGCAAAAGGGACTTGTTTCTTGGCTAATAGGGGCCTTGTGGGCAGAAATTAGTGGTATCAGGCAGGCCAAACAACTCATTTCATTTCATTACCATTGCCATTTCAGTTTCAGGCACAGGGCAGGCCAAACAACTTATCTCATTTTCATTTTATTTCATTTCCATTGCCATTTCAGTTTCAAGCACGGCAGGCCAAACAACTCATCTCATTTTCATTTCATTTCCATTGCCATTTCAGGTTCAAGCACAGGGCAGGCCAAACAACCCATCTCATTTTAATTTCCATTGCCATTTCAGTTTCAAGCACAGGGCAGGTCAAATAACTCATTTTATTTTCATTAAGGGCTAACAAATCATTTATTGCAAATGCATTGCAGACTCACAATTCAGTAGACTCACAGTTCAGTTGAATCACAGCAGAATCACAGTTGTGGCCTCTCCCTCGCGATCTTCCAGAGTGAATGACTCGCGTCCAGGCATCCGGGGTTTTAGAGTCCTGCCCCCCCCCCCCCCCCGGAAGGGGCGTTACCTTCATTGTGATGATTGACAGGCGAGAGGACCAATCAGCTGATCTCAAGATTTGTTAAACACTCATAACTTTTTTATTTTTCGTCGATCGAAAAAATCCTCGGGGCTGCCTCCGAGGATCTCCACAGTCGCGGAGGTGGACTGTGAGTAAGATGGCCAGAAATCATAGCGATTATATGGTAGCGTTTTTTCTAAAATCAATATACAGCACAGACAGGAAGTGGTCAAGATGAAACTTTTAACTATGCAGACTAGACTAAGTGGGACCCGTTGGGTCCCATGTTCACTTGGGAGGGCTGGTCCCCCAATGCAATATTCCACCTCTCCACCAATTCCAATATTGGTGACCAGTGGGGGGGTGGGTGCTTTCTGGAGCGCTAGTATGGGTGTTGTGAGCCTAAAGGACTGGTTTCCAGAATGCTAGTGTGGACATTGTGGGCCAAATGGATTATTAGGCTGGCAGCTCAGTCACTCAAGCCTGATGGGCTGAGTAAAATCTGAGTGAAATCTCAGTGAAAGGCACTTTTTCTGGACTTTTCCTGGCCTGGCACGGGCCTTTTGGGCCAAAATGCTCCTCCTGGGCTAATACAGGCATTTTGGGCAAAGGGGGCTGGTTTCTCGGTTAATAGGGGCCTTGTGGGCCGAAATTAGTGGTTTCAGGCAGGCCAAACAACTAATTTCATTTCCATTTCCATTTCAAGAACAGGGCAGGCTGAACAATTCATTTCATTTCCATTTCAATTTCAAGCACCGGGCGGGCTAAACAACTCATTTCATTTCCATTTCCATTTCCATTACAGTTTCAAGCACAGGGAATGCCAAACAGCTCATTGCATTTTCATTTCATTTCCATTTCCATTTCAGTTTTAAGCACAGGGTAGGCCAAACGACTCATTGCATTTCCATTTCATTTCCATTGCAGTTTCAAGCACAGGGCAGGCCAAACAGCTCATTGCATTTCCATTTCATTTCCATTTCCATTGCAGTTTCAAGCACAGGGCAGGCCAAACAACGCATTTATTTTTCATTAAGGGCTAACAAATCATTTATTGCAAGTGCATTGCAGACTCACAGTTCAGTTGATTCACAGCTTGGAATCACAGTTGTGGTCTCTCCCTCACGATTTTCCAGAGTGACTGGGTCACGTCCAGGCATCCGGGGTTTTACAGTCCTGCCCTCCAGCCCCCCCCCCGGAAAGGGCGTTACCTTCACCATGGTGATTCACAGGCGAGAGGCCCAATCAGCTGCTCAAGATTTTTAAACACTCATAACCTTTTTTATTTTTCATCGATTGGAAAAATTCTTGGGGCTGCCTCAGCGGAGGAGGACTGTGAGTAGGATGGCCAAAAATCATAGCGATATAAGGTAGCGTTTTTTCTAAAATCAATATACAGCGCAGACAGAAAGTGGTCAAGATGAGACTTTTGGTTATATAGATGTGCAGGACAATTATTTTATGGAGAACGCCTGTAAAATGTTGCAGGGGTTGTGGTGGAGACAGATACAATAGTGGCATTTAAGAGGCTTTTAGAGATGCACATTGGTATGCAGGGCATGAGGGATATGGATCACATACAGGCAGAGATTAGTTGAACTTGACATCATGGGACGAGGGCCTGTTCCTGTTCTGTACTGTCCAATGTGAATGTCTTTACCTCACTTGCAAGTCACATAGGGAAAAGCTGGCAGGATTTATTCCAGAAGTAAGTTACTGAATCAACTAGGATTTTATCACATTCAAAAGCTGCAAGGTCACTTTGTGCTACCAGTTTATTATTTCCATATATTGCAAATTTTCAAATGGGATTTGAATTTCTGTTTATGGGGATTATTAACACAGACTTCTAAATTACTCGTTCATCAATGTAACCATTATGCTATAAAAATAGAACATAGGTGCAGGAGGAGGCCATTTGGCCCTTCGAGCCTGCACCCATTTGGCCCTTAGAGCCTGCAGACAGCACTATAATGCCCTATTTTGGCATCCTTTGTTTAATTTTGTTTATTTCTTTTGCTATTTGTTTATCTTTGTAATTTATTTTCTAAGTAAAATCCTGTTTGCAGTGCCTCAAAACAAGCTTTCCATAGATGGACCTCCTCAGGACAAAAGAGTCCAATGCATGCACGTGCGTACATCATATATTTCCGAGTATATTGTACATAACCTTGTGACCCATAAGAATCAATTAGATACAATGAATGGCATATGTTTTGCAGCATGCAAAATATGATTACACAATAATTGATTAACATTTATCGGGATTCATTTTCATGACATTGATTATCAATATTCATTACAATTTTCTCATCACATGATCTGTACAGTTATACGATGACAGTTTTCTTATCTTTTGAGTCATAACATGCTTCTCTCGCACTTTTTCTTCGCAAATTTTGGTAAATACTTAACTGTTATGACAGTAAATTGTTCCGAAAATCTGGAACTTAATTTGAGGCTTTAATCATAATTTAAATTTGGGTATTGTGCATTGTCACAGTAGAAAAAGTAATTTCTTCACATCTGTAGTATTTAAGAAATAGACTGAGTCCATGTTTCAAATGAGAAACAATCATATTTTAAACAATTGGTTGAAAGATTTTATTGTATTATTTTGAATAAATGCAAGATTTTCATGCTCCCATATTCCTGATATTTATAGTCAGGAATTTTAATCTAAAAATAGAAATAAATGAAATGGCTGCAGCCCAGAAGCTTAAATAGTTTTAGCATTTATCTTAGCTCAGCAATTCTCAGGGCCAGCTATCACTCAACCACAATTGTGTTAGTTGGTGAGTTTAACAAGATGTTATTAGATGGAACACCACCTCGGGGAAGTGAGAAGAGAGCAGAGAATACATCCATAATTGTCCATGGTTTCCAATTAAAAGATAATGCATGCATTTAATGGTAGGCATTCCATAATAGGAAACTGAAGATATGAATGAAAAAAAAGTATATTCTCAAATATGTATCATCAGTTTGTAAGTGCAATTATAAAGTGAAACACATAGAGATATGGAACATTTTGGCTGAACCGAGGCATAATTTCCAGTGCAAATTCAAAGCAAATGCATTAGATTTCATCAACCTCTCAGTTCTAGTCATTATTCCGTATTCAAATTGTGAGACATTATTCAGCTTTTTGGGAGTTACTTTTAAATATATCTGGCAAGTTTCATCACATTGTTTTAAAAGCTAATGCCATCTCCTTTATTTTGTTTTTGCCATCAGCTTCCTCCTTCTTCATCGAATGGTAATGACTCATGTTTGCAATACAGTTAATGATACAGATACATTTGCAGTACTTGAACAATGGTAGTTCTCTATGTGACAACATGATATGCTCAGGGATACACAAAAGCTTATTGCAGCTGCCTCAAAGGGTCTTCAGGGAAAGCCCTCCCACCATGACACACTGAGGGGCTAGAATTTATGTAAAATACTCAGGTGCATCATTTTTGGAATATTTATGAAATAAAATTTAATGCTATTATATTGTAAGTCTTGTAAGCAAATAGAATCAAATCTTTTCTATTGTGAAGGGCAAAATATACTTGCATTATGTATTTGCGAATGTTATGAATAATGTATAAATTTGAACATTTTCAACATAATTTTCACCTGCTGACATATCCCTATCTATAAATTACAAGTTAGTAGTGTGATGGATTGGTCCCACCTCCCTAAAAAATGCAGCTTCAACAACACTGATGAAGCTTGGTATCATCCAAGACAAGGCAGTCCATGTGGATGGTGTCCTGTCCGCCATGTTAAACATTCATTTCACCAATAGTACACATGATGTACTATTGGTATATCATGTATGAAATCCAGTTATTCATCTATGATCTCTACCACAAAGGAGGGTAGAACGCCCATGGGAACATCACTATATTTAAGTACTCAAGTCATACATCATCCTGATTTGGATACATATTTATTATCAGTTCATCATAGCTGGGTTTAAATCCTAGAATTCTCTACTCAGTAACATTGTGTAAGTATCTTCGCCACTAAATCTGTTGCATCGAACATAGGACAGTGCAGCAAAAGAACAAGACTGTCCATGCAGAACATGATTCCAAGTTAAACTAATCTGTTCTGCCTGCACTTGATCCATATCCCTCCAATTCATGCCTTTCTTTCTGCAGTTCAAGAAGTTGGTACATCATCACCTTGTCATGGGCCAGTGGGAATAGGTAGTGAATGCTTGCCTCACCAGCAGCAAACACATCCTGAAAATGATATATTGTTTAATTGCCTTTGAGGATGTTGAGGCTGATCTAGTCTATATTCAAGATTCACATTTATGAGCCAAAAGAAACTGCCCGGTAATTTCAGACGAAATTAAAGACATATCCATATGATCTGACGTGTTAGATTTACATAATATTCATAAAGTATAATCTGATCTGCATAATCTGTTGCTTCCTGTGGAGAGAGATCTCACAAATCTATTCAGAAAAGATTGGTGAGCTCAATCTGATTTCCTCTCATTATCAAAAAGTAGATTAACTTTTCATTCATCTCTCTTTGTAAGAATGTGCATATGCAAAATAGTAGTTGTGTACCCAACAAGGCAAACATTTAGCAATTGGCAAAACTTCACAGCCAATGCATTTGGCTACATGGTCAAAAGTACAGAGTTGTGTGTGACTTGAGTTCTTCCATATTTTGTGTAAATGTCACTGTCAGCAATGTATTATACAATATTGTATATGATGAAATGTGTAATTTTTTGAAAACAAAATAGTTTAGTTATTGCCATATGAACAGGGATACAGTTAAATGTTTGTTCTGCATGCTACCCAGTCAAATCATACAATACAAATGTACAACAGGCACTCTTCTGGAACAGCACAAAGAGTTGCTATGTTCCAATACCATTGCAACTTCTGTCTCTGAAATGTCTGATCTTGGCCCAAGGAGATATGCAATTTCTTATGTTCTCTTATTTACCCTGTGTTCCAGCAACACTAGAGATGAAGTAGGGGTCGACTTGACCCAGCACGATACAGTCGGCTGCTTACATCGCCGCTCCATGCAGCTGCCACAGACTGCTTTGTCTACTCGCTTGCCCGGCTGCCATATGACCTCCCAAGTCGACCTCCACAAACACCCCGATCCACAATCGCCGCAAAAGTAATGTACAGCATCTTAAGGGCCTGTCCCACTTAGGAGACGTAAACAGCAACCTCTGGTGACCTTGCCCGCCGCCTAAGGTTATCACAAGGTCACAGGAGGTTTTGGTCACTCTCCCTAATGGTCGAAAGTGGTTTCCGCGTGGTCGAGGCTTCATCTAGGTTGCTGCTATTTTTTCATCGTGATTAAAACCAGCCTCGACTAAAAATAGGTTGAAAAACAGTTTAAAAATCGATAATTTTTTTTGCCGCATGTCTAGTCGAAGCCGGTTGTGATGCTAGTCGAAGGTAGTCAAGGGAGGCCGAAAGTAATTAAGAGAGGTCAAAGATAATACCACCGGGGTGGAGAAAAATTGGTTGAAAAAAAGTCAATGTAAACATAAGCATGTGACCTTGGTCACTCCTGGGCGTGCTCAATCATAGTTGGAGAGTTTTTTTTAGCAGAGGAAAATTGAACAAGTGATGGCTCCCAAAAGGCAGACTCGCAGGGGTAGGGCACAACCCTCCAAAAAGCCTGCCATGCATGTGTTGCACACCCAGGAAGAGGAATGGCAGGAGGACATGCCACAGGTGTTGATAGCCCTGCATAAGAGATCCCTGGAAGAGGAGAACAGGGAGATAGTCAATGTCCCCACCACCACCCCATCCTTCACTGCCACATTTGAAGGCAGCAAAAGTGTAACGTTTTTAAATGCAGACAAATCCTCCTCTTACATCACATTCATCAGGTTATCATACTATCCAAGCCTCAATCTTCTTTGCAAGAGTGGCTTCACCCACTGACACCTCTTCTTGTGCTTCCTCTTCACCATTGTGCTTTCCCTTCTGCCTTTCTTGAAAGGCTGACGAAGCAAAAGGGCTGCTGCTGACAGCAGTAGATGTACATTTTTGTAACATCCATCTAACTAGTTCCTTCCCTGCTCGCATGGTTCAGAATGATTATTTTTTTTAAACCTGGGAGGCTTTTATTGTAAGAAAAACAAATGCATTCATGACATCATTTTATCATGTGATCATCTGAGCTGTAACCAGTCGACGCTGGTCTTGTTGGTTTTCAGTTTGGTTGTTTGAGGTCGATTGGGGTGTTGTTCAATCGCGGACCAATTTAACAGAGACCATCCTCGAGTAAAACATGCATGGTCGAAGCCAGTTTTCAACATAGTCGAAGGAGGTCGCTGTAGGTCGAAGGAGGTTTTCTTCATAGTCGAGGAAGGTTTTTAACATATGCGTGGGAGGTGGTAGGAGGTTGCAGGTAACCTCGACCTTCGATTTTATTTTTGGGTGGCGGGCAAGGTCACCAGAGGTTGCTGTTTAGGTCTCCTAAGTGGAACAGGCCCTGCACTTGGCATGTGTTACTGGATAGCTATCTCAAATAGAATTCAAATAGAATAGATAATCTGATCCCACTCTGACTGAGATAGTTGGGTGTTAACAAGGGAAAGTATCTTGGGTCTCCTGGTTCAGTGTCACACCCATGTTGAGGAAATATATAATATAATTGCTCAGATAATAACTTTTGTGTGTTAAGTTGCAAGGCTTGGAGTTGGGGTTTTCAGAAATATATGTTCCCACATAGAAATAAAGTGCAAAGAACACACACACAGCTGGCTTATCATAACATGAGAACAGGTGGCTTATCATAACATGGAAATGTTGATCTGAATAGGCATAGTTTTGTTTGGGGGTTACACAAAAAGCTGGAGAAACTCAGCGGGTGCAGCAGCATCTAAGGAGCGAAGGAGATAGGCGACGTTTCGGGTCGAGACCTAGTTTTGTTTGCTTTGAAGCAGCTATAGCGCTATCAGAAGTTGCATTTGGTTTAGTTTGGTGTTTAGAGTATAGGTTGTTGATGGGGTCTCTGCCCAGGACATGGGCACTATTTGTCCTTTCTTTGTGACACATCTTTGAGCTCTGGTGTGCCAAAAAGAGGATTTATGGATGTTTATGTTGGGTCTTAGATAGAAAGGCTAGATAATAGACTGTGATCTGGTTTGTGCTGTTTAAATGTATTTATGTTGAGATAAGAGATAAGGCATAGGTGATGGCTGTGTGACCTTTGTATAAGGGTGATTTCTTATGTTTATAGAAAACTGAGAAAGTAACTCTGTTTTGATAATCTTCCATTTGCTGTGTGGAATGCTATTAGTGAGGAGGCCTTACATTCCTTTCGTCCAGAGATAGAAGGGGGAGGTTGTAATTCAGAATGAAACTAGACCTGAGCTTGGTAAGAAGCAATTATAATTTATCAAGTGTGACAGTAGATGGGCTTTGTGTAGTTGGAGTTGGGAATTGTGTAATTAGAAGTAACTCTTTACCACCTTGTAAGAATGGGGCAAAACTCATATTTAATATTTGTAGTCCATAAGTAACTATTTTAACAATGTAGTTGTAGGGAAATTATTTGTGAATATGTTGTGTTTTAATTAGGATTGTAAGTATTAGACTTTGTTTAAATCTGAAGTTTACGAAATAACTTTATTTTCCCAAAGTTAAAATATACGTTTTGTGTGTATGTATTGTGTGATTGCTGTATGATGTGTATTTTATATTCAGAGAGGCGGTCTCTGAGAATTAATTTTATATTTCTGTGGTTTTACTTCATTGAAATATAATGATTTTGAGCGAAGAGGGTAAAGAAAACCACAGAGGGAGCAAGGGTTGTAAAGAGGCCAGTAAAGGGAAAATCATGTGACTACACGTGTTGTCAATCACTGGAAAGGATTTAGTTGATTGGTTAATGCAAATAAGCTAATGTATGGTAAACCATAATGATCGGTTAATGGTTTGCCACTCCTTCTGTACCTTAATTGTCTAATACCTATATAATGTGTTACGTTTGTACCAAAGTCAGTAGCTCTTTAGACCTGTCCTGGAGCTTCTAGCTCTGTTGGAAGTTAAGAATTATCCAGCACTGTCAGAATAAATAATTGATTTTAACAGCGTTGGTTTGAATCAAGTTTTCTTGAATTAGACTGGCATAAGAACTCAGTTTAACAATGTGATGAAACACAGAAGAACAGCAGACATTTTAAGCCAGAATTTCTATATCCCCCTACTTTGACCTTGCCATAATTTGTAAACTGACCTGCCGGGGCATAATTGTTAGGTCATCAACGTAATTTTTTTCATGGCTTGGTCTTGTCCCTTTTTTGATCAGTAAGTTAGATCATGTGTCGGAGACTAATATAAAACATTGAATTAGAGGCAAAAATATGTGCAACAAAAGAGAATATATTTCAAATCAGATAATATGGTGCCAGCACAATAACCTGGTCCCCAACACCAGCAAAACCAAGGAACTTATTGTGGACTTTGGAAGGAGTAGGATAGGGACCCACAGTCCGTTTATATCAATGGGTCGATGGTTGAAAGGGTCAAGAGCTTCAAATTCCTGGGCGTGCACATCTCTGAAGATCGTTCCTGGTCCGAGAACACTGATGCAATTATCAAGAAAGCTCACCAGCGCCTCTACTTCTTGAGAAAATTACGGAGAGTCGGTTTGTCAAGGAGGACTCTCTCTAACTTCTACAGGTGCACAGTAGAGAGCTTGCTGACCAGTTGCATCGTGGCTTGGTTCGGCAACTTGAGTGCCCTGGAGAGGAAAAGACTACAAAATGTAGTAAGCAATGCCCAGTCCATCATCGGCTCTGACCTTCCTTCCATCGAGGGGATTTATCGCAGTCGCTGCCTCAAAAAGGCTGGCAGTATCATCAGACCCACACCATCCTGGCCACACACTCATCTCCCTGCTACCTTCAGGTAGAAGGTATAGGAGCCTGAAGACTTCAACGACCAGGTTTAGGAATACCTACTTCCCCACAGCCATCAGGCTATTAAACCTGGCTCGGACAAAACTCTGATAACTAATAACCCATTATCTGTTATTTGCACTTTATTCGTTTATTTATTCATGTGTGTATATATTTATATATGGTATATGGACACACTGATCTGTTTTGTAGTAAATGCCTTCTATGTTCTGTGTGCTCAAGCAAAGCAAGAATTTAATTGTCCTATCAGGGATACATGACAATAAACTCACTTGAACTTGATATATTTTTCAGGTTTTCATAATGAGTTCTATTGGCTTTTATCGTGAGTTCTACATTGTACATTCCAGAATTCCCAATTCAAATATTCTTTATAATACAAATGGTTTTGCAAGTCATTGGTTAGTATGTTTTTATTGTTTATTTTACATCACTGGTTCAATTTAAAAAAAGTCAAAATAGTGTAGTTCTATTTTGTTTGAAATGTTGATGTGGTTGATTGAGGTATGGGAGCACCTGAAAAGGTGGTTCTCCAGGGCATCTGCAGAGTTAGCTGTTTCATGGAAACAAGGCAGTCGCTGAATCTATATTTGTTCAAAGTACTAGCTGTCAAACATGTCTTCTGCAACGGGTTGCAACATGAGTGGAATCTTGCTACGTCTCAGTGAAAAAGCTGATGATTGACAAATCTCAAACAACTGCATGTACCAGGTTGACTACTGCACCAAGACTGTGTAACCTACTTCACCAGATAAACATGACAAACAAAATAGTACCAAGTTCTAAATCCGTACTAGAACAGTAAGTTCCAGAAGAGTTTTCACTGGATTGTCATGTTGTTCCATGAAGTAATTACTTTTTCTGGTTGTCTTCAGGTGAAACAGGATGGATCCAGAGAGAACCTGCAAATTCCAGATCCCGTTTGCTCAGGTTTGCATCCTAGAGGAATGAAAGCCTCCAAGATGTTGCAAATATCAGTGTTCTATGACAACTTTAGTTTCCGTTGATAATCTTTTTTGACTGATCATCCTGTTCTTGGACCGACTTTGTCAGTGTCATATATTCATAGAATAGTACAATACAGAAGGAGGCTATTCAGTCTGGTGAGAAATTCCTAACTCATCATATAAAGATGGGGCATTGAGACGTCCATAGTTACGGCCACCAAGCAAAATTGAACATGAATTCAGACCATACTGAATAGAAAATGATAACAAGTCTCACGGCCATTTCTGTAATTTTGCACAATTCTAACATGGCACCCAACCACAAATCCCCTCTGCTCTGATTTAAATATCCCCAAAATATCTCCTGAGACCATGGTTTACACATTCATCTCCATCAATATCCACTCACCGTCTGCAGTTCCAGCCATAATCTATCCAAACGTTCTTATGCTCTCTGTCGGACTCGCCAGACTCTCCTTTAAAACATAATTAGTTGTTCTATTTTACCTTTGGAGTGCAGCAAATGTGGTTTCATATGTTACACAGATATATATTGCGGGTGGGAGGTGGGGGCGGGGGGGGGGGGAGGAGAGGGAAGCAGAGAGGAATGCAATTACACTCCTTTTTCTTTAATACTACAAATAAATCTCCCATGGTGTGTATGCTACTAGTCAGAGGATTCACTATTTCTAAAAGGAAAAAACATGCTGATTTTGTATCTGCATTCTGCCTCCCAAATTGTTATGGAACAATTTTCTACACAGTGACAGAACAGCTGTTTAACCATATAACCATATAACAATTACAGCACGGAAACAGGCCCTCTCGGCCCTTCCAGTCCGTGCCGACCATTTGTTTTCCCCTAGTCCCATCTACCTGCAAATATTAGTGGCAATTAATTCTGCACGTTGAAGATGGAATCCAACATTGTTGTCATTGATCATTTGATGTTGCTTTAGTGGGCTTGTCTGCTGTGCATGATACTGTCCAACACTGCTTCTAAGAGCTATGTCAAGTGTCATGACTGATGATTAGATCTTAGCTACACTTATTCTCTCAAAGAACAAATGTTGAACAAATGTGATCAAAACAGTAAATTGAACTTTTACACAGTCAACATTGACACCTAGAATCAGTGACTACCATATAACAATTACAGCATGGAAACAGGCCCTCTCGGCCCTTCCAGTCCGTGCCGATCATTTGTTTTCCCCTAGTCCCATCTACCTGCACTCAGACCATACTCCTCCATTCCCTTCACGTCCATATACCTATCCACTTTACTCTTAAATGTTAAAATCGATCCTGCCTCCAGCACTTCTGCTGGAAGCTCATTCCACACAGCCACCACCCTCTGAGTAAAGAAGTTCCCCCTCACGTTACCCCGAAACCTCTGTCCCTTAATTCTCATGTCATGCCTCTTGTTTGAATCTTCTCTACCCTCAATGGGAAAAACGTATCCACGTCAACTCTGTCTATCCCTTTCATCATTTTAAAGACCTCAATCAAGTCCCCCCTTAACCTTCTGCGCTCCAAAGAATAAAGACCTAACTTGTTCAATCTTTCTCTGTAACATAGTTTGCTGGAACCTTGGCAACATTCTAGTAAATCTCCTCTGTACTCTCTATTTTGTTGACATCCTTCCTATAACTAGGCGACCAAAATTGTACACAATACTCCAGAATTGGTCCTTACCAATGCCTTGTACAATTTTAACATTACTTCCCTACTCCTATATTCAATGCTCTGATTTATAAAGGCCAGCACACCAAAGGCTTTCTTTACACCCTATCTACATGCGATTCCACCTTCAGGGAACTATGCACAGTTATTCCTAGATCCCTCTGTTCCCACAGCATTCCTCAATTCCCTACCATTTACCATGTACGTCCTATTTTGATTTGTCCTGCCAAGATGTAGCACTTCACACTTATCAGCATTAAACTCCATCTGCCATCTTTCAGCCCACTTTTCCAAATGGCCCAATCTCTCTGTAGACTTTGAAAATCTACTTCATTATCCACAACACCACCTATCTTAGTATCATCTGCATACTTACTTATCCAATTTTCCACCCCATCATCCAGATCATTGATGTACATGACAAACAACAGTGGACCCAACACAGATCCCTGAGGCACCCCACTGGTCACCGGCTTCCAACCTGACAAACAGCCATCCACCATTACTCTCTGACATCTCCCATTCAGCCACTGTTGAATCCATCTTGCTACTCCGCCATTAACACCCAAAGATTGAACCTTCTTAACCAACCTTCCATGGGGAACCTTGTCAAAGGCCTTACTGAAATCAATATATTTATATAAAGGCCTTACTGAAATCAATATATTATATATTTTTAAGAAAGAACTGCAGTTGCTGGAAAAATCGAAGGTAGACAAAAATGCTGGAGAAACTCAGCGGGTGAGGCAGCATCTATGGAGCGAAGGAATAAATGACGTTTAGGGTCGAGACCCTTCTTCTGACTGATGTGGGGGTGGGGGTTGGGAAGAAGAAAGGAAGAGGCGGAGATAGGCTGCGGGAGAGCTGGGAAAGGGAGGGGAAGGAGGGAGAAAGCAAGGACTACCTGAAATTGGAGGTCAATGTTCATACCACTGGGGTGTAAACTACCCAAGCGAAATATGAGGTGCTGCTCCTACAATTTGCAGTGGAACTCACTCTGGCCATGGAGGAGGCCCAGGACAGAAAGGTCGGATTCGGAATGGGAGGGGGAGTTGAAGTGCTGAGCCACCAGGAGATCAGGTTGGTTATTGAAGGTGCTGGGGATCTGGTTCGGGGGGGCTGAGGCATGTAACAAAAATTGGCTGGAGCGGATAGCCAGGGTGGGGAGGAAGCTGGAGCTGTGGAGGCAACGCTCCCTCTCCATAACGGGAAAAAATTTGGTCATCAGGTGTGAGGCGCTCTCGGGGCTGCTGTACTTGGCACACTGTACTTTGTGCAGGTAGATGGGACTAGGGGAAAACAAATGGTTGGCACGGACTGGAAGGGCCGAGAGGGCCTGTTTCCGTGCTGTAATTGTTATATGGTTATAAGTGTGGCCTGTCCCTCCCTCCTACGCCACAGGGATCACCCGGGCCATCTTCCAGTTCATCTGGGGGTCGAGGATGGACCGGGTACGACGGGCCACAATGTACGTCAGCAGACAACGGGGGTAAAAGCGTGCCCAACGTCACCCTCATTCTGATGGCCACCTTCGTGTGTGGCTGCATCAGGCGGAGTGTAGAGCCAAGGCACGTGGGCACCAAGTGTCACTACCTGCTGAGGTTCTACCTGTCTCCGGTGTTGAGAAGGATGGGCCTGGCGCAGGTGCCATGCTATGTGCCAGTCAGCTGGACATTGCCGCCCCATCTGTCGTCGGTGGAAGGGTTCTTCTGGACCAACACCTGTGACCACATGTCCATCAGGCAGTGGTCAGCACAGAATGTCCTGCAGGCACTGCAGGGAAAGGACTCTATGGACCCTGTGGCGTGGTTCCCTGAGCAGACTGCCCAGCTTGTCTGGCAAAATGCCTCATTGCCAGAACTCACCAACAAGCACCAAGACCTGGCTTGGCTGGTGGTGAGGGGAGCCCTTCCAGTCAGATCCTTCCTGCACCGTCGGAACCTCACTGCCAGCGCACGCTGCCCTTGGGACGGCTGCTATGGAGAGGAGATGGTTGCCCACCTCTTTACAGAGTGCGGGTTTGCTAAAGAGTCTGGAGAAAAATGCAAGGGTCCCTGGTACGCTTTATCCCGAACAGCTCCGTCACAGAGGACTCGGTGATTTTTCGGGACTGTTCCCAGGGACACATTCAGAGGCTGACATCGAGTGCTGCTCGATGGTCATCAACTCGGTAAAAGACGCCCGTTGGTCTGCCCGAGCATTGTTGACTACCCAGCAGAGCGAGATGTCCGTCAGGGAATGTTGCCGACTGGCCCGCTGCAGACTGCAGGAGTACGTGCTGAGGGACGCACTGAAGCTCGGTGCAGCCAACACCAAGGCTCGGTGGGGGAGGGCCACAGTCTAAGGCCCTTCCACCGCTGGACGTGGGGGGCACGGTATGGTGGAGACGCCCCTCAAAAATAAGGGAAGGTATCCCACGCCATTGTGCCACATGAGTGGCACGAGTGGGGGACTGGTTTGTGAAATTTGGGGAAAAGAAATGTCTAAACTGTATTGATCTATTTGTACAGCCTCCGAAAATGTCGGATGGATTTTCCGCAAGGTTAATGTATTGTATTATATTTATCATTTGAATAAAGTATATTTTGAAATTTAAAAAAAAAAAAAAAATGCGGAGGTGTTGGGCAAAGCAATCGCCAAGCCTGCGCTTGGTCTCACCGATGTAGAGCAGTCGACTTTTCAGCGACTGTCTTCAACTTTCAAGCTCGAGAGCACTCGCCTGAAAAACCTCGAGCTGGATCGACCGTATGCGAAGAAACCACGAGCTGAATCGACCGTCTGCGTGCACACACGCACGCACGCACACACACACACACATTGCAAAGGTGGGGGCCAGGGAAAGCGGGGGAGCGCTGTCTGAAATTCACACCCGCAATGAACAGGCAGGTAAAAGACGGCTGCACAGTGTACGGCAAGTCCTTTAGAGATCCGGGGGGGGGGCGGGGGGGGGGGGGGGGGGCGGAGAAGGAGTGGAGACACTTTTAAGAAGCCAGGCAACTTTAATAAAGTTTAGTGGGCATTTAACATTACCTGTCTGTTTACTTAACTTTTTTTTCTCAACGAGCTGTACCTTCGACTACCTTCAATTACCTTTGATTGCCTTCGATTACATACAATAGCATTACGACCTACCTCGACTAAACCTACGAGTAAAAAAATATCAATTTTATTCCATGGCGACCATTTTTTACTCACAGGCATTTTTCAGCATGTTGAAAAAAACGGCGTGACCTAGCTGTGGCCTCGAGTACGCGGGGACTACTGTCGAGCATGAAGGATAGTTACAAAGACCTCCTAGGACCTTGTGTCGACAATGCTGTGAGTACAAGTCAAGGGCAAACTCTTCTAAACTCGGCAATTAGGTCGCTGCAGTGGGACAGGCCCTTTATTTTATTAAATTTAAATTACCTGAAATTCTCTGCATTTGTGATTCTGTTTTATAAAAAAAAAAAAAATATGTATTTTTATTAGAAGTAATGTACATTACAGTAGTATAAGCCAAAAATAACATAATACATTTCATGTACCACTTCTTGTTTTAAAATTTAAGAAGAAGAAAAATATTGAGTTAGATAAGATAGTAAGTGCGTGAAAAAGTGAGAAGGAAGAACCCGTAGAGACGTAGAACACGAATGCTAGGACAAATCTCATATCTTCGAGGTGTAACATTTCGGACATATTTGAAATCCATATTTTTAACGTTGGTGTGGGAGCGTTTTTCCAGAATGTAAGTATGTTTATTTGCCATTCTGTCGCATCACTGTAGTCTGCACTGAAGTATTCTGAACCTACCCAATAGAATTATCACACTCACAATATAATTGTGCTTAATGTGGAGTGGTTTCAAACTTTTTACTGGTAACAGGCATGATAAATAGTAAGATTAAACAAGAACTTACCAGTTTGAAGTTTGATCTTTATTTTATGAGGAGTTGCGATGAGGGATTTCGTAAAGACCCCGCCAGGCACGCATGCGCGACATTCTTCAAAGCAGCGGTGTGGAATCGCAGATAACAACAATGACTGAAGATAGTAAGATTAAAGAACTCAAATTTACCAGTTGACCTTATGATAGAGGGTTGGGAGCAGAGGGCACGAAATCCCTCATCGCTCATAAAATAAAGATCAAACTTCAAACTGGTAAGTTCTTGTTTAATCTTACTATTTTACTTCGGAGTCACGTGGGTGACTTCGTGAAGATTTCTGTGACTACATGCCCTGGATCACGTCCATGCTCACACACTGCCGTAATACTGATGGAGGAAGTATGTTAACGTATTTCAGACTTGAACAAGCTGAAAAATAATAATTTTTAAAGAAGGAATTGTTGGGTATGTCGAACAATCCTTGTTCTCGGCATACCAGGGCCCTATCCCCGACCTCTACCTCCGTTACATCGACGACTGCTTTGGTGTCACCTCCTGCACCCACACACAACTGACTGACTTCATTCATTTCACCACCAACTTCCATCCGGCACTCAAATACACTTGGACCATTTCCGACACTTCCCTACCATTCCTTGACCTCACCATCTCTATTGCAGGTGATACACTCCTGACCGACATCCACTACAAACCTACTGACTCCCACAGCTACCTGGACTACTCTTCCTCCCACCTTTCCTCCTGTAAGGACTCCATCCCCTATTCCCAATTCCTCCGTCTACGCCGCATCTGCTCCCAGGATGAGGTGTTCCACAACAGGTCATCACAAATGGCCTCATTCTTCAGAGAAACGGGGATTCCCCTCCCCCACTATTGATGAGGCTCGCACCAGGGTCTCCTCCATACCCCGCAACACTGCCCTCGCTCCCCATTCCCCCACTCGCAAACAGGGCAGAGTCCCCCTGGTCCTCACCTTTCACCCCACCAGCCGGCAAATACAACATATAGTCCTCCGCCAGTTTCGCCACCTCCAACGTGACCCCTCCACACCGCCACATCTTCCCATCTCCCCCCCTGTCTGCCTTCCGCAAAGACGCTCCCTCCGCAACTCCCATGTCAATTCTTCCCTCCCCTCCCACTCTACCACTTCCCCGGGCACTTTCCCTTGCAACCGCAAGAAATGCAACACTTGTCCCTTCACCTCCCCCCTCCACTCCTTTCAGGGACCCCAAGCAATCCTTCCAGGTCCGACAGAGGTTCACCTGCACCTCCTCCAACCTCATCTACTGCATCCGTTGCTCCAGATGCAGATGATCTATATCGGTGAGACCAAGCGGAGGCTTGGCGATCGCTTCGCCGAACACCTCCGCTCGGTCCACAATAACCAACCCGACCTCCCGGTGGCTCAGCACTTCAACTCCCCCTCCCATTCCACATCCGACCTCTCGGTCCTGGGCCTCCTCCACGGCCAGAGTGAGCAACACCGCAAGCTGGAGGAACAGCACCTCATATTCCGCTTGGGGAGTCTGCATCCTTTGGGCTTGAATATTGAATTTTTCTCAATTCTGTTAACCCTTGCTGTCTCCTCCCCTTCCCACCTCTCCCTCAGCCCTCGGGCCCTGGCATTCCTCTATCTCTATCTCCCTCCCCCACACCAGTCGCACCAGCTTCTCATTTTCACACCACAAACAGCTTACAATGGCTTGTTCCCTTTATCACCGATACTTTTTTGCATATCTTTCACTCATTGTTCCTTATCTCTCCACATCACGTCTATATCTCTCGTTTCCCTGATCCCCTGACCAGTCTGAAGAAGGGTCTCGACCCGAAACGTCGCCTATCTCCTTCGCTCCTTAGATGCTGCTGCACCCGCTGAGTTTCTCCAGCTTTTTGTGTACCCTGAAAAATAATAACATTTGTTAATACAACAATAAACCCCTGAACTCGGGGACAAACGTTTAGGGAACAGCACTTAAAACTGAATCCGCCAACATTGCGGGAGCGGCCACAGGTCTGTTATAAAACCGCTGAAATGTAGTTTCACTGGCCCAGCACGCTATTGCGAGGACATAATCCATGAACACCTCCATGGTCCTCGCCACTGATGTGGATGCAGCCCTGGTAGAATGGCATTTAAAAAAATGTCTTATCTGCTGCACCGAATACTACCTTGCAGCCTCAAACTCATCATTCCTGATGCCCATTTTCAGACCTGCGTATAGTTCGGGTCTGTGTAGTTTAAGCAACTCTTCTATAACACAGTCACTTGATTGTGGGTCGAAATCATTCTATCCAGGTAATTCCTGCAGAGTTTGGACCCGTTGTGCTGTCTTCAGTGCCATTACCATCACCACTTTGAAGCTGAATAAGTCCAGTGGTAAATCCGCCAAAGGCGACCAGCTCCTGAGTAGGGTCAACACCACCCCTATATCTCTGGTAATATATCGTGGTTGGGGAGGGATAGAACATACCCTTCAGTGTGGATACCAGCTGGTGAGATCCCACTCCAATGTTGAGATAGGATGGCAGTGCACTCCTGGCACTGTATATGGCACTGTAACTGAGAGACTCATCATAATGCAGGCCTGTGAGGGTTCCAGCACAATGTAGATCATAGCAGATATGTAGGTGGTCTAGGTCCGACTATAGTAAACTCACATGTCCTTATGTGGGTGAGGTACTGCTTCCTAGTGGACTCTCTCTGCACGCTGCTGTATGATGTCCATGGTCCTTTCTGTTGCAGAATCTGTTTGCGTTTTCTGCAACACCAGTCTGATGAAGCAGAATGGGGGAAAGCATAGAAAAACACATTTCCCCCCAATGTAGCGAGAGAACCGCGTCCATCGCCACTGCCCCAGGATTCTGGGGGTTTTCTCAAGAAGTGACATATGTTGGTATCCAATGGTTCAAAACCTGGACGCAAGGAGGTTGATATCTGGTGTTCCATATTAGGCTATAGTTTTAGCAAATATTTGGAGGTTCAACATCCACTTGATGTCGAAATTAAATACTTGTGACCTGGTGTCCGCCACTGTATGGAGCTTAACCGAAAGGTACGTAGCTGATATCCAAATATCTCTTTCAATGCACCAGAGCCAAAATAATTTTTCCAATTCATCACAAGATATTGACTTGATACCACCCATAAGGTGTAAATACACCACCTCAATGGTTTTGTTGAAGACGGACATGCATATGCTGCAGATTAGTGCATTAAGCCCGTAGCCCGTGACATGCTCCCAGCATTTCTAAACAGTTTATACCTTGTGATTCAAGAAAAGTAGACTCGTGCAAATCCCATCTACCACCCCAACTGGAAATGGTGTCGGTAGCTCCCCAGCCCTTGGTACTTGCGTCGGTTTGTATGGGTTTGGGTTTGCACGTCTAATGGGTTTGATGTAATGATGGGATTTAACAATCACAAACATAGCTAATCCATAGCTAATATTATAGCTCAATTTATGCGTTGATTGGCAGCTGCATAGGCCCGTAAAAAATGCTCAGCATTCGCTTTTAATGCTGAGATTTTGCTCTTTGCAAGCTTTGATAGTGTAACGGCCCAATTATGTAGCTAGAATGTAGCTACATGTTTACCAATTATTTTATAAGTATGTCTAATAGTCGGTTTCCTGGCGCAAGCAAGGCTGTTACATGCCTCTATTATGTCTATAGCTTTGTTCCCTTGGGATAGTGACAATCAGTCCATCCCCATCCCAGAATGTATAATATAACCACTCTCCTACTTGTTGAGGTTATACAAGCAGCACTTCAAGAGAACCAGACCCCCTTACCTCCATGGTTACCGGCGGGCTTGATGTTCTGGTTCCTGGTGTTCCGCTGAATTGTGTTGAGGTGCTGCCGGCGTGTAGATCCTTACTGGTCTTTCAGGTGACCCCGAGGTCTTGCATACGGTGTTTGTCTACACACTGCCGCCCTGCTGGAGGGAGGTGGGTTCATCAACCCATCTGCCTTCGCCTCCTAATCCAGGTCCTAGACCTGTTTGGGCAGGTCCTCACCGAA
Organism: Okamejei kenojei; assembly: GCA_035221665.1. Classification (NCBI taxonomy): domain Eukaryota; kingdom Metazoa; phylum Chordata; class Chondrichthyes; order Rajiformes; family Rajidae; genus Okamejei; species Okamejei kenojei. Next base: position 94,848,776 of record CM069134.1, read on the forward strand.
CAGCTGTCTCGGTGGTGGCGTCGCAGATGCCTAGTACAACCCCGCAAATATGGGGTTTGGAGTCGGTTTGATGGCAATACTCCGGGAAGCGTTAACTTCATGACTAATATTGCAAGAGCATCCTCCTGCTCTACCGTCATTTCCATGCCGTCAACCGACCTGGCAAAGGCAGTAATCCCCGACGTCAACAATTTCAGGATGTTTAGGAACTTCAGCTCCTGTGTCCCCGGACTGATGTTGCCCCAGATGGGCGTGTTGACTGTCGGTACATTCAACGATATGCAGTTGTTTGGGCCTGATATATGTTGATCGCCTCGGTAAGGACCTGTTCCTGCAGCTGGTGTGTGGTGAGGTAGTCTATGCTGGGCACTGGTTTGGGCTGCAAAGGCTGACCTGAGTGCTTCAGCTGGGCGAACTTGGAGACCACATTCAGCAGTTCCTCCTGGGTTTTCTCAGGTACTGTAGGTTCCTGCTCCAGCCTGTCTTACGTGTCAGCCAGCTGCTGATCCGTGGCATTCCCCACCGATGACGGGGACATGCTGTGTGGCCCAGCCGCATGTCTCCTGGAGTGGAGGACATCTAGTCCAGCTGCAGAGATTATGCTCTAGGATACGCTCCATCATGCGCTCCTCCGAGCCATGTGACTACCGCCGCATATGCAGACGACAAGTCGGCTTCCCCAGGTTCTCCTGAATCATTGGGGCTTCTACCAGCGAACCGCACCTCGTCAACGTGATGACAAGGGTCGACAGGCAGGTAGTCGTCGGCTGCCGCTCCTGCGGTGCCGTATGACTCCCGCGCGGACATGCCGCTAGTCCGCCGTCGTTCGGACTGTAGCGGTCCCCCTGCCTGATAGGAAGGCAGCGGAGATGAGTCGGTGCCGGCTCCCGCAGCCGGGCTCCCCGACATCCGCGCGGGCTTACCGCCACTTCTGACCACATGGGTCTGTGACGGCGCATGGTCGCCGCCTGCCGCCTAAGCGGGGCCGCATGACCGAAATCCGCTGCCACCAGCCTGCACTCTGGCAGCCTGACCCGGTGGTGAGCTGGTACCTCCTGCTCCTGCAGGGCTCCCCGACTTCCCAGAGATTCACCACTGGCCCGCAATCGAGCAGGTTACCCCTGGCGGCATGTCGATGCCTTCTGCTGCAGCGGGGCACGACCTGGGCGCAGCTCTCCCCCTGGTCCGCCCTCTGGTGACCTGCATAATAGGGGAGACAGAATGTGCCGCCGAGTGGGTCACACGTTTACGCACTTTTGCACCACAGTCCCTATGCTTAGGTGACAGTGGTAGGGAGTCGGGGTCTTGCCTACCCTGCTCCCTTGCGGTGCTCCTACCACTTTGCGACTCCGTGGTCAGCCGTGGTGGAGAGGCGGGACCTGGCTGCGCAGGGCTCCCCGATTTACGCATTCTTATCCCGGTCCGCAGAGTGGGTGCTGCTGGTGTTGCGGGCTGCTCCGGGAAAGGTGGCCGCTGACTCCCATCCGAAGTCCCATGGCGTTTGGAGGCATGCTTCGATGCCTTCATTCTGGTTTCCATCCATCATTTCTGTAAGCAAAGTCTAGAACAGAAGCTCAGCAACTCAAGGTTAGTATCTTACCTGAAGGTCTTTAAGAAGCATCCGGTGGAGGAGCGCACTCTCCCCCCCCCCCCCCCCCCCCCCCCCCCCCCCCCCCCCCCCCCCCCCCCCCAAGCTCCAATGGTGACCAGACCCTCATACAGGACCATAAACTGCCGCTAACGGCAAGCCTTATGCCTATGTAGTGAGTCGGGCCCCGGCTCAGTCTTACTACCTCCATAGGGTAGCAGAGCCGTCAGTCTGTGGTATTCCTGCGGCCTGTGGCGTTGAGTCGGAGCTCCTGCTCTGCCTTCGCTAACCGCGAATGGCAGTCTCCGAGCCCGGACCCTCCTGGATCACGGGCTTGCCTGACTTCCGGGTAGCGTTGCCGTCAGCCCGTGGTGACCCTGCGGGCTGCGGTGTAGATTCGGGGCTGCCGCTCTGTCGTCGCCAGCAAGCCCCACTGCCTGGTTAATGCCAACAGCCCGCAGCGTCCTTGCGGGCTGTGGTGTAGAGTCGGGGCTGCTGCTCTGCCGTTACTAACTTTGAACGGCGAGCCTGCAAGCCCCACTCCTTCTTCCATGCCGACAGTCCGTGGTGTTCTGCGGGCTGCGGTGTAGAGTCGCGCTGCCTCTGCCGTCCCTCCGACCGGCGAGTTTGTGAGCCCGGACCCTCCTGGGTCAATGGGCTTGCCCGACTCCAATCTTTGCTGCCGCCGCTGACTGCCCGCGTCCCGCGGTCCGCAGTCAGTGCCGAAGCGGCCTTGAGTACTCTGTACACAGAGTCCCTAAAATGAAAAAAGGACCGCAGGTTAGTTTTTTCTTACCTGCAGGTCCGTGCAGTAGAGGAACAACTCTCCTCACTGCCTGTCGCTCACATGCGGTCGACGATATGTCGCACATGCGTGCCTGGCGGGGTCTTCACGAAGTCACTCACGTGACTCCAAAGTAAAATTAAGCTCTCTTTTGATGTAAAAATAGGTATATGTAAATATAATATTTGTTGCTGCCACAGCTTCTGCTTGATCACCTAAACCTTAAAAGTGGTCAGCAATATCCCCCAGTTACCCTACAACTGTCACGACAAAGCCCTGGAGGTATGAACTGTATTCGGAACTATGGATGGGTTCTTTACAGAAATTCCAACCGAGTGCTTCCAGCTTCTCTTGTGCCATCTTTGGAATTTATTTAAATTCCTACTTGCTCACCTTGCATACTCTCATTAAATCATCCAGTATATAAGTATCTGTGCTGTTGCTTGTCAGAGTGAGATTCAATGCAAATTCATGTGATTGCTTATCATCATTGCCCTCCAACACAGCTTATTTTGCCAAATGTACACAGACAAATAAAAAGATGAATGCAAGTATTAATGACTCAAACAAGAATATATTTGAGTTCTTCGTATATTATGATGTTGAGATGTTTATTGCCAAAAGAATTGATATTTCTGGCCCTAATTTAAAACGTATCAGAAAAATGGTGAAAGATTTTACAGGAACCATTTTGAGTCACTTCAGTGGTTTTGTTTGGTATGTTTTTTCTCATAACTAACTAGAATAATTGTATTTGTTGTTCCTTATATAATACCACACATAAGGATATTGCAGATCCTCAGCTCATTATTTTCCTCTGATGAAAAAGTAGTAGATGGAACATTATAGGCAGGAGATAATACTGGGCTTTTACAGAATCTCTTGACTCACACATGCACCTACAGTTGCATTGTAGGAAATACCCTTGTAATTTGCATTGGTAACAATATAGCATATAATTCCAGTTTGTGTTAAGCATACCAGAACATGGTGGAAATGAAATCTCACCTTTTTTATAACCAATTGTCTCAATTGTTATTTCTTTAATGTTCATCCTCTTTAAAGTGATAAATCCTGAACATTACAATTCTCAACAAACAGGGTGAACCCAACATATTTCATACTAATGGAGTAAACAGGATCTCCCTCTTTCTGTCCACATCTTAAACTGGGCTTCTGCTGCAGCATCAGATAACCCAAGGGCAGATGCGCAGGTCTTTTAGCCACTTTTGAATGGGAAGTGTGATTTTCTGTACACAACTGGACCGCATTTTTGCCTGAAAATGGATGCATCTTCAACCTACAAGTGAACCCCGGTTTGCTGTCTTAAACAATAGTCAATGGATACCATTGGTAATAAAAACAAAGTCCAAGAAACACAGAATGTGCCAGGGAGCAGCAGCACAGAAGAAAAGCGGTTACTATTTTAGGTTGGGACCTTCAGTTCTTCAGATGCAGTCTGACCTACTGAGTGTTTCCAATGTTTTGTGTTTTTATTTCAGATATCAGCTATTAATTGTCACAAGAAGTTTTGGCTTCTTACCAGTTTCCTTTGGTATCTGATCACATTCTACTCTTTGTTAATCAACTTTTGTGCAGGAATACATTTCTTAATTGCTGAGTTTTATCTGCCACATTAAAATGTCTAGTTTATATTTCTAAATTAACTTTCTTCTATATGCCAGAGATATTGCCTTTTCAAGTGCTTCTGGCACAAAGTATTTTATGAGAACACAAGAATGATTTTGAATTGAATAATTATCATGCTTTAATTTTTATTTTTCATCAGCAATATCTAATTACCTGAATGAAAGAGAATCTGGTTACAAAAGCTAAATAAATTAGTTAAAATAATCTGATTTACTCATCTTTCTTATATATTTTCATATTGGTTGAGCCAAATATTGCACCGTTATTGTGACAATGAAGCCCTCTCCTCATACTGAGAATTTAGTTCATTGTATTATGTGGCATTAGAGTTGTGGGATACAATTAGAACAAATCTAGCAGTTAAAAAATAAGTATCCAAGAGATGGGGGGTTACACAAAAAGCTGGAGAAACTCAGCGGGTGCAGCAGCATCTAAGAGGCGAAGGAGATAGGCGACGTTTCGGGTCGAGACCCTTCTTCAGACTGGTCAGGGATCAGGGAAACGAGCGATATAGACAGTGATGTGGAGAGATAAAGAACAATGAATGAAAGATATGCAAAAAAGTATCGATGATAAAGGGAACAAGCCATTGTAAGCTGTTTGTGGTGTGAAAATTAGAAGCTAGTGCGACTAGGGTGGGGGAGGGAGATAGAGATAGAGGGAATGCCAGGGCCCGAGGGCTGAGGGAGAGGTGGGAAGGGGAGGAGACAGCAAGGGCTAACAGAATTGAGAAAATTCAATGTTCAAGCCCAAAGGATGCAGACTCCCCAAGCGGAATATGAGGTGCTGTTCCTCCAACTTGCGGTGTTGCTCACTCTGGCCACAGAGTATCCAAGAGATGCTCTGTATCACTGCCAGCAGCAGCATTATATTCCACCACAATCTACAACTGTATGTCCAGAATAACAACTGATACCTTAAATCCAGAGAATCAATCTTGTTTCAGTTAGAGATGTGAAGAGCTTGTTCAGGATGAAGTCCCAATTTTCCAATCAACCTCATGAAGGATGAATTCCCAAACTTCTAATCTACCTCATGTAACTCTTGCACTTTTGTGTACCTGAACTTCCTCTGTCTCTGTAACACTTTATTCTGCACTCTATTTTCTCTTTTACACTATGTATTCATATGTGGCATGATTTGCCTGGATAAAACTCAAATCAAAGCTTTTCATATTTTCACAGTATACGTGACAATAATAAACCAATATTAAAGGAATGTCACACCTAAAAATATGATTGCAACATGGTTAGACTATGACAAAAAACTATAATCAGTGTAAACAACAAATACAACATACAATAGAATAATCTTGTCAACGGTACAGCATTGGATTAGATTAAAGATTCTGCCATGTAGAGACCATTGAATATCTAATTGGAATAAGAACCTCCTTAAACATTGCCAATAAAGGTTGAGCTCAGTATGTGAGTGCAAAAGATACACAGCTTCACACGGGAGGGCTGGTCCCCCAAGGCAATATTCCACCTCACCACCAATTCTGGTGGCCAGTGGGGAGGTGCGGGTGGGGGGTTTCAGGAACGCTAGTATGGGTGTTGTGGCCTGAAAGGACTGTTTTCCAGAGGGCTAGTATGGACATTGTGGGCAGAATGGATTCTTGGGCTGGCGGCTCAGTCACTCAAGCCTCGTGCGTTGGCAGCTCACTCACACACGGCTGGGTGGGCTGGCAGTTAACTCACGGCTATCCCTTGAAATTCCATTTCAAGCAGGGTGTAAGGCCACAGAATTCAAGTGCAGTTTCATACCACTTCAAGCAGGGTGCAAGGCCACCAAATTCAACTGCAGTTTCACGCCACTTCAAGCAGGGTGCAGGCCAACAAATTCAAGTGCAGTTTCATACCACCAAGCAGGGTGCAATGCCACCAAATTCAAGTGCAGCTTCAGACTACTTCAAGCAGGGTGCAAGGCCACCAAATTCAAGTGCAGTTTCATACCATTTCAAGCAGGGTGCAAGGCCACCAAATTCAAGTGCAGTTTCCTACCATTTCAAGCAGTGTGCAGTTTCCTACCACTTCAAGCAGGGTGCAAGGCCACCAAATTCAAGTGCAGTTTCATACCACTTCAAGCCGGGTGCAAGGCCACCATATTCAAGTGCAGTTTCATACCACTTCAAGCAGGGTGCAGGCCACCAAATTCAAGTGCAGTTTCATACCACCAAGCAGGGTGCAATGCCACCAAATTCAAGTGCAGTTTCAGACTACTTTAAGCAGGTTGCAAGGCCACCAAATTCAAGTGCAGTTTCATACCACTTCAAGCAGGGTGCAAGGCCACCAAATTCAAGTGCAGTTTCATACCACTTCAAGCAGGGTGCAGTTTGCTACCACTTCAAGCAGGGTGCAAGGCCACCAAATTCAAGTGCAATTTCATACCACTTCAAGCCGGGTGCAAGGCCACCAAATTCAAATACAGTTTCATGCCACTTCAAGCAGGGTGCAAGGCCACCAAGGACAGAGTCGTGACCTCTCACGCCCCCATCTTGCAGAGACTGAGCCATGCCCACACTTCCGGATTTTATAGTCCCTCCCCCCCCCCAATAAGGCAAAAGCCACTTTTCCATTTTCCACAAGGCAAAAGCCACTTTTCCATTTTCCATAAGGCAAAAGATCTTGGAGAAAACCAGGTCATGAGGCGAATGTACAAACTCTGTACAGACAGCACCCATAGTCAGGAACGAACCCGGGTCTCCGGTGCTGTAAGGCAGCAACCCTGCCACTCTGCCACCATGCTGCCCCTTTTCTGCAGGTAAATTTAAAGGATGGGGCACAAATTCTTCAGATTTTCCTTTATGAATTATAGTCCGTATTCCTTTCATACATTGAGATATGTGCATCTCTGCCAATGAATGTGGGTTTGAAAATAGTGCCAGATTTTATGCTCGGTGACCTCACTCACATTTTCCTATTTATTCTCTATTACCCCTGTAAACATTTCTGAACTTTAAATACTGTATCTCAGCCAATCAGTCCAAGAGTCTAGAAATGGTGAAGTGATCAAGGGAAGTAGGAGAAAAGTGAAGTTGGGTGTCATCAGTAAACACATAAAAATGTCTTGTTTTCAGGTGATGTAGTCAAAAGGCAGATAGATCTGTGTTATGAATAGTTTCCAATGGATTCATGAACATAGTAAATCTTTGATAATCCACTGCCTAATTATTCAGAAATCCCTGTGGTTGACATCTGGCTCACCGGGTAATATTTAAACACATATTTCTCAATTTTAAGCTGAGTTGGAACCCTTTTTCCTGTGCTCAACTTCAGATTTATTGGCTTCATCGAAAACATCCAATGGTCTGGAAAATAGGCCAGTCCAGCAACACATGTTTTGGATTAAAGAGGCACCAGGAAACAAAATGCCTATATAGTCTTTAAATTATCCCACCAACCTCCAATGCGGCATTAGTAATACAATCTCTTTTGTAATTGGCACAATTCCTATAAACGCCATGCACCAGTTTTAAATGGGCAGCTAGGTACATCGGAAAGATCTGCTGCCCACTATTTTCATTTTTGTCATTTCACAGGTTCTCAAAAGTAGTTCCATATTCCATTCATAAGATTACCATTTTTACAAAAGCAGATTCTGTGCTTTGGGCAATCTACAAAGGCTGATGACAAGTTATTCTCTCTTTTTCTCTGTTCATGTTTGCTGCCTGGTCTGGAGAATATTTTTAGCATTTCCTTTTATATTCCACACAGTTCCTCATCAATTTAGTAAACTTTGCAAAAATTAGAATCGAAAAAGGAACAAAAACTGGGTGTCTTAGTGTATTAAAGTTCTTGAAATTGAATGTGACAACCCTCATGATTACAAAAGGCGATCTGTTAAACATGAGTATTATTTGTTTTGTAAAGGCTATAGACCAATTGAAATTGTAACCACAAGCACTCGCTTAATCCTAACATTTACGCAGGATTTTAATCACTTAATTTCTATGTAGCAATATAAATACCCCTATGCCCATTTAGTCCCATTAGGATTGAGATGAGGAAAAACTTATTCACCCAGAGAGTTGTGAATCTGTGGAATTCTCTGCCACAGATGGCAGTGGAGGCCAACTCACTGGCCCTCCCTTTTCAAGAGAGGGTTAGATTTTGCACTTAGGGCTAAAGGAATCTAGGGATATGGGGGAAAAAGCGGGAATGGGATATTGATTTTAGATAATGAGCCATGATCATATTGAATGGTGGTGCAGGCTCAAAGGGCCGAATGGCCTACTCCTGCACCAATTTTTCTACGTTTCTATGCAAATTGGAACTTTCAAGAATTTATTTGCCCTAATATATTTTGTGATTTCCATTTTTGTTTTAATTAACTTTTCAAAAAAATCTTAATCCAAGAAATAATGGGATTGATTGTTATTTTGTCAAGGAGCTGGGAATGAGATCGTCTGAGAAGAATCATCCAAATTACTCTGCAAAATAAATATTACTGCAAACTGCAGGCAAATCATTTTATCTTTACCAGCAAAAACTGTTTTGCTATTTAGGTTTTTTTTAAAGTAAGCTACATCTTGAAAACAATAATATGGTCCCGTGCGAAAAGTTCCAATGGCAATCCATTGACTTAAGGTTATGCAACAGCTGTAATTGTTGATTTATGGTGAAATGTGAATATGTATAGGAAATTCCAACTTTTGCAATGAAGTCTCAGGTGAAAAAACGCAGTAAAATATGATGCAAGCCCCTATATACAAAGCAGGAAAATGTTTATTTGTGTATTGTGTGCAACAAAATTAGAGAAAGTTTTGTCATAAAGAAACTTACAACTTTGTTACAGGAGCTTAGGATATAATTGGCAAAGTCAAGAGGTGTTAAGAGAGAAAAAATTCCTATTTCTTTCACTCAACCTTTCGATAGAATCGCACTGCAACTACTCACCGAGTGATTGCACTTACACTCTTATTTTTCATGAGAGGCATGGAGGAGAGGGTGTAGTGACAGCTGCAGAATATTTGTGGACATTCCCAGACTACTAGGGACAGAATTAGGCTGAATTATTGTGATCATCAGCTGTCATGTGAATATATGTTAAGAAGGAAAAAAAATAATTGAAGCCAGATAAACAATGTGAGGCAATGATCAATTGCAATATGAGGAAGACTTGCAGCTCATGGACCAGGGCAGTCTGCCTCATTTGCCTATATTGAACCAATGTTCGGACTGGTGGGGTGGATAGAAAGAAAGCAGCCTGCTGAAAGAAGAGATGCCTGCTGTTTTCAATTGCAACCTTCACGTGGTCCGCACTGTTTCGACAAATGCAATCAACGCGGCGTGCACAATCAAATAAGATCAAATAGAACAAGTTGTCCTACAACTTTAGGCAGTGCACGCCATACGCAAGAAGAAGTTTTCAAATCTATATAGTCTTCATACTTTCTTCGTGCGTCACTCAGTACTTGCAAAGAGAACAGAAGCCAATGGAATTTCTAAATTATAATATATTTACAATTTTCAGACTCAAGACCTGACCTTGAAACATTGTACACACTGATTGTTGTATCTGCCCCCAATAATTTAATATCTGCCATTCAAGAACTGTTCCATTGAATTACAATCCTTTAGACTGGATGTTATAGTTCAATAGTTCAAAAGTCCTTTATTGTCACTTGAACCCTAAGGTACAATGAAATTTGATTTGCCGTACAGTCACACCAAAAAAAGCATCAAGACGCAATATTACATTACAAATTAAACATAAACAGCCACCACTGCGGCGTGTGAGAATCCTTAGGCACAGCAAAAGTGGACATCCAGATTAGATTAGATTATCCTTTATTGTCATTCAGATCTTTCGGTCTGAACGAAATTTCGTTACCTTGCAGTCATAACATATAATAAAAAAAACAAAACACACAATAAACACATATTTAACATCTTACACTTATTATTCATGAGAAGCATGGAGGAGAGGGTGGAGTGACAGCTGCAGAATATTTGTGGACATTCCCAGACTACTAGGGACAGAATTAGGCTGAATTATTGTGATCATCAGCTGTCATGTGAATATATGTTAAGAAGGAAAAAAAATAATTGAAGCCAGATAAATAATGTGAGGCAATGATCAATTGCAATACGAGGAAGAGTGTCTGAAAATTGTAAATATATTATAATTTAGAAATTCCATTGGCTTCTGTTCTCTTTGCAAGTACTGAGCGACGTACGAAGAAAGTACGAAGACTATATAGATTTGAAAACTTCTTGCGTATGGTGTGCATCCACAGCCATCAGTCCAATGTCCGGGCCCCACACACTCTTCACCGTGATGTGACCAGAGTTGCACCGACCGCTTGTCGCTCTCTCTGCAGTTCCTGTCCGCCCGAACCATCAGAAAGCCTTCCGCATTCGCACCAGACTCCAGGACGCTCCCATGGCCCGACACCCCAGCAAACACCGAGACCACTGCACTCACGGCAATCCCCACCAGCGCAGGCAGCATCCATCTTGCTTTCGGTGACCTCGCACGCCTCACTGTGATGGAAGGCGAATAATTTTCACCTGCCTTCTTTTCCTCCGCGGTCGGGCCGGTCGAAACATCTGCAGTCGGGGCAATTGATGCTCTCGCAGTTGGTGATCGAAGCTCCCCCACAACGGGGCGATCGAGGCTCCCGCGATTTGGGCGGTCAAAGCTCCTACAGCTGGAGTTCCCGAAGTCGCTCCATGATGTTGGGCTGCAGTGCGGACGGGGAAACGATCAGAAAAAGTCACATCTCCGTCGGGGGAAGAGATTAAAATAAAGTTTCCCCCACCCCCCACGTAATACAAAAACTAAAAAATACAAATAAAACGGACTAAAAACAACAAAGAAAGGGACAACAGGTTGTTGGCAAGGCTGCCTCTCATGGTGCCACCCGGTATACAAAAGTTCCATACATTTCTTCCAATAGTTTAAGCAGGTAATAAAAATCTCATATTATTTTCCAATCATGGAGTCCTAGACAAGATCCATCTTCCAGTGCTCAGCAATACAATTTTTGCCAGTCATTCAAGCAGTTCTTAATGAGAAGCTGCTAGCACAGAATTGACAGGTGAATTTATCTTCATATCATTAGTCACTGAACATCTGTAACCAATTGAGGTACTACATACATCTACAAGTTTTAAATTGGAAAAGGAAAAATGGTAAGTGTTATGCAATGAGAATGCTTGGGATGACTCACTACCTGATTTGTTAACCCTCCCTAAGGAGAAGCACTTTGCTCATATGCGTTATTGAATGAGAACTCATCATGTAAAAAATTATTGATACAGGCTAAAATCACATCACATGACTTCTCATAATGTGATGGTAGATTATGTGCTACATCACTCTGCTACTGACTATGAATATTTTGTTCTAATTAAGAGATCACAAAGTGGGGAACAATATGAAAGCATCACCTGGCCTGTTTCAAACAACTCCTGGTAACTGGGAAGTTTACAAGAATCTGGAACTAGGCCACCTGTCCAAACCAATCCGATACCCCACAGTAAATTGGTTTATGGTGCAGTTGGACTAAAACTTTTAAAATATATATACATTTGGACTGAGCAACATACTGAGATCATACCCTGTCCATTAGCTCTGGTTGAGAATCCTGACAGGTAAAAACTTGAGGTAATTCTTTCAGTGAAAGTAATGACAATCTTAAACTATATCCGACTTGTGCAACATTTAATATATTGGAAATGTTTTCTCAACACTGTATAAATGCCAAACATAATTTCAACATTAATTGACTATCGGTTGTCCTTTGGGAATAGTTCAGATATTTGTCTGGAAATTAAGTGTGTAAGTGTTCTGTTTTTGTGTACTGTACAACATAATTTCAATGACAACTAAAATGTGAATGACAATAGGAATTACGGTATGGATTGCAAAATCTACACTTTTTGTTCTTGTATCTTTATCCATCTGTCATAGAATGTAAAAGATCCTAAATTCTGAAATTAATTTACTAACCTTTCCATCTCTCTATCTCTGCTTCTTTAAGATGCTCATTATAGTTACAGTACTTCTTTGATTAAGCTGTTCATCTTCTCTAATATTCACCATGGTGCATGGTATTCAATTTTATTCAATAGTGTTTACGTGAAGTATCATGTGATAATTAACTGAGATATTCCTTTTGTTGGGCATTGACCTATATTGAAGGACCTTCAGGCAGGCAGAATGAATGATTTAAAAAACAATGAATCTTCGATTCATTCTTCCAATGGAGCCAGAACAAGTAACCTGGGGTTCCTTTGGATTTACAGCAGCCCATACCTAATGTCTAATGTCTAATGTCCCATTTTGGACATTGGAGGAGGTTCTTAATTGTAGTGCCTCCTGCCTGTTGTGCAATGTCTGAATCCAAAAGCAGGTCTAAAGGAGTGGATGTCTCTGATGTACCTGTATCCATTTTGCTCAGAGGGTGACACAGGATCTTGTAGAACCACTTGGCACCTTGTCAATGTTGATTTCCCTGTGGAATTAAGTAGAGAATTCCAGGATTTTTCCCGGCTGACCCCTGATTATATAAGGCATTAAAAAGTACTTTGCAAACTTATCAAAGATTAAAGGCATTTTTTGCCGTCATTTATACCTAGATAATTAACTATCGAGGTAGATCTATTAAAAAATCACGAATATACTCAGCATTTGTACCAGCTGCTTCCTTTTGGCAAACCTTCTATCTAATTAGTTAATTGTTCTTGTGTTAATCTCTATGAACCCTTTATGTGGAACATCCTCAAATGACTTTTCAAAATCTAGACAGATTATATCAATCTCAGAAAAAGGACATAATGGGGAAATGTCATTGTGTATTCCAGGTCAATCATCTGGGGGCCAGATAAGCATGAAAATAGGTTATTTTTGAAAATAGGTTATTTTTTAACATTTGGGCCAGCTTCTGTTTCATCCATCTGCTTGACCAAAATACCTCTTCCATTTTGGATGGAGTTTTGGGTAAAACACTAAATGGGCAAAGTTAACAAAATTCTGTTCAATCCTCAAACTATATCCCACACTGCCTCCCGGTGCTTCAGATTGGTCTAGGGTCTAGCAACTATTCTTTTTTGCTCCTGACCTTTGGTGTTGTCGGTACAGAGCTTGCATGTTCTCCTTGTCACCGTATGTGTTTTTTCTGGGTGCTTCTGTTTTCTCCCATATCCCAAAGTCATGCGAGTTTGTAGGTTAATTGGCTTCTGTAAAATTTCCCTTAATGTGTTAGGTGTGGATGAGAAAGTGGGATAACATGGAACTAGTGTGAACGGATGCTTAATGTTGGTTTGGACTCTGTGTGCTGAAGGACTATTGAAAAACTGTTTTTATGTCTGGCTGTGGCAGCTTTGACAATCCGGAGTCACCTTACAGAGGGAAGTGAGTTTGTGGCCAGGTTGAGAGGGGTCAGAGATGATCTTGCCCGCTCGCTTCCTGGCCCTTGCAGTGTAGTTTTATCAATGGAGGGAAGGTTGCAGCCAATAATCTTCTCTGCTGATCGGACGATTTGCGGCAGCCTCCAGGTGTCGAACAGAATGTGAGAACAGACTCTACGATGGCCGTGTAGAATTGGACCATCATTGCCTGTGGCAGATTGTGCTTCCTCAGCTGCCGCAGGAAGTACATCTTCTGTTGTGCCTTTTTGACAGAAGGCAAAACACTCCATTTACAATAAGATTCTAAAGTCCAGACACAACGTGCTGGTGGAATTCAGCGGGTCAGGTAGCACTTCTGGAGGGTAATAGACAGATTATATTATGGGGCACAATCTTTCTTCAGATCCATCCTCGGGATCCTTCTATAGTCTGTCCACTTCCCTCTACAGATACTATCTGATCTGCTGAGTTACACCAGCAAAAAAAATCCTTGCTCTTTACTTGAATTGATTTACCATGTGTTTCTCTAACATTTTTTAAATGCATATATTTAAATCTTGTTTATCATTTTGCAATTCAGTTGGTATGTAAATGCAAATACAGGTTGTAACGCTATCACTAGGCTGAAGGAATTTTTTTGTGTGGGCTCACAGAAACCACTGATGGATTATAAAGAAAATTATGGATATTGAACACAATCTGTGATGTTATTTTTGTTGTTGAAATATCAAGGTAATGCTCATTTGGACCTTTGGGATGAAATCAACTCTGGGAAATTAACACTGTATGTTATTTCCAGCTGAATTGATAGATGTTATTTATTTTTTATTATCACAGCAAACGTCTGCTTAGTTTTGTTGCTGAGTAATGGTATCTTCAAGAAGCACTGAATTTAACATGATTATTGCAAATGTGCCAAATGATTGTCCCCATTTGACAACTAGAAAATCGCACAGTCAGTGTACTATTATTTTAGGATCATTGCAGAATCACATGCTTGCCAGTAACTGGTGCCAAATCCTTTCAGCCATAAATTCAATGTTGTAAGAAATCTCTGCATTTGAGCAGAGGGCAAATTAAGGGAATAGAAAATTGATCAGCCATTGAAAGTACTGCTTTATGGTATTTTTCAAAAATATGTCTATGTTTTTAAGAACCTTGTAAAGAGGTTAAGTACTTAATCAGGTTTCAACAACCACAGATTGTGGACGAGTAATCCACATCCATCATGTAGCCATATGGGTTGGTACGGGGTACACAGCCAGATCCGCATGCCTGTTTCATATTGCCCGCGTGCCTGTTTTATATTGCTTGGGAGGACTCATGCTAAGCTGTAATTGCATTCAGAGCTGGCACACCTGCAAATAGCTGACATTTCATTCTCAAATGAATCAGTTGCAATGCAGCCATAGAGCAGGAATATGAAGCTTGCAATGTGGAATGTACTCTCCAACAACATTGTCGAATAATATTTATATGGTAGATTATGTTTATTCTAAGATTAACTGCGATACTGCCTAAACCGATGTTGGTAAATGAAGATAGTCAAATCTAATGGAATATATTCTAAATAATTTATTAATTCCAATTGTTTAATATTTCAAATTTAACATGTCCTTAAAAATCCTTGGAATAATATTTATTTTTGGGTTGTGGGGTTTTTTGGTTCTCACAAAGCTCCCATAATGCTCCCACAAAATCCCTTCTTACTATATGTTTAGGTACTGTATAAATGCAGTGTTAGCTGGCATGACTCCACTTTTCTGGGATTTGAAGATTAATGCTCTCAATTATAGTCTGCCACAAAACAAACCATGATCCTGCTTGGGCAAACACCAAAAGTGCTACACAAAGAATTTTATGAAAAATCCACTGGAATGCAAACATCAGATATTTTCAGTTTCACTAGTTGTGTCTTCATTGTCTTGCCTCCAGTCCAACCTTTCAAAATCTTCTGGGGGGTTACACAAAAAGCTGGAGAAACTCAGCGGGTGCAGCAGCATCTAAGGAGCGAAGGAGATAGGCGACGTTTCGGGTCGAGACCCTTCTTCAGACTGGTCAAGGATCAGGGAAACGAGAGATATAGACGGTGATGTGGAGAGATAAAGAACAATGAATGAAAGATATGCAAAAAAGTATCGATGATAAAGGGAACAAGCCATTGTAAGCTGTTTGTGGTGTGAAAATGAGAAGCTAGTGCGACTAGGGTGGGGGAGGGAGATAGAGATAGAGGGAATGCCAGGGCTCGAGGGCTGAGGGAGAGGTGGGAAGGGGAGGAGACAGCAAGGGTTAACAGAATTGAGAAAATTCAATGTTCAAGCCCAAAGGATGCAGACTCCCCAAGCGGAATATGAGGTGCTGTTCCTCCAACTTGCGGTGTTGCTCACTCTGGCCGTGGAGGAGGCCCAGGACCGAGAGGTCAGATACGGAATGGGAGGGGGAGGGATTTCAAAATCTTCTTCTCTGTAATCTGAAAAGACCACTGATAGATGCTGCCTCACCCACTGAGTTTCTCCAGCTTTCTTATCTGCCTTCGATTTTTCCTGCATCTGCAGTTCTTTCTTGGTGGGTGTTGTGACAGGCCACCTAACAGTCAGAGAAGTTGGGGATGGTATCAAACAGGAAATTAGAAATGCGTGCGACAAAGGCAAAACAGTTATAATGGGTGACTTCAATCTACATATAGATTGGGTTAATCAAATTGGCAGGGGTGCTGAGGAAGAGGATTTTTTGGAATGTATGCGGGATAGTTATCTAAATCAACATGTAGAGGAACCAACGAGAGAGCAGGCTATTTTAGACTGGGTTTTGAGTAATGAGGAAGGGGTAGTTAGCCGTCTTGTTGTACGTGCCCCCTTGGGCAAGAGTGACCATAATATGATTGAGTTCTTCATTAGGATGGAGAGTGACATTGTTAATTCAGAAACAATGGTTCTGAACTTAAAGAAAGGTAACTTTGAGGGTATGAGACGTGAATTGCCAAGATTGACTGGCAATTAATTCTAAAAGGGTTGACGGTGGATATACAATGGAAGACATTTAAAGACTGCAAGGATGAACTACAAAAATTGTTCATCCCAGTTTGGCAAAAGAATAAATCGTGCATCCGTGGATAACAAGGGAAATCAGGGATAGTATCAAAGCAAAGGATGATGCGTACAAAGTAGCCAGAAAAAGCAGCATACCAGAGGACTGGGAGAAATTCAGAGACCAGCAGAGGAGGACAAAGGGCTTAATTAGGAAAGGAAAAATAGATTATGAAAGAAAACTGGCAGGGAACATAAAAACTGACTGCAAAAGTTTTTATAGATATGTGAAGAGAAAGAGGTTAGTTAAAACAAATGTAGGTCCCTTGCAGTCAGAAACAGGTGAGTTGAATGGGGAACAAGGATATGCGGACCAATTGAATAACTACTTTGGTTCCGTCTTCACTAAGGAAGACATAAATAATCTGCCGGAAATAGCAGGGGACTGTGGGTCAAAGGAGGAATTGAGTGAAATCCAGGTCAGTCGGGAAGTGGTGTTGGGTAAATTGAATAGATTAAAGGCCGATAAATCCCAGGGCCAGATAGGCTGCATCCCAGAGTACTTAAGGAAGTAGCTCAGGAAATAGTGGATGCATTAGTGATAATCTTTCAAAACTCTTTAGATTCTGGAGTAGTTCCTGAGGATTGGCGGGTAGCAAATGTAACCCCTCTTTTTAAGAAGGGAGGGAGAGAGAAAACGGGGAATTACAGACCAGTTAGTCTAACATCGGTAGTGGGGAAACTGCTAGAGTCAGTTATTAAAGATGGGATAGCAGCACATTTGGAAAGTGGTGAAATCATTGGACAAAGTCAGCATGGATTCACGAAAGGTAAATCATGTCTGACGAATCTTGTGGAATTTTTCGAGGATGTAACTAGTAGCGTGGATAAGGGAGAACCAGTGGATGTGGTATATCTGGACTTCCAGAAGGCTTTCGACAAGGTCCCACATAAGAGATTAGTATACAAACTTAAAGCATACGGTATTAGGGTTCAGTATTGATGTGGATAGAGAACTGGCTGGCAAACAGGAAGCAAAGAGTAGGAGTAAACGGGTCCTTTTCACAATGGCAGGCAGTGACTAGTGGGGTACCGCAGGCTCAGTGCTGGGACCCCAGCTATTTACAATATATATTAATGATCTGGATGAGGGAATTGAAGGCAATATCTCCAAGTTTGCGGATGACACTAAGCTGGGGGCAGTGTTTAGCTGTGAGGAGGATGCTAGGAGACTGCAAGGTGACTTGGATAGGCTGGGTGAGTGGCAAATGTTTGGCAGATGCAGTATAATGTGGATAAATGTGAGGTTATCCACTTTGGTGGCAAAAACAGGAAAGCAGACTATTATTTAAATGGTGGCCGATTAGGAAAAGGGGAGATGCAGCGAGACCTGGGTGTCATGGTACACCAGTCATTGAAAGTAGGCATGCAGGTGCAGCAGGCAGTGAAAAAAGCGAATGGTATGTTAGCTTTCATAGCAAAAGGATTTGAGTACAGGAGCAGGGAGGTTCTACTTCAGTTGTACAGGGTCTTGGTGAGACCACACTTGGAGTATTGCGTACAGTTTTGGTCTCCAAATCTGAGGAAGGACATTATTGCCATAGAGGGAGTGCAGAGAAGGTTCACCAGACTGATTCCTGGGATGTCAGGACTGTCTTATGAAGAAAGACTGGATAGACTCGGTTTATACTCTCTGGAATTTAGGAGATTGAGAGGGGATCTTATAGAAACTTACAAAATTCTTAAGGGTTGGACAGGCTAGATGCAGGAAGATTGTTCCCGATGTTGGGGAAGTCCAGGACAAGGGGTCACAGCTTAAGGATAAGGGGGAAATCCTTTAAGACCGAGATGAGAAAGACTTTTTTCACACAGAGAGTGGTGAGTCTCTGGAACTCTCTGCCACAGAGGGTAGTTGAGGCCAGTTCATTGGCTATATTTAAGAGTGAGTTGGATGTGGCCCTTGTGGCTAAGGGGATCAGAGGGTATGGAGAGAAGGCAGTACGGGATACTGAGTTGGATGATCAGCCATGATCATATTGAATGGCGGTGCAGGCTCGAAGGGCTGAATGGCCTACTCCTGCACCTAATTTCTATGTTTCCTGCATATGTTTCTTAAACTGATTTTTGCTTTGCACTGCCAAATCATGCAGTGTGCATTGTAGGATTTAGGACATATCCAGAAATCAGCCACTGTTTACACCTGACATTCTCAATTGCGTAGCAGTCCTGAAGTTCCATCTGCTGAATCAAACTTTCACACTGGTCAGGGTCTCCCCTATGCACCGAGCCAGACGCTGACATCTCCCTAGGGACAATTCCTCACTGTCTATTTGATGCCTAGTTTCTGCCATTTTATTGCCTGGGGATAGTTCTAGCTAGTAATAGTGTGTAATTATTGATTCCATGGAGGGCTGAAAGCTGTTCCTCAGTGAAATTAGATGGTCAACTGCCTGATGCTCATAGAGTGCATGTTAGCTGTCTGACTTTTCTAAATGTTTGTCATTGTCATTGGATCTTACAGGCATTTTGCCAGATAGTGCATATGGATAGAGAGCAGGGATAGCTTTTATTTGGCCTGCTATGACTGCATGTAACATCTGTAGCAATATCAATGGTGCCAAATGCTGTCAGCCATAAATTCCATTTTGTAGGAAATCTCTGCATTTGAGCAGAGGGCCAATTAAGGGAATAGAAAATTGATCAACCATTGAACGTACTGCTTTATGGTATTTTTGAAAAATACGTCAATGTTCTTAAGAACTGTTGTACCTTATAAAGAGGTTAAGTACTTAATCAGGTTTCAACAACCACAGATTGTGGATGAGTAATCCACATCAATCATGTAGCCATATGATATGACTTGAGTATCCCCAGGTAGAGCAGGCAAACCTGGATGAACATAGGGCTAAAGCTGTAGTGTTTAACTGGGTGTGTGTCTATCTTTACATTTGTGAGCTTTGATGTTTTGGTGTTTATTTTGGCAATCCTAATTAGTAGGTTCCTCGGAAATAGAATATATGATACATATTTACTAAGTAGAACCTAACTGAGAGTCAACGGTCATTTGATATCTAATTTGCCAGTCAAAAGGCACAAATTTAGATTTTTCTTGGGTTGGGTTCAAGATGATCTGACATTAAGTTAAACTCTTGTTATCAAAGTCCTGCATGGATCAAATGCAGACATTAAACAGGTAGTCACTGATTCTAGGTGTCAATGTTGACTGTGTAAAAGTTCAATTTACTGTTTTGATCACATTTGTTCAACATTTGTTCTTTAAGAGAATAAGTGTAGCTAAGATCTAATCATCAGTCATGACACATGACATAGCTCTTAGAAGCAGTATCATGCACATCATCAAGCATCATCATGCACAGCAGACAAGCCCACTAAAGCAACATCAAATGATCAATGACAACAATGTTGGATTCCATCTTCAACGTGCAGAATTAATTGCCACTAATATTTAAAGGCAGGAGTAATATACAAATTTCCACTTCCAGATCATTGCCAGGGAATGATTTGGGAATTTGAGTAGGTTGTGTTAAAAAAAAAGTCCACCACTTAAATAAATGGACAAACAATTACAGTGGAAATACCTGGAGTATGTTACTTAGATAAAGTTTTTATCAGGAGTAAACATTTATTATGCCTCCCCACTTGACATTTGAAATGTGCATTTCACTACAAGTCAAGTATGCACAAGTACATTGATGAAGATAAAATGAAAATCTTGCTTACAGCACCATCGCAGGCGCATTAGCTCAGACAATAAGAAAAATATCAATTATACACAAATTACCCAAAACAATAAAATAAGAAAAGATAATGCTGAGAAACAAGATATTAGCCCAAAGGCAAATTGATAACAGGTCCATGTTAGTGCAATAGGTGAAAATTACATTTTCTTGGTCCCAGAAGCATGGAAGGCATCAATGCTTATCAAATATTTGATTGTCTGACCATATTTAGATAATAACAATAGATGATTATGACCCAGTATTTTCAATTTCATTCTCCTCCAAAATACTTATTTAGCTCTTGGTTTTTGAAGGAGGTAATTGGATTTATCTCCTGTGTCTATTATAACTTGCACAAACTCTCCACTCTTATGGGAATACAGATCTCATCTCATGTCTAACATGGTTTGAGACTTGCTAAATCGGTACCTGTACCCTACTTTTGTTCTCTTAGACCAAGTTAAATAGCTTTCTTATGCCTCCAATTTTCAAAATCTTTTAACCTTTTAAACACAGTGTTCACTTTCAATATTCTTTCCTCCAATTAAAGTGATGAACAATGGAGAATTAAGATAAATAGCAGCCAGTCTAAAAATGCTGATAGGCAAACAAGTGTAAACACCAGATCTATAATCATGAAAGTTGAGAGAATAACATATTGAGTCATGGAGTGATGATGCAGTGTGGAAACAGGCCCTGTGGCCTAAATTGCCCACACCGGCCAACAATGTCCCAGCTACACTAGTTCCACTTGCCTGCGCTTGATCCATATCCCTCCAAACCTGTCCTATCCATGTACCTGTCTAACTGTCTCTTAAACAATGGAATAGTCCCAGCCTCAACTACCTCCTCTGGCAGCTTGTTTCATACACCCACCACCCTTTGTGTGAAAAAGTTACCCCTCGGATTCCTATTAAATTTTTCCCCCTTCACCTTGAACCTATGTCCTCTGGTCCTCGATTCCACTACTCCACTGTGCAAGAGACAGTGCATCTACACATCTATTCCTCTCATGATTTTGTACACCTCTATAAGATTCCCCCTCATCCTCCAGTGCTCCATGGAATAGAGACCCAACCTACTTAACCTCTTCCTATAGCTCACAACCTCTAGACCTAGCAACATCCTCATAAATCTTTTCTGAACCCTTTTAAGCTTGACAATATCTTTCCTATAACATGGTGCCCAGAACTGAACACAGTATTCTAAATGCGGCCTCATCGACATCTTATACAACTGCAACATGACCTTCCAACCTCTATACTCAATATTCCGACTGATGAAGGCCAAAATGCCAAAAGCCTTTTTGATCACCTTATCTACCTGCGACTCGACCTTCAAGGAACCATGCTCCTGTACTCCTAGATCCCTCTGCTCTACAACACTACCCAGAGCCCTACCATTTACTGTGTAGGTCCTGCCTTTGTTCGAGGTCCCGAAATGCAACACATCACATTTCTCTGTATTAAATTCCATCAACCATTCCTCCGCCCACCTGGCCAATCGATCCATATCCTGCTGCAATCTTTCACAACCATTTTCATTGTTTGCAAAACCACTCACTTTTGTATCATCAGCAAACTTGCTGATCTTGCCCTATATGTTCCCATCCAAATCATTGATGTAGATGACAAACAGTAACGGGCCAGCACCTGAGGCACACCACTAGTCACAGGCCTCCAGTCCGAGAAGCAATCTTCCACCATCACCCTCTGCTTCAATAGACAATAGGTGCAGGAGTAGGCCATTCGGCACTTCGTGCCAGCACCGGCATTCAATATGATCATGGCTGATCATCCCCAATCAGTACCCCGTTCCTGCCTTCTCCCCATATGCCCTGACTCCGCTATTAAGAGCCCTATCTAGCTCTCTCTTAAAAGCATCCAGAGAACCTGCCTCCACCGCCCTCTGAGGCAGAGAATTCCACAGACTTACCACTCTCTGTGAGAAAAAGTGTTTCCTCGTATCCGTTCTAAATGGCTTACTCCTTATTCTTAAACTGTAGCCCCTGGTTCTGGACTCCCCCAACATCAGGAACATGTTTCCTGCCTCTAGCATGTCCAAACCCTTAACAATCTTATATGTTTCAATGAGATCCCCTCTCATCCTTCTAAACTCCAGAGTGTACAAGCTGCTCCATTCTCTCAGCATATGATAGTCCCGCCATCCCGGGAATTAACCTTGTAAACCTACGCTGCATTCCCTCAATAGCAAGAATGTCCTTCCTCAAATTAGGGGACCAAAACTGCACACAATACTCCAGGTGTGGTCTCACTGGGGCTCTGTACAACTGCAGAAGGTCCTCTTTGCTCCTATATTCGATTCCTCTTGTTATAAAGGCCAACATGCCATTTGCTTTCTTCACTACCTGCTGTACCTGCATGCTTACTTTCATAGACTGATGAACAATGACCCCCAGTTTCCGTTGTACTTCCCCTTTTCCCAACTTGACGCCATTTGGATAGTAATCTGCCTTCCTATTTTTGCTACCAAAGTGGATAACCTCACATTTATCCGCATTAAACGTCATCTGCCAGGCATCTGCCCACCCCCCCAACCTCCAAATCACTATGCATTCTCATAGCATCCTCCTCACAGTTCACACTGCCACCCAGCTTTGTGTCATCTGCAAATTTGCTAATGTTACTTTGGATCCCTTCATCCAAATCATTGATGTATATTGTAAATAGCTGCGGTCCCAGCACCGAGCCTTGCGGTACCCCATTAGTCACTGCCTGCCATTCTGAAAGGGACCCATTAATCCCTGCTCTTTGTTTCCTGTCTGCTAACCACTTCTCTATCCATGTCAGTACTCTACCCCCAATACCATATGCCCTAATTTTGCCCACTAATCTCCTATGTGGGACCTTATCAAATGCTTTCTGAAAGTCCAGGTACACTACATCCGCTGGCTCTCCCTTGTCCATTTTCCTAATTACATCTTCAAAAAATTCCAGAAGATTAGTCAAGCATGATTTCCCCTTCATAAATCCATGCTGACACGGACCAATCCTGTTACTGCTATCCAAATGTTCGTCTATTTCATCTTTTATAATTGATTCCAGCATCTTCCCCACCACCGATGTCAGGCTAACTAGTCTATAATTCCCTGTTTTCCCTCTCCCGCCTTTCTTAAAAAGCTACCCTCCAATCCACAGGAACTGATCCCAAGTCTATAGAACATAGGAAAATTATCACCAATGCATCCACGATTTCTAGAGCCACTAAGTACCCTGGGATGCAGACCATCAGGCCCTGAGGTTTTATCAGCCTTCAGTCCCATCGGTCTCTCCAACACCATTTCCTGCCTAATGTGTATTTCCTTCAGTTCCTCCGTCACCCCAGATCCTCTGGCCACTACTATATCAGGAAGATTGTTTATGGCCTCCTTAGTGAAGAAAGATCCAAAGTACCTGTTCAACTCATCTGCCATTTCCTTGTTCCCCATAATAAATTAACCTTTTTTGGTCTTCAAGGGTCCAACTTTGGTCTTAACTAATTTTTTCCCCTTCACATACCTAAAGAAGCTTTTACTATCCTGCTTTATATTCTTGGCTAGCTTCCCTTCGTACCTCATCTTTCCTCCCCGTATTGTCCTTCCATGGAGACAATTTGCCGTCCATTCAGCTATCACTGCTTTGATCCCATGCGATCTAACCTTCCAGAGCAGCCTACCATGCAGAACCTTGTTGAATGCTTTACTGAAATCCAAGTTGCATTTGGAGAGAATTAGGTTTGTCCTAATGGACAAATATGAACTTTTTGAACAAATATGGTCTCCATTCATTGATTATTTAACGGGGTAGCTGAGCTCAGCGCTGTAACTCAATAAGTACCCTGGTGTAGGATTAGATGAAAAGATGTATTGGGATCTGTATACACGTCTCAATAGATATTGTTATATGAAACTGTTCCATTCAATGTTAAGATGTATTCCTTATTTTTATTTATTATTTTTTATCATATAATAATTGTTTTTATTTTTTTATTTTGTTTATCTTTATTCTTTTTTATTTTTTCTTATATAATCATTATTATTTAATCACAATGTCTTGATTATTGATTTATACTTTACTTTTTTTACACTCCCTTACCTTCCCAAAAAAACAGTAGCATATATAAATTACCCCGTAACATCCGTACAACGTTTGTGATAAGTCTAATTTGTATTTGGAGTACTGTTGTACCTTAGATAATATGCAATGCTTCTAATAAAAATATATATATTTTTTTAATTTAAAAAAAAGAAAGAAATCCATGTACACAACATTTACAGCTCTGCCCTCATCGATCTTTTTGGTCATGTCTTCAAAAAAATTAATCAGATTTGTGAGACACAACCTCCCACGTACAAAAGCATGCTGACTATCCCTAATCAGCCCTTGCCCATCCAAATGCCTATATATGGGTATGTTACAAAACTTACCTCTAGCTGTGCTGCAGTTCTGCCACTGGCCGTGTGCGCGACTTTGGCGCCTTTAAGGGTGGGGGCTGGGTTAAAATGCGGTTTTCCCCTTGCCATCCGGAATAATATTTTGTCGGAGTGCGATCTATTTCTGGAGATTTGTTCCGACTGCCGGTAAGTTAATTTTTTCTTTTAATCGCCCGACTATTTCTGCGCTGCAGTAAAATAAAAATTAGCTCCTAATGCCGTGAACGCCGACGACGGGGACCGACTTTACGTAGGGGACAGGTAAGTGAAAGCTGTTTATTTTTACATATACACTTGCTTGTTTAGGTGACTTTAATCAATATTTCATGTTGCGAAACGGTGATTTAGTCCCCATACGAACCGGCAGAGTTTTTCCTGCCGATATTGGGTTTAAATTCATCGCAACCGGAACGTTCCAATCCATCGCGTTCCAGAAAATCCCACTCGCAAGCTGTTTAAAATGCCCATTAATTTCAGGCATTAAACACAAAATTCCTTCAATTTGGCCTATAAATTAATGACAATTAAATTTAAAAATCATGTTATATTGTGAATTCTTGTGTGAATGTTATTTGGACACTTAGGCTTTTAAAAAAAAGTTAATATTTTCTTGAGAAATGGATAGATGTTTAGATCTAGTAATTGAATTTTGTAATTAGCTATAATTGGGTAACTAACTAATTATATGCTTTAATTTCAGGGCATCCAAGTAAGATTGTTTCATATTAGTTTCAGAATGCTTCAATCTATAATAACTGAAAATTTCTTTCAGTTCTCTTAATTTTTAAGAAAATTATGGCCTTTTGACTGTCCTCGATCACAACTTTTGTGTTAAGTCAATGGAAAGGCAATGGGGAACAAGATGCTAATTTCCGAGTATGAAAATGGCCAAAACTTTTTTAATACTGAAGATATGAAAGTGAATTAGGTGTCAAATTAAACTTCTTTGTATGCTTTATCTGATGGGATAAATTGCAGACTTGATTTTTAAAATCTCAAAATGTTGTAACATTGCTACTGTATAACCTATCCCTCGGAATACTCTCTAGTAACTTTCCAACTACAGATGTTGAGCTCACCGGCCTATAGTTCCCAGCATTTTCCCTGCAGCCCTTTGTGAAAAGAGGCACAACATTTGCCACCCTCCAGTCTTCCGGCATCTCTCCTGTATTTAAGGACGACTCGTAAATTTCAACCAGGGCTCCCGCAATTTCCTGTCTAGTTACCTGTAATGTCCTCGGACCCTGGAGATTTGTCTACACATGACAGTACCTTCAGTACTTCTTCGAAGGTAACACTGACTGCTCTCATGACACTTCCATTGACTGCCCCAAGTTCCTCCGTCCTATTGTCTTTGGGGAGAAATAGTCATTGAGGACCTTGCCCATCTCCTATGGCTCCACACAGAGGTGACCACTTTGATTCCTGAGAGGTCCCACTCTCTCTAGTTAATTTTCTCCCCCTTATGTATTTATAAAATCATTTGGGATTGTCCTTAATGCTACCCGCCAGAGCTATCTCCTGGCTCCTTTTTGCCCTTCTGAAAAGTCTTTTTCAGTTTACTCCTTAGTTCCCGGAACTCCTCCGGGGATGCACTTGATCCCAGCTGCCTATACCTGTCCCATGCATCCTTCTTGTTTTTGACCAACGCCGCAATTTCCCTCGTTAGCCAAGCTTCCTAACTTTTGCCTGGTTTGTCCTTCACTCTAACGTAGATATCCTGACCTTTCGTCAGCACATTTTTAAAAGCATCCCACTTGGCCGATGTTTCTTTCCCCTCAAATAACCTGCTCCTGTTAACCTGAGCGAGACCTTCTCTCAAACCCTCAAAGTTGGTCTTTCCCCAGTTGAGCATTTTAACACGTGGACCCTCTCTGTCCCTATCCATAACTATCTTAAATCTAATCGAACTGTAGTCACTGGTCCCTAAAGGCTCCTCCACAAACACTTCATTAAATTGCCCTTCCCAATTTCCAGTGTTGCCCTCTCACATGTGTGTGGGGGCATCCACATACTGTTTAAGAACACTCTCCTGAACGCTTTTGAGGAATTGCACCCAGTCTAAACCCTTCACGCTATGATTTTTCCCAGTCTATATTGGGAAAGTTAAAATCCACTACTACAACAGCATTATTTGACCTGCAGCTGCCTGCAATCTCCTGGCATATTTGTCCTTCTAATTTCCGTTGACTATTCGGGGGTCTGCAGTACACCCCCAGCAAGGTAACCATCCCTTTCTTGTTCCTCAGCTCCACCCATATAGCCTCAATAGACGAACCAACCATAATGTCACCTGTGATCATTGCCGTGACATCCTTCTTAACCAACAATGCAACCCCCCCCCCCCCCCTCTTTTTTTTTCCTTCACCCGCTCTCCTGAAGCTCCTGGACATTCTGCCAGTCCTGCCCCTCCCTTAACCAGGTTTCAGTCATTGCTATAACGTCCCAGTCGCTCGTACCTATCCCATGCCCTAAGCTCATCTGCCTTACCTCTCAGGCCCCGTGCATTAAAATACGTGCAGTTTAAAACAACCCTCCTTCCTCACTCTCCGCCTTTCACCTGCCTATTCTATCCACTAACCTTTCCCACACCACCCTCCGTACCAACTTCTAGCCTCTCACGTGCCTCTGGCCTGTACGAGATCCCACCCCCCTGCCAATCCAGTTTAAACCCTCCCGTGTGGCATTAGCAAACCTTTCCCTTCTGGAATGCAACCAATCCCTTTTGTACAGGTCACCCGTGCCCCAGAAGAGATCCCAATGTTCTAGAAATCTAAATCCATGCCCCCTGCACCAACTTCTCAGCCACACATTCATTTCCCCAATCTTCCTGTTCTTATCTTCACTAGCACGAGGTTCTGGAAGCAATCCTGAGATCACTACCTGCAGGTCCTGCTTTTACCCAATTCCGTAACCTCGTGTTGCAGAATCTCCTTCCTCTTCCTACCTATATAATTTGTGCCAACTTGCACAACAACCTCTGGCTGCTCCCCCTCACTCTTGAGGATGCCGTGCTGCCACTCCGAGACATCCTGGACCCTGGCACTAGGGAGGCAACGCACCTTCCTGGAGCCTCGCCTGTTTCCACAGAATCTCCTGTCCGCACCTCTGACTATTGAGTCCCCCAGCACTACGGCTCTGCCTGGCGTCACTCTTCCTCGTTGAGCCTCAGCACCAGGGTTGGAATCACAGCCATGGCTGCCACTCAATCTTGTCATGTAATCCACTCCGAAAGCTCCCCAGAGGATGAATGAATGAATGAATGAATAAGTTTATTGGCCAAGTATTCACATACAAGGAATTTGCCTTGGTGCTCCGACTGCAAGTGACAACATAACATATAGTGACAGTTAGGAATGACACATAAAACATTAAACATTAATAATAAAACTTTATTGATTAAACATGTGAATTAAATAAAATACCAGAGCAAAAGAAGGCTACAGATATTTGGTTATTGAGTAGAGCTACTACTCGTGGAAAAAAGCTTTTTTTATGTCTGGCTGTGGCAGCTTGAACAGTCTGGAGTTGCCTTTCAGAGGGAAGTGATTCAAAGAGTTTGTGGCCAGGGTGAGAGGGGTCAGAGATTATTTTACCCGCTCGCTTCCTGGCCCTTGCAGTGTACAGTTCGTCAATGGAGGGAATGTTGCAGCCAATAACCTTCTCAGCTGATCGGACGATGCGCTGCAGCCTCCGGATGTCGTGCTTGGTGGCTGAGCCAAACCAGACCATGATGAAGAAGGTGACAATAGACGTATAGAACTGGACCGTCATTGCCTGTGGCAGATTGTGCTTCCTCAGCTGCAGCAGTAAGTACATCCTCTGTTGTGCCTTTTTGACTGAAGAGTCGATGGTGGTCCCCCATTTAATGTCCTTGGAGATGATGGTCCCAGGAACTTAAAAGACTCCACAGATGTGACTGTGGCGTTGTTGATGGTGAGTGGGGTGAGGGGAGAGGAAGCTCTCCTAAAGTCGACAATCAATTCCACTGTCTTTAGAGCATTGAGTTCCAGCTGTATCACTTCCTGTCTGTAGGTAGATCCTGCCTGCACTTCCTGTCTGTAGGTAGACTGCCCATCCTGGATCTGTCCAATTAGGGTTGTGTCATCCGCAAACTTGAGAAGCTTGACAGAGGAGTCAGTGGAGGTGCAGTCATTGGTGTAGAGAGAGTAGAGGAGAGGGGAGAGTACGCAACCTTGCGCTGCTCCTATGCTGAGGGTTTGCGGGTCCAAGATGTGCTTTCCCAGTCGCACATACTGCTTCCTGTATGTCAGGAAGCTGGTGATCCACAGACAGAGGGGTTCAGGCACAGTCAACTTGAAAAGTTTGGAGTGTAGTAGCTCTGGCACAATGGTGTTGAATGCAGAGCTAAAATCAACAAACAAAATCCTTGCATAGGTCCCTTGGCTGTCTAGGTGCTGGAGGATGAAGTGCAGGCCCAGGTTGACTGTGTCATCCACAGATCTGTTTTCAATAGGTACAGCCACTGGGGGCTCCTGCACTCCATGTTTACTTCTCTTCCTCGTTGTAACCCACCTTTGCTATTTACAATATATATTAATGATCTGGATGAGGGAATTGAAGGCAATATCTCCAAGTTTGCGGATGACACTAAGCTGGGGGGCAGTGTTCGCTGTGAGGAGGATGCTAGGAGACTGCAAGGTGACTTGGATAGGCTGGGTGAGTGGGCAAATGTTTGGCAGATGCAGTATAATGTGGATAAATGTGAGGTTATCCACTTTGGTGGCAAAAACAGGAAAGCAGAATATTATTTAAATGGTGGCCGATTAGGAAAAGGGGAGATGCAGCGAGACCTGGGTGTCATGGTACACCAGTCATTGAAAGTAGGCATGCAGGTGCAGCAGGCAGTGAAAAAAGCGAATGGTATGTTAGCTTTCATAGCAAAAGGATTTGAGTACAGGAGCAGGGAGGTTCTACTTCAGTTGTACAGGGTCTTGGTGAGACCACACCTGGAGTATTGCGTGCAGTTTTGGTCTCCAAATCTGAGGAAGGACATTATTGCCATAGAGGGAGTGCAGAGAAGGTTCACCAGACTGATTCCTGGGATGTCAGGACTGTCTTATGAAGAAAGACTGGATAGACTTGGTTTATACTCTCTGGAATTTAGGAGATTAAGAGGGGATCTTATAGAAACTTACAAAATTCTTAAGGGGTTGGACAGGCTAGATGCAGGAAGATTGTTCCCGATGTTGGGGAAGTCCAGGACAAGGGGTCACAGCTTAAGGATAAGGGGGAAATCCTTTAAGACCGAGATGAGAAAGACTTTCTTCACACAGAGAGTGGTGAGTCTCTGGAACTCTCTGCCACAGAGGGTAGTTGAGGCCAGTTCATTGGCTATATTTAAGAGTGAGTTGGATGTGGCCCTTGTGGCTAAGGGGATCAGAGGGTATGGAGAGAAGGCAGGTACGGGATACTGAGTTGGATGATCAGCCATGATCATATTGAATGGCGGTGCAGGCTCGAAGGGCTGAATGGCCTACTCCTGCACCTAATTTCTATGTTTCTATGTTTCTATGTAACCCACCTTTGCTCTTTCTGTATCCTCGGAGTGACAACCTCACTGTAGGTCTTGTCCAGGAAACTCTCGGTTTGCTGGATGATCCAGAGGTCATCCAGCTGCTGCTCCAGTTTCCTAACACAGTCCTTCAGCAGCTGCACCTGGACATAATTTCAGCTGATGTAGTTGTTAGAGGCACCAGCAGTGTCCCTGACTTCCGACATCCTGTGAGAGAGACACTATGAAAACTTGCCTGCCATTACTTCAGTGGACAAAATCACAAATTACGAATGAGACACACCCAGATTTGAGTGAAACCTATTCCCTGCTCTGCTGCCAATAGCTTCTTCTGCACTGCTAATTGTGAATGATTTTATCTAATTTTAATATAATACACATTACTGATAAATGTTTCTATGACGATTTCTTAGCAGGTTTTTAATATTTTCCATACATTACTGATAAGTATTTCTAAGCTGATTTCTTCGCAGGTTTTTACTTCAATGATTTTCCATTCAATGTGAAGAAAATGTATAATTCATGGCGACACGAAGAACAGCAGATGTTGTTTTACAAGAAAAAGTTGCAAGGTGCTGGAGTAAATAAGTGGGTCAGGCAGCATCACCTGAGAACATGGACAGGGCACGTTTTGGGTTGGGGCCCTTCTTCAGACTGGTTGTAGTAGGGAATGGGGGAAAGTTGGAAGACAGGTGGGGGCAGGACAAAGTCTGCCGAGTGATAGGTGGATATGGTTGAGGGAGTGGTTTATTGGCAATTGGTTGGACAAAGGCCAGAGATGAACAGACAAAAAGTGAGATAAGGATAGAAGAGGTGCAGCATGTGAGGCCAGAGGGAGAGGAAAGGAAGATGTTGGTGCACATCCAGGTGGGGCACTGGATAGAGATGTGGGAAGGGGGTTGGGTTTTGTAGCTTGGTTACCTATCATTGGAGATTTCAATGTTCTCTAATTTATATGTTACACTATTGTCACACATACTGTACTTCTTCTTGCTTATGGTGTGCACAGCCTAAAGTTGTAAGTCAACTTATTCTATTTGATCTTTTGTTTGTGCACGTCGGGTTGATTGCATTAGTTGAAACAGGGTGGACCACGTGAAGGTTGCAATCTCCCACCCCACGTACTGTACTGTATATGTGAATATTTCACATTTTTCTCATACAGATGGGACATTTGAAAATTGGGATATATGAGCAAATCAGCAAACCAACAACATTCAAAATTCTTTGATTGTGTTTGATCAGGTTATGCTGAAGAAGGTGGTATCCTGTGAGAGAAATCTCAACTTTCACTTCCAGTAGAGAAATTAAAATTTCAGGTAATATTTGGTATGGGTTCATTGATTACCGTTTCTCTAGCTTTCTATCGCTGGTACATTGTACTGCCTGCCTATTGATGTTTTCATTTTTCTCAGCTGCTAGACTTAGAAATTTAATTGCCCACTTTTCCTATTTTAAATAGGTAGGTCTTTGCCCTTTTTTGAGTTTTGTTGTTTTATGTAATTCTGATTTTTGTTTACCTTTCCTTCAGACATTGTATGGCTAAGAGAACAAACAGGTTGAGGGTTCATTCAACCATGTCATTTCTTGATGGAGAAGGCTCAATGAAGAAGACGGGGTAATGAAAAGTGCCCATTTTGGGAAAAAAGTAAATCTAATGTTCTTTATAGGTTTACTGTGGGATTGCAAGTAAAGGAGAAGATAATTATTGAGGAATGTGATGTTGATGACTATAATACATACAAAAGGATCAGTAAGTCTTTTCAATTTAAATTCAGGAGGCCCCCTAAAAATCAGAGTGAGTTAAATGTTTCATTGTGGGACCTTGGGTGGGGTATGATGCAAGAATAAATTTTACTTCTAGATAATTTTCCTTGTTGTCATAGTTTCTTTATTC
The DNA here is from genome assembly GCA_035221665.1 of Okamejei kenojei. Lineage (NCBI taxonomy): Eukaryota > Metazoa > Chordata > Chondrichthyes > Rajiformes > Rajidae > Okamejei > Okamejei kenojei. The sequence continues at coordinate 94,880,788 of CM069134.1, forward strand.
TGATAGCCAAATCAAACAAGTAACTCTGGACCCTAAGTATCAACTAAAGTAAAATGAAGCACAATATGGAAGGACGCTGCCTCTCATTTGCTGTTGGGGTCTGAATTCAGTTCTGACCTCTAAGACAATTCAAATACATCATGCACTACATGATAGAAAACTCATGACAATAGCTAAATGACCTGGCTTTGCATCACACAGATCAAGCTTTTCTCCACACAAAAGTAAGTCAGAATAACACACCGTCAAGAGTCAAGACTCCAGAGTGTTCAGTTGTCAAATGTACTGGTATCAGAACTAATAAATTCTTACTTGTTGCAGCTTTTCAGGCACATTAGTCCAATTACACATGTATAAATATACAATAATAAATAATACACAAAATTAATTATGAATAATACAGGGAAACCCAGTCATACTAGTGCAAAATCAAAATATGTATCTGACGGTTGCTGGGAAGAAGCTGTTCTTGAACCTGCTGGTCTTAGTTTACAGGCTCCCATACCTTCTCCCCAGTGGTAGCAAGATGACTGCAGGCAGGCTGGTGTGAGTCTTTAATGATATCATAGCTTAATTGATGTTGGTTTTGTACCTAGACTGACAAAGAGATCTGTCCATTTTTAGAAAGGAAGGACAAAGGGAAGAGAAAGCATCAACACCAGAGAATTTTTTTATCTTTCAAAATAATTATTTTCCCCTGTTGCTCAATGCACACATGTACTTCAGAATAATCTTTAAGGGAAGTAAAAGGACACATTTTTAAACAGGATATTTTAAGGTTGGGAGGCGTACTAAAAACTTTTAAGACCAACAAATAAGGTGCTGAAAATGCACAAATAAGTTATGATAAAGAACTCATGTTTTTGGTATCGCAAAAAGTTCATCCCATTGTAGGGGTTTTAGTTCCCTTTACCAGCTGCCCGAGTGATTCTCCCCCTTGTCGGTGGGTCAAACGGCCACCACTCCACTCGAGCGGTTCCCAAGAGAGAATACAAATAAAAAGGGGTTCCCCTGGGTTCTAGACCTCGGAATTATGATGGGATATGATAAAAAGGTTGACTTGTCCAGAGCATGCTGATGAGAGAAAACAGAAACCAAGACGGACTCTAAGCAAGTCTAAAATTTACAGGCTTTATTAAACAATGAGAAATCGAATCTCACCAACACTACATAATATGTGGCTAAACTTATGCTTTAAACTAAGACTATGGAAAGAAAATTATCGGGCATGTCGTAAAAACGTACTTTACACAATTTTAATTACAGATGCACCCCCCCTTTCCCCTTCTCTCAACCTCTATCCTATTTCGGGAACTTCTCCAAGTCGTCTGGGGGTACTTACAGCTAGATAGTTTTTTGTTTTTTTTAATTTCAAAATAGAACTTTATTCAGGTAATAAATATATACAATACATGAACCGACATTTTCGGAGGCAATACAAATTATTCGATGCAGTTTATATACATTTCTCAATTCAGTCCCCCACCCGTGCCACTTATGTGGCCCACTGGCGTGGGATCCCTTCCCTTATTTTGAGGGGCGTCTCCACCATTACAGCTAGATAGTTTTTTTTTATTTTTTTATTTCAAAATATACTTTATTCGAATGATAAATATATAAAATACATTAACCTTGCGGAAAATCCATCCGACATTTTCGGAGGCTGTACAATAGATCAATACAGTTTAGACATTTCTTTCCCCCAAATTTCCACAAATCAGTCCCCCACTCGTGCCACAGTGGCGTGGGATACCTTCCCTTATATTGAGGGGCATCTCCACCATACCGTACCCCCCATGTCCAGCAGCGGAAGGGCGTTAGACTGTGGCCCTCCCCCACCGAGCCTTGGCGTTGGCTGCACCGAGCTTCAGTGCGTCCCTCAGCACGTACTCCTGCAGTCTGCAGCGGGCCAGTCGGCAACATTCCCTGACGGCCATCTCGCTCTGCTGGGTGGTGAACAATGCTCGGGCAGACCAAACAGCGTCTTTTACCGAGTTGATGACCTTCCAGCAGCACTCGATGTCAGCCTCTGAATGTGTCCCTGGGAACAGTCCGTAAATCACCGAGTCCTCTGTGACGGAGCTGTTCGGGATAAAGCGTACCAGGGACCCTTGCATTTTTCTCCAGACTCTTTTAGCAAACCCACACTCTGTAAAGAGGTGGGCAACCGTCTCCTCGCCATAGCAGCCGTCCCGAGGGCAGCGTGCGCTGGCAGTGAGGTTCCGACGGTGCAGGAAGGATCTGACTGGGAGGGCTCCCCTCACCAGCTAGATAGTTGCAAATCAAAATATACTTTATTCGAATGATAAATATATACAATAGATAGCAGCTAGATAGTTGCAGGGTCAAAAGCCGTCCAACAGAGCAGTAAAGAGAGCGAGTTCTGGCTTGCTTGTCCCTTTTATACCCGAGTTTCTCCCTTGAAACCTCCCAGGTGGTCCTCTGGACAAAAGGGTCTTTCGATGATTCCCAGTTTCGATCTGGCATGAACAATAGGCTTCCAAGGATAATGGGTTTGCTGATGACACAATACCTCAGCCTGATCGTTATCCCATCACCTGGATGGGCTCCCATTGTCCCGATGGATGGGCCATTTACGATGATGATTGTCTTGCTGCTGGGCTGTTTACCCCCGTCTACTGAGGCTCGGTTCCTTCCTTTGTCTTTCCAAGATAATCTTGTTATCTCCATCCCGGCCTTTCCTGGTCACACCATTCGCATAGTCATGTAATGCCCAGGCCCACAGACAGGTTTTAAACTGGTTCTTCCTTTGTGGATTGGAGGTTATTCCTTTGCAGCCAGCAAGTCCGTTTTAAAAATGTCCATGTCCTTATCCCAGAGTTCTTCCATAATTTTGGAGGATTTGCCCCAATAACTTACACCATTTAAAAATAGCAAGGGAACTAGTTGGTGTGGTAGACTATATATGGTTCACATACTTAGCTCAGTTCCAGGATTTGTTGCCCATATATTATAACCACAAAGTTGTTCATTTACATACGATATATTCCTTTCCATGTTTTGCCTTTATTGGATATTTATTCATACAGTAGTAAGGAAAACTAGATTATAAGCAGATCAGAAGCAATTGGAAGAGTTGCAAAGATAAGGAATGGGAAGTGAGGTGGGAGAGCTTCAAGGAAATGTAGATATCTTAAAGATGAAAGGTAATATAACAGCACAGAGAATGGAAAGTAGGGTCTACAGGTTTACCTCGGATTATCCAAGACGCCACAAATTTGAAATTCGTTTAGAAACTTGAAAATGGCCACCAGGAGCAAAAGTATGGAGGCATATTTTTTAAAGTATTTTACAGTTTCCTCAAATATGTTTATAAAGTATTAAGTTATTAGAGATGGGAGGGAATAGAGTATAACTGTATTGGGCAGGTGGAGGGAAAAGCTCCATTATTTTGGTTTTTGTTTGCTATAGCAGACTATAGCTGCAGCATACTCATTTTGGGGAGTGCATATTTAGAGGGATGGTCAATGGTACTTTATTGTCATGTTTACCAATGTACCTTGGGGTGTCAGGTGGTAGATCTCTGCAGGATACCCATTCTCTACTAGCCATTGTATTTGTGGCAAGTCAAATTAAGTTTATGGACAATGCTTGTCTCTCCCACTCATCAAACTTCAGAATATTTGTGGTTTTGATGATGGCAATGCCATTTAGGGTGTTTGGGTGATGAATAAAATTCTCATTACTGCAGCTAATCAATATCGACCATTCTGAACGATAAACATTCCATAACACTACAGCAGGTGCTGGAGGAACTTAGCGACTCAAGCAACATCTGTGGAGGGAATTGACAGGGGATTTTTCAGGTCAGGAACTGTCTTCAGGCATAATACATCAGTGCAAAGTTGATATCATTTGGACCTTCAGTTTCAATTTAGTTTAGTTCATTGTCACTTATACCAAGGTGCAGTGAAAAGCTTTTGTTGCATGCTATCCAGTCAGCAGAAAGGCAATAGATGATTGCAACTGAGCCATTTACAGAGTATCGATACATGATAAAGTAATATCATTTACTGCAAGGTAAAGCCAGCAAAAGTCCGATCAAGCATATCTGAGGGTCACCAATGAGGTATAGTAGTTCAGCATTGCTCTTTGATTGTGGTAGGATGATTCAGTTGCCTAATAACAGCTGCGAAGAAACTGTCCATGAATCTGTAGATGTGCGTTTTCACACTTCTATACCTTTTGCCTGATGGGAGAGGGGAGGTGTGGAAGTGGCCAGGGTGCGACTCGTCCGTGATTATGCTGCTGGCCTTGCCAAGGCAGCGTGAGGTATAAATTGTATCAATAGAAGGGAAGTTTGTGTGATGGTCTGAGCTGCATTCACAAATCGCTGCAATTTCTGTATACATTGCTTGGTCTCAATATCTAAGGCTTTGCAAACGGAACTAAACACAGTCATCATCCATCTGGATCTTACCATGGAGAATCAATCTTTAATGAGCCAGTTGAAGATGGCTGGGTCTTGGACTAAAATTATTCAATATTTCAGCAACAGTCAGCTGCGTTCACCCAGCCAGTGAATAGCTTTACCTCTTGATTCCAAATGCCAATTTTGCTTAAGATCCTTGATACCACACTCATTCAAATACTTTCTTGATGTCAAAGGCAGTTTCTCTGACCTCAATGCGGAAAATCAACAACTCGTTTGTGTGAGGCTATAATGAGGACTGGAGAGACTGTCAGAACCCAACTGCAGAGTGAACAGATTATTAGTGAGGAAATCCACCAAATGTCATTGTGCATGAAATGTATTATTACTTCACTGATTCTCATGAGTGGGTGTAATTGGTGATAATTGAAGCTTTTTGAGGATAGGGTGTACTGTAACACAATTCCACTTTGTCAGATAGTATTGAATGTTGCAGCTATACTGGAACAGTTTAGTTAGGTGCAGAGATAGTTATGCAGTGCAGATCTTCAGCAATATATCATTATGACAAATTGTATGGTAAATTAGTTCAAACAAGGGTTAAAGGGAAACCAATTACAACCCAGTAAAGGTTCCGGTGGCTTCTTTTACTTTAAGCGTGGAACATGTACCAATTATGGTGCTTCCATTTCCATTGTTGACGGATATCTATCACCATTGGAATAAGCTGCGAGCTGGGAATTCTCTTCAAGGCATGTAAATGTCTTTGACTTTGGTTGATAAAAATAATATCCAGGTAATCCCAGTATGCTCATTCTCTTGCCACCTTGTTATAAAACCTGCTGCTGCTCCTTTGGAGACGGAATTGAAGGCTGGCGTTAGAGAATTACCAAACACCCACTGCATGCTACTTATAAACACAGCTTTATTTGTGCAGCAATATGCAAAAAGACAGACACTTTATGTGGTACATTTATCAGAAGCAGCAAGTTTGATGAAACAACAATATTTAGACATTTTGGTTTAAGCATTTTTTCCAGCCGATTTATCAAATATATAAGACCGTGAATGACAGGAATCCTATTCTGAAACACAGCCATTAGACTGCTGGGTAGAAGCAATTAGCTAAGCTGTATTTTCATTGAATTGCAGTGATACCAAGATAACAGCTAAAGTATTTTCTCCTCTAACTGAGATTGCACTTGCTTTGCAGAAACATGGAAGAGAATTCCCTATTGATCTGAAGGCACATTTCCATTTTAAACCCAACTCAGCAGTGTTTTAGCATTAAAGATGCATTGGTGGCTTTGTATCTTTGAAAATCTATTACAAAATACAAAGTGCTGGAGAAATTCAGAGGGTTAGGATGCATCTGTAGAGGGAATAGATAGACAACGTTTCGGGTCAGGACCCTATTTTAGATTCAAGAATCCAACATCCTTATGTCTCTATTTGAAAATCTATAGTTTAATTTAAATTTGTAAGGAATTCCAATTATACATATCTTGACACAAATGATTATAAAGATTGCACAAGGTAACTCATGAGCCAACTATTATCACCTGCTCTATTCTTTTAAATGAAGTTATGCCAAACTCTTTCAAAGCTGCAATTCCATTGCAAAAATGTAACTAATTCATTTGATGCCTTTGAGAACAAAGCCCTATTGTTTAATCTAAAGATGTTTATAAACGTGACACGGTAACAGTATACGATAAAAGTACAGGTACTCCACCAATTTTCCAGCACCCTTGGTTTCAGAGCCTTTCCGGATTTTCCGTTGTGCCGGACCAACAGAAGTCACATAATGTTCTCCCTCTCTCTTTTTTTTCTCTGCTCTCGGCCGTTCCCCCAGCTTCAGAAACTCGCCACGAAACTAATGGCGGAGAACGTGACAGCGGTACAGAATGCACATTGAAAGGAGCAAGAGTGACAAGGGTTTTTGCAGGATAGATTTGTAATCCTTTATCCTGTCACGAGAAAACCAAGGAAAGAGAGATTGGAGATCTCCAGCTCCTGAAAATAATTAACCTCAGCCCTTTTAGTTTGTGTCTTATTTAACGTTTAATTGTTTTTCCTGCGACCACCATTCTAAAAGCTCTCCGCATATGTTTAATAGGGTATAAGGTAAAAGAAGCAAAAAGGATCAACGTAGAGATTGAGAGACAAGCAGGATGCGCGCAGAGAGCTCAAACTGCTGCTACTTGGTGAGTTGGAGATGAAGCAAAGAGAGTGAAGTTGATGCACTTTTGAGATACTGAGAATTGCTGTGATGCCTATTTGGAAATATTGTTTTTATTTCTAATTTTATTACCCATAAAGGGTATATGTGGCGGTTTGGATTACTTAGTCTTTGATAATTAAAATGTCTTGCCTGCAGTCATCATAACAGACAATTTGCTTTAGACTTTGGACAGGGCCACCGAGTCCGATCTGTGATCACCCGCACACTAACATTATTCTACACACAACGGCCAAATTTCAATTTTTACCAAAGCCTGTAAACCTACAACCTGTATGTCTTTGGAATGTGGGAGGAAACCGGAGAACTCGGCGAAAACCCACGCGGTCACAGGGAGAACATACAAACTCCGTACAGACAGCACCCGTAGTCAGGGCAGAACCCGGTCACTGGCGCTGTGAGGCAGCAACTCTAACGCTACACCAATGTGCTGCCCTGTGATATCTTCCTGTACAGCCCTTATCGGAATCTTTTCAATAAACTCAATTTGTATTGGCAAAGCACTGTAAACGCATTGGGCAATTTTAGCAATCAGGACATAGTCCTTCGCGATACTCATCTCAGTAAACCCAGTAGTTACTTTTCATATAAATGCAAGTGCTCTTTCATAATTTTGTCCAGATTAAAGGAAGTGCTGGACCATCAGTTGCTGGAAAATCGGTGGTATACCTGTATTAAGTTATGATTGTGTAGTTAGTATATTTTTTATCTTCAATTTTTGACAACAATATCCACATTTTCAGCCATTCTTTAACTTGAATGCCTGCTGTGAAATATTAGTATAAAATTAATTGATGTTGGCATTTCTTCTGCAGTCAACTTTTGATCAACATTCTCGCTTGGTTTGCACTTTGAATAGAAAGCCACAGTCCCCACTTCATGTCATCTTGAGTAATTAATTACTTACTTGCTGAAGAATCTCTAGGGAAAAGAAGAAAATGCAATCAGTCATACAAAATGGACAGGTACCCCAGGTCAAATATTGACCTATGCACACAGTTGAGCATTAATAAAAATCAAATGCAAATTGTAATTAGATTGCTTTAAAAAGGATGTAAAACAGATAATAAATCAAATAATCCCTCTTATAGCACACTGTAATTTTTGCCACATTATGTGCATCAGTATTAATATTTCCATTTTGTGCCTTATCTAGCATTAAAGTCACATGTCTCTGTGGTCAAGTGAACCCACGGAAAGCAATGTTTTGAGGTACCTGCTATAAGTAGAGCAGGTCCCTGAAGCAAATAATAGGCCAGGAGATGCTGCTAATACCCTTTTTGTCTTTTCGTCAACCCACCATAGGCTGTGCGGGTGCATTGAATACAGTGGTGAATTTCATCTTAATGGTCTGCCTTCACCAAGAGGTGGCTTCTAAAATATGCTTAAAGGTTCACATTTTCCAGAGTCTTGTTGTGAACCTTTATTGAGAGCACAGTGTGATGCAGCAGTGGTAGCTTGATAGAAGGCCTTTGTGGAGAAATGTGTATAATCACAAGTATCATTTGCAACTGGCTTACTGAGGTTTGGTTGGCCATGGCTATAAAATGTAGTCACAACAGATTGAACAGTTTCCCATGAGCTTAGAATTTTGTTGAGGGTGGGATGCAACATTGTGGAAGGACACTTTCCTCAATGACATAGTCTTTCTAAACTCCACTGAAATTGCTTCTGTTAATAGCACACAGGTTAGTTTCATGGTTTGCATACCATCATGGAGGAAGCTGAAACTGAATCTTTGTAGGCAGCCAAATGCAGGAGTGTATTCCACATTTCCTACTGATTGATGGAGTCAAAAGCTTTGGCAAGTCAAAACAGACCACATATGATGGATGGTGCTGGTCTGTACATTTGTCTTTGTGTTTGTGTGGTAAACATCATGTCCATTATGTTTCCAGATAGACAGAGTCCACATTGTGATTTGGAGAGCAGTGCATCAGCCACCGGGAGAAGAGCCAGGTAATACAGTCCCTAGAAGGAGCTTTCCCAGCAGGAGTCTTAACTATCATTCCCACAGTTGGACTCCTGGAGATCCCATCCACACCCTCCTCTTCCTAGACAATGAGATTGTAGATTTGCAACTGAAATCCTTCACTACTGATGTTTAGGAATTCAACATGCAGGGTATCTGCCCCAAGGCTGTTGTTATCTTCTAGTTGGAATATGGTATTTCAACTTATTGCTGGTTAAATATGATGGCAATTCTGCCCAAATACGTTGCTGAGAAAGGAAGTCAAGAACTAGTCGCAGGAGGTCTTTGAAATGTTCCTTCCAGAGGGCTTAGATTGCCTCTATGCCTTGAGTGTGCTGCATCCTTGGATCTCATTGAGGTGGGGTCTTGAGTGTTTGGGCCATCGATGGTTATTTTTGTATCCCCAACAGAACCCATGCTTGTCATGGCAGTCACTTGGTGTGGCCCATCGTAGCCGACGATAGCATGGTTGTACAGTGTCATGTCTTGTGGGTTTGAATGTGGCTCACGGGTCCGATGCACGAGCCACACACACAGGAGCAGCTTGGGCACATGAAGGCCACAGTGGGAGGATTTAGGGTTGCAGCCTCTCTGACACTAACGTATCAGCTTTGGCGCTTATCTTTAGGACTGCTGGCCACCTTCCTAGTGTTTGTATGCCAGCCAGTCCTGTCACTGGCACGTGTTTCCAGTTCCTTTGGGGCTAGGGTTGCGTGCTGGTGGTGTTCCTTGACACAGACTTTGAACCATTTCTTATGGTGGCCTTGGTTCCTTTGACCCTGTGACAGAACTCCATGCAGGAGTTGACGAGGCATGCGAGATTCATCCATCCGGACCACATGGCCTGCCCATCAAAGCTGGGCCTTTATGATCATTGCTTCAATGCTTGTGAAGCCAGCACTTCCACATTGGTCACCCTGTCTTGCCAGCGAATGCCCATGATGGACCGCAGAGAGCGCATGTGGAATTTCTTAAGCTGGTGGATGTGTCTCCTGTATAAGGTTCATGTTTCACATCCATACAGCAAGCTGGAGAGTACCACAGCATTGTACACTTTCCGCCTAATTGGCAGCTTGATGTTGTGATGGTTTAACACTCGTGCTCGGAGTCGACCAAGTCCTTAACTGGCCTTGCTGATTCTGGTCTATATTTCCTTGTCTAGCGAGCCATCGGAAGATATCACGCTGCCTAAGCATCAACTGTTTTCAGCTGTGTGTTGTCAATGTGTACGTTTGGTGGCGGTGCTGAAGAGCCTGGGACTGGTTGGTGGAGGACTTCTGTATTCCAGAGACTGATATTAAGACCAAACAGCTGTGTCGTTTCTGCAAATCTGGACACGATAAATTTGTGGTCAGATTCCTTGTGTGACATGAGGGTGCAATCATCCACAAACAGCGCTTTGGTGATGAGGCGTTCAATAGTTTTGGTCTTGACGTTCAGTTGACTTAGATCAAAAAGAGAGCAGTCGAGTCGGTACTTGATGAAGACCCTGCAATTGAGATCTCGGAGGTCATGATGCAGAACACAGCTGCAAAAGAGGTTGAATAGTACTGGGACGAGAATGCAGCCTTGTTTGACTCCATTGGAGATGTTGAAGGGTGCAGAGAGGTCGCCGTTTACCAGTGCTGATCCCGTCATGCCATCATGGAAAAGGCGGATTAAATAGATGAGTTCTCAAGGGCAACCGAGCTTGGCGAGTATGGTCCACAGAGCCTCACGATTGTCCGTGTCAAAGGCATAGAGGTCCATCTTCTGCTCGATGCATTTTTCCTGCACTTGTTTTACCGTGAAGACCATGTTAACAGTGCTGCGACCAGGTCCAAAGCCACAATGTGCCCCAGGCAGGCTTTCTACTGAGACACTGCTCATCAGACTGTTGAGGATTACTCTGGCCTGTATCATCCCAGCAATGGACAGTAGGGAGATGCTTCGGTACTTGCCACAAGCTACTTTGTTGCCTATTTCTTTGAGCAATGAGACAATGGTAGCATCCCGAAATTCGATAGGCATAATTTCAGTCTCCCATACGCTGGTCAGGATGTCGTGAAAAGCATTCAGAGTTACACATTTGGTATTCACACGGCAAAGAACATAGAGGTGCAACTGAGATTTTGAAGGTGTATTTGGACATAATGATGCTGAACAATTTCTTTGGCTTTGGCTTTTGGAAATGGGTTGTCATTTCCCAGACAGAATTTAATAATGTTATGTTTTTAAATAATTAAAATTTCAACTATAACTTAAGATGTGATTTTGTTTTTAGTTTGACCATAATCCCATGTACATGCCACAATCTTTAAATATGTTACAGCAAGGAAATAGATAAAGCTTTTAATTTAGTCTTAGTTAACTTGAATAATTTATTTGTCCAATTGAGTGCTTGGGTTGTTGGATGACATCTGTTACTGGATGTTACTGTAAGAACCCTGACTGAGAGTTTCCAACTAAAACATGCATTAGGAAAGGGGAAGATTTATTCAAGATCAGCATTGGGCAGTTTTGTTCAAGATCAGCATTGTTGCTGACTGCAAAAAAACACAGGAAACGTAAGACAGGATGGCAAGAACTTGTGGTCTTATGCACGAGACTTATATTGGAATGGCGGTAGTAACCAATAGCTTTACATAGACCTAAATAGTACAAAAAACCAACTGAGCAAAATTTACCATCCATGACTGCTTTCCTGAACATCTTAAGTCGATTCAGGAGGTGATTGAGACCCACTACCACCTAAAAGTGATTCAGAAAAGAGAGCACAAAATTAAGTTTTCAATAGTTGGTTACATTATTTTACAAACTATTATGCACATCATTAAAATTGAATATTATTTGTAAAATAATCAATACTATTTTAATCACTTATTTCGTCTGCACGAAAAGCATTTAAATTTGTTTTTTTTTTACTGTGCCAACCAGCATAGATGTATTACGGTGCACTTTTAGTTGGATGATAATCTCTTCATTAAAGGTGCAAGTAGTTACATAACATCTGATGTGTTATGGACATAATTGCTTATTTCTATATTTTCTACTGCAACTATAAAAAGCCCCAGCAAACAGCAGATATATCTGCTTCTACTCTTGCTCCTCGCCTACTGCCAGAGATATGATGGGAAACGGAAGAACTCCAGTGGCACTCGAAACGTCACCAATTCCTTCTCTCCGGAGGTGCTGCCTGTCCCGCTGAGTTACTCCAGAATTTTGTGTCTTCCCCCGAGTCTATGAGGTTCAAAGCTTATATGAAGGTTGTAGTGTTTAATAACCTGAAGGTTGTTGGGAAGACACTGCTGTGTTCATAGTGGTATCAATTAAACCCTTTTAAAAACAACCATTTCTAAAATTCTTGAAGGTTCTTTCAGTCACTGGTTGCAATATTGTGAATGTGGTTAGAGCACAGGAAAAGTGAAATAGCCACTTCGGGCTATTTATTCTATTCCTCCAAGTGGCTGCCAGTACCCTGTCAGAGGTTTCAAAGGACGTCTGGGCAGCCATTTGAATATGCAGCCAATCTATTTGTTAGCGATCAGCCAAACTGCAATGAAAATGTGTAATGAGGGCCGTTAGTCAATATGTTGAAAGTGATGTATATAGTAAAAACCTGTTTTTGAAAAGAAAACAAATAGTTTGTGCAATGAGAGCTACTCTTGAATAGACAGAAGTGTGTATGAGCTGTTACTCAGTGAGCAGAATGGGAACAAAGACCCAGGATTTCCTGTGGTGAGATAATTAGGGCTCATTGCATATGCTCGGTGGGTTCCAGACAGGATCTTGCCGAAAACATGGAACTCATCAGTGCCAAAGAAGAAACCTTGATAGTGCTATAATAGCCGGAGCAGGAGGGGGTAGCGGTAAAAAGGGAAGATGATCCAAACCAATCAAATATCCAAACTGAGATCCATGGGAAGCCTCAAAGGACATCAGACACAGTTTTGGATAAGTCATTTGAAATATTTAAGGACAAAAGAATCTCGACAATATGCTTTTCTTCCGCTGGGGTACCTCAATTCCATGAAGCCCTGATAATGCAGGCAGAGACATGGAAAATTATGGACAGGAAAGAAGAGGTCAATAGAAATCCTTGCAGCTATTGTAGGAATGGAATTACCATGGTATTGACATGGATAGAGAATTGGTTGGCAGACAGGAAACAAAAAGTAGGAATAAACGGGTCCCTGTCAGAATGACAGGCAGTGGCGAGTGGAGTGCTGCAAGGCTTGGTGCTGGGGCCGCAACTATTTACAATATATATTCATAATTTAGATAATGGATTAAAAGTAACACTAGCAAATTTGCAGATGACACAAATTTGGGTGGCAGTGTGAACTGCGAAGAGGATGCTAGGAAGTTGCAGGGTGACTTGGACAGGTTGAGTGAGTGGGCAGATGCATGGCAGATGCAGTGTAATGTAGATAAATGTGAGGTTATCCAAATTGTTGGCAAGAACAAGGAGGCAGATTATTATCTCAATGGTGTCAGATTAGGAAAAAGGGAAGTGCAACAAGACCCGGATGTCCTTGTACACCAGTCACTGAAAGTAAACATGCAGACACAGCAGGCAGTTAAGAAAGCTAATGGCATGTTGGCCTTCATAACAAGAGGATTTGAGTATACTGTAGGAGTAAAAAGTTCCTTCTGCAGTTGTATAGGGCTCTGGTGAGACCACATCTGGAGTATTGTGTACAGTTTTGGTCTCCTATTTTGAGGAAGGATATCCTTGCTATTGAGGCAGTGCAGCACAGGTTCACGAGGTTAATCCCTGGGATGGTGGGACTGTCATATGAGGAAAGATTGGAAAGACTAGGCTTGTATTCACTCGAATTTCGAAGGATGAGAGGGGATCTTATATAAACGTATAAAATTATTCAAGGACTGGACAAGCTAGATACAGGAAAAATGTTCCCATTGTTTGGGAAGTCCAGAACGAGGGGCCATAGTCTAAGAATAAAGGCGAGGCCATTTCAAACTGAGATGAGAAAAAAAATCACCCAGAGAGTTGTGAATTTGTGGAATTCTCTGCCACAGAATTCAGTAGAGGCCTATTCACTGGATTAATTTAGAAGAGGGTGAGATAGAGCTCTAGGGGCTAGCGGAATCAAGGGATATGAGGAGAAGGCAAGCACGGGTTGCTGACTGTGGATGATCAGCCATGATCACAATGAATGGTGGTGCTGGCTCGAAGGGCCAAATGGCCTCCTCCTGCATCTATTTTCTGTTTCTATCAAGGCTGCCAGTGGCGGCAACGATAGCATTTTTTAACATTTTGCTGCAGAACCACTTGAAGGTAGAATATAGCATATCCTCCTCCTTCCTCCTTCCTCCCCCACTCCACCACCTTTCCACGTTGACATTGCTCTGTTTATGTGAATACTGTTATCCTGGTGTTATGTTCTATACAGCTATTTCCCTGTGCCGTTACCTCAGCTAGTAATCTGCTGGAGGATTGCTTGCAGGACCACTGATACCTAGCAACCCATGAATGCTAATTTTGCGTCATAATAATAGCATCTTATGCTTCCACTGCAAATGAGCTCTGAAATAAAAACAGAGTGCTTCCTTGCATTTCCTCCAATTCTGATGAAATGTTAACTCTGTTACTTTCTCTACAGAACGCTGCCTAACCTGCTGAGTGCTTCCAGTATTTCCTATTTTTATTTGAACTTACACAACCTCAATCTCAACTTCTGCTGCAGCAGCTAATATTTTTGGGGAAGCTGATGCATTGCAGTGGAAACAAATTCATCAGCAAAAAATGTAGGAAACATTTAGTAGGTTAGTCAGCTTCTGTGGAAAGAGAAACAGTTAATATTTCAGGTTTTAGTTTTAGTGATATAGCATGAAAACAGGACCTTTGAGCCACTGAGTCCACGTTGACCATTCACTCTAGTTCTATGTTATCCCACATCCATCCACTCCCTACACGCTTGGAGCTATTTACAAAGGTCAATTAACTTACAAACGTTGGAATGGTCTTTGGAATATTGGAGGAAACTGGAGCATCCAGAGGAAACTCACATATCACAGGGAAAACATGTAAACCCCACACAGACTGTACCCGAGATCAGAATCAAACCTGTGTCTCTGGCGCTGTGAGGCAGAAGCTCTACTAGCAGTGTCACTGTGCCAAGTTCTTTGTCAGAAAGAAAGTTAACTAGTTTTCTGTAGTAGAGAAGGTGGGAGAGGGATAAGTAGAATAAAAGGAATGTTTCTTCGAGGGTGAAACCGAATGAATTGATGTAGCAGATAGAATCAGATTGTACTTATTTGTCTGTGTAAGTGATAGGACTGTGGGTTTTGCTCAGCAGGTCAAGCTAAACAAATGGAATGAGAAAAATTGACTCAAATATAAATGGTTGACTGGCAGAATGTGTGAGGAATCCAAACGCTCAGGGTCATTCCTTGCAGTGGAAGGAGTTCTGCCACTTAAATTTCCATCCCATTCCAACCTTTGTATTTGTGGTCTCCTTACACAAGGTTCTGTGCAAACCTGCGGAACAACGCCTCATCTTCTGTCAGCCTCTGGACTCAATATTGAATTCTCCAACTTCAGGTAACTCGGTCAATCTTTCTTTCTGTTTGTATCTGACCAGACCATTTATGGCTGTCATCCACCTTGATCTGGCTTAGTTTTTTTATTTTCCATTACTGCAGCCTGATCTGCTGGGCATGTCCCACAACCGTACCATTAACAACACATAACACAAAGAGGGAAGCATAACATATGTCATATTAACCGATCGGGTCTCATTCTATCAATCAAAATTATTTTTCCATCCATCTCAATTCAACTCCTTATCTGCAACTGAAATCGAACTTGTCCCCTCTTTCCCAGTTCTGACAAAGTATCTCAGGACTGAAATATTAAATCTCTTTGTCTCTCCACAGAAGCTGCCTGGCCTGCTGAGGGTTTCTAGGATTTTTGTTTTATATTTCATTTACATAATTTGCAGTATTTTGACCTGATTCATCACAAATTGGTTGCTCTTTAATGGCATATTCTGCAAGTGTTTAGATGGAGTTCACAAAGTCATGTTAGGATGGCTTCTAGTTCTGTACAAAGCAAAATACTCAGCCGGTGCCAGACATTAAAAGCAGATTCTCATTCTCTTAATGGACCAAAGTACTGTATGTAACCAAAGCTGTTTCCATCAACTCTTCAGCAGAGTCCTCTGCAGCAGAATTTGGTTGCAATCTAGACTTCTGATATTCTGTTATCCTCACCCCATGTTTCCCCCTTTCTCTAGCTGCTACATACTTGCGTGCATTCTCTCACCCATGTGGATTTTACCTCCAGTTAAACCCTTAAGATGTGCACAGTATCAGTATATGTGTCAGTGTCTGTGGGTGTGAAATAAAATGACACCTTGTCTTCATGGTGTCCCCCCATTGCCTGATTAGACTGAACTTCTTTAAGTGCCCAAAATTAAGAAGAAAGGAAATTAAGAGTTGATATTTTATGATGTGAAAAAAATATAATCTCTGATTCTGATTAAGAACATGAGAAATTGGCGAAAATAACTGAAGCATGTCACACAGTTCCCAAACCCACTTCCTTATTTAACAAGATCAAGGCAGATCTACGTCAAATCCACTTTTCCACCAGATCCCCTTTTTCCTTAATACTCCTGAACCCCAAAAATGTATTAAACTCCACCTTGAACAAACACAATAATTGATCATCCTCACCCTTCTGGGTGGTCAGAGACTTCCAAAAATTCCCAATTCTTGACGTGAAAAAATTTGCTCTGGAACAGTCCTGAATTCAGACCCCTGATCTAGCCCCAGGCCAGGTCTCTCCAGCCAGAGGAAATTTCAACGTTGTCAATCCCCTCATAATCTTTTATGCTCCAATTAGATCATTGCTAATTTCTTCAAATACCAGAGAATATGGTTGACTTTTCTCAATCTTTCCTCACAGGACAACCCGCATCTCAGATACTCTCCGAAAAGATATCTGCTTGTTTGGCACTCTATTTTTCCAACCCAAACATTCCTTCCTCCATCACCACGTGGCTGCAAAATGTTTCATTTACAAAGTGCGCAGCAGTCATTTCCCTGGATTACTTGCATAGGATCTCCCATACACATAGTTTCTACCAACAAAGGGAACAAAAGAAGTCGGTGAATAGCAACACCACTATGCACAGGACACTTTCCGAGTCACAGATTTTTTAATTGTATAAATATAATCTCTGGCCCTTTCTCATCATTGGTCCAAAATCCTAGAACTCTTTCCGCATTGCAGCCTTTCAAGGTGGTCACACTTCCCCATCTTCTCAAGAACCATTAAGAATGATCAATCATTGTTTGCCTTGTTGGCTTTGCCAAAATTCCATAAACGTGAAGATAGAAAGCACTTGCATGTTTACATTCTGCTGTTCATATACGAGGCTACCTAAATCTCTCTGATGTGTAGCATTTACAGTGCCCTCCATAATGTTTGGGACAAAGACTCATCATTTATTTATTTGCCTCTGTACTCCACAATTTGAGATTTGTGATAGAAAAGAATTACGTGGTTAAAGTGCACATTGTCAGATTTTAATGAGGGCCATTTTTATACGTTTTGGTTTCACCATGTAGAAATTACAGCAGTGTTTATACATAGTTCCCCCCATTTCAAGGGCACCATAATGTTTGGCACGCATGGCTTCACAAGTTTATGTAATTGCTCAGGTGTGTTTAAATTCCGCCTTAATATAGGTATAAGAGAGCTCTCAGCACCTGGTCTTTCCTCCAGTCTTTCCATCACCTTTGGAAACATTTTTGTTGTTTATCAACATGATGGCCAAAGGTATTCCAATGAAAGTTAAAGAAACAAGAATAAAACTGTTAAGACATCAACAAAACCTTAGGTTTACCAAAATCAACTGATTGGAACATCATTAAGAAGATAAAGAGCACCGATGAGTTTGCTAATCACAAAGGGACTGGCAGGCCAAAGAAGTCCTCCATAGCTGATGATTGAAGAATTCTCTCTATAAAAAGAAAAATCCCAAAACACCTGTCCGACAGATCAGAAACACTCTTCAGGAGTCAGGTGTGGATTTCTCAATGACCACTGTCTGCAAAAGACTTGCTGAAAAAAAATAAAGAGGCTACACTGCAAGATGCAAACCACTGGTTAGCTGCAAAAATAGGATGGCCAGGCTACAGTTTGCCAAGTACTTAAAAGAGCAACCACAGTTCCGGAAAAATATTTTGTGGACAGATGAGATGAAGATTAACTTATGTCAGAGTGATGGCAAGAGCAAAGTATGGAGGAGAGAAGGAACTGCCCAAGATCCAAAGCATATCACCTTATCTGTGAAACACGGTGGCGGGGATGTTATGGCCTGGGCATGTATGGCTGCTGAAGGTACTGGCTCACTTACTTCATTGATGACACAACTGCTGATGATAGTAGCATAATGAATTCTGAAGTGTATAGACGCATCCGATCTGCTCAAGTTCAAACAAATGCCTCAAAACTCATTGGCCGGCAGTTCATTCTACAGCAAGACATTGATCCCAAACATACTGCTAAAGCAACAAGGGACTTTTTCAAAACAAAAAAATGGTAAATCACCCAATCTCCCAATCTGAACCCAATTGAGCATGCTTCTTATATGCCGAAGAGAAAACTGAAGGGGACTACCCCCCAAAACAAGCATAAGCTAAAGATGGCTGCAATACAGGCCTGGCAGAGCATCACCAGAGAAGACACTCAGTAACTGGTAGTGTCCAGACTTCTGTCATTGCATGCAAAGGATATGCAACAAAATACTAAACACGACTACGTTCATTTTCATGACATTACTGTGTCCCAAACATTATGGTGCCATGAAATCGGGGGCCTTTGTATAAACACTGCTGTAATTTCTACATGGTGAAAGCAAAATGTATAAAAATGGCCTTTATTAAAATCTGACAATGTGCACTTCAACCACATGTGATTTTTTCTATTACAAATCACAATTTGTGGAGTGCAGAGGCAAATAAATAAATGATGGGTCTTTGTCTCAAACATTATGGAGGCACTGTAAAACTCGCTCTCTATTTAAAAGATTTCTATTCTCTAGTTTTCTTTTCTCAGTTAAATGAATAACTTTACAATTGCTCACTTTATACTTTTTTCCACATTCTTGCCTGCTCACTTAAATCATCTTTTGCAACCTCTTTGCAAGCTCCTTACACCTCACAATCCGAATTATTAAATAAATAGCATAGCATGTTTGTTGCAAAACATTTTTCCTAATGGTGCCAACTTATTACCAGATCCGATATGCTTGAGGATTTCATTGATCAAATCTTGTGTTCTCCGCATCTCACTGGTCAGTGTCAAAGTTGTACTTTCCTGCTGCTGATAAATATCTGAAACCTTCAACTGTAGCTTTTCAATCTCGTCGTGTAGTTCCATACTTGAAATGCTTCTGAAAAGAAAAGAAAAAAATGCTATGAGTTTCTTTAAATCCATGTGTTTTAAATAACAAACCTGATTTTCCAGAGTGCACAATAATTTAAATGAGACGTTGTAAGCTAATGATATATTGTAAAGTTAGTGAAAGGTTGTAAAGTAAATAAGACCAGTCTCGCACGAAGTATAAAGTTAATGCGTGGGTAAATATAAGATTGTCTTAAAGTGTTGTAACCTAAAAGAGGTACTGAATTGTTAACAGGGAAGTGCCATGCAAATAGGATTGTGCAAATGTGTTTGAGTAGAAAATTAAAAATTTCACTGGAAAATTAATTGTAAATACAACTTGCATCCATTTTGCTGATTGTAGCTGAGGTGGAAACTCGGCTTTTTAAAAAAAAGTTGGGCCTAATTATGCAGTCTTAGATCAGGAACCAGGAGATCACCTCCACCTTAGTACTGAAGGAAGTGCTTCATATAAATTTAATGTTTGAATGTGGGCACATTCAGTTAGAGCGTATTCATGATGTGTTGTATAGAAATTGCTATCAAAACATGGGGGGGGGACACAATTTCTTGGCGGCCGCACGTGCATGTGCACACACGCGAGGGTTCGGCAGTGGGCCCTATGGCCGGTAACGTCTGCAACTGACCTGGTTGGTGACCCACTCCGAACTCTGTCAACAGCAGCTTCGGGGTAATGTAATCTGTGACCAACAGCAATGTTGTCCTGAGATAACCTAGATAGCCATTCAGTTCAAGGCCAATGACAATGCACAGACCTGCCTGCGCAGTGCTGACAGAGGCTGCGCTTCACAATGACCGCATTGTTACATGTTTGAACACAATCTGGAGCCCATCGAGTCCACAGGCAGTACAGTACACATTCAAGGTCGTTAAGGACCATCGGCTCCATGAGAGCTCACAGTGGGACAGGCCTGGAATGGATAGGAAGTGGCAGCAAGAAGCGGCGGCGGCGCTTTGCCTCCAGCCGCCGGCATTCGCCCTGTTGCTGCCACTGGAGCAACATAGACCTTGCTTGTAGTAATAAACGGGAGCTGGCAGTTCACTACCCACCCCACCCCCTCCTGCCCAAAACGGACCGGTTAGTTATTTAAGTTTGAACTTTAAATTTGCTGTTTGCTTTCAAGCTCTTCAGCTTCGTAACATTTGCTTGGTACGAAAACACTTAGAGCGAGATAGAAAATAATTGAGAATGTTCTGAATAATTCTTGATTAATCCACGTACCATCCCTAACCCTAATGTACGAATATGGATAGAAAGTTTCACAGAAGAAAGTTTAAAACAAACTATGCACAAATGCAGCAGGGATGGCGAGAATTCAGATGGCATTGCTGAACATTTCCCTGAAAATAGAGGTTTTAAAAACAATCCTCAAGATACTTGGATAAAATTTGAGGTTATGAGTTACTGAGAGAGTGGAACTGTATTAAATTAAACCCTGTGCTGTGCTGTATTTGTGAGGAAAAGCATTTATTTGGAGAATGTCTCTGAGCCCCAGTCCAATTTAGACTGCAGACAAAATATTCATTACCTTTATCTGCCCCGAATCGTGGGGCTTCAATTGGCCCGTTCATGGGGCCTTTCATCGCCCGGCGGGGGCTTCAACATTGGGAGCCTCGATGCAGCAATTTGACCGCGGGGCGGTGGAAGATCCCGAGGTCAATTTTAAGCTGCGCCAGGCCGGGCGATGAAAAGCCCCGCGAATGGGCCAATTCAAGCTCCGCTCTGATCTTTGCTCCACCAGGACGTCTCCTCCAATCACCGCGCTCTATCCTCAATCCCACCCCTCTACTTCTACCTCTGACCGACACCTCCCTCCTCCAATCATCGCGCTGAATCATCATGGTCCCCCCCCCCCCCCCCCACTGTCTGTAGACCGACGTCTCTCTTATCCAATCTCAGCCCTCGATTATCAGCGGAGATTTTTAATAGATTTTATTTTCACAGAGTTTTAAAATCCGGATTACAAAAAATGGGGGGGGTCGTCCCCCACCTCTCAAAACAGGGGGGGACGTGTCCACCTGCCCCCCCCGGGGAATTTCCAACCCCTGTAGTATGTGTATGAAGTGGGATAAGGTCTTATGTTGTGGTTGAATTTCAGGTGGAGGAAAAATGGGATGAATTGCAATATGTTTTAAGAATGTTCAAGAGGACCAAGATTTGCATGCTATTTCACTTGCTCACAGTTTTTAAAATTACAAAAGATAGACCTCTTAAAGATAGCGGAGTCAGGGGATATGGGGAGAAGGCAGGAACAGGGTACTGATTGTGGATGATCAGCCATGATCACATTGAATGGTGGTGTTGGCTCGAAGGGCCGAATGGCCTACTCCAGCACATTTTGTCTATTGTCTATTGTCCCAGGCTAATGTTATCAGACAATCACTAATTTTACATAAATGCAGAAAATACTGGTGATATTTGGGTCAGAATAGAGGCAGACAAATTATTTACTTTTTTGGGTCAGTGACCTTTCATTAATTTTGATGCTGCTTGACCTGGTGTATATTTTCCACA
Organism: Okamejei kenojei; assembly: GCA_035221665.1. Lineage (NCBI taxonomy): Eukaryota > Metazoa > Chordata > Chondrichthyes > Rajiformes > Rajidae > Okamejei > Okamejei kenojei. Next base: position 94,902,330 of record CM069134.1, read on the forward strand.
TGCTCTGTTTTTATTTAAGATTTCCAGCATCTGCAATTTCTTGCTTTTTGTCAACCTTACATTATGCTTGGTGATGTATGTTCACAGAATCGCAATGGTGCACTGCAGCCATGATGATGTGATGTGATCTATTTCCCAAATGCAAAGGCATACTCATTTCCTCCCTTTTGCTCCCCACTTTGTTTTGCTGTTGTACCAATGAGGCTATTCTGCAGCTTACAAAAGAGAGACACCTACAACTCTAAAGTAATAAAATCAAACATTTAAAAGTCACAAATATTCAGCTGTTTATGGAATAATCAGTTTGAAGTGAAGGAAACAATACTCGTGCATTGTAGAACACTGTAAAACTTGGGAATGAGGGAAAATTTAAGTGAACCTACTCTTCATCTTGATTTTCGATATGGCCTCTGCCAAAAAATATTTTGCCTCGTCTGGGTCCAGGACTCTGTTCAGACATTTCCCATTCTTCCTTTTGTAATAAACTTGCAAGATTATCAATATCTTCCTGGAGAGAGAAAGTTCAGAATTAGTTGCCATTGAGAATCATGATTCTGAAACTCGGGTTTAGTTTAGTTTTGAAAGAACCAAGATAGGTTAAATGGGCAGTGGAAGAAACATGTACTTTTACTTAAATCTGTGCTCTCGCAGCCCAGAGACCAGCCAAGTAATTTAGAAAAAGAGTATCCTTCTCTCTTGTGAGATTAAAGACCAAAGATGGAACAGGATGAGGGGAAGAGGGATTGTGGAGGTGTGCGTTTACACAGTCCTTTCAGGCAAAAGGGATAGAAGTGTGAAAACTTTCAGATTCAGGGACAGTTTCTTCCAGCCTATTAACAGGCAACTGAATCATCCTACCACAAACAGAGGGCAATGCTGAACTACTCTCTGTTGTCCACCAGACTATCCTTGATCGGACTTTGCAGGCTTTACCTTGTACTATACGTTATTCCCTTATCATGTATCTACACACTGCAAATGGCACGATTGTAATCATGTATTGTCTTTCTGCTGTCTGGATAGCACACAGCAAAAACCTTTTCCCTGTATCTCGGAATACGTGACAAAAAACTAAACTAACTAACTTCACTCTCCATTAAATTATGGAACAATTGTATGAGCATTCATTGTAACTGAGAGCTACATACAAAATAATTAATTCCGGAGCATCAACATATCTCATGCAGCTGAACATACAAAGGGTAACATTTGAGCTTGGAAAGGAAAGGTTTCGAGGGATATGGGCCAAATACAGGCAAATGGGACTAGCTTAGATGGGGCATCTTGGTCGGCATGGATTAGTAGGGCTGAAGAGCCTGTTTCTGTGCTATATGACTCTATGACTTTGGTGGCAATACAAAATAGTTAGAAGCAGATGGATAGCTTTCTCTTAGCCTCTCCACTTTCCATCCTCACTAAAGGCAATGCAAAGGATTCTAGGGTAAAGTTTCTATCTTACTGTTTAATATCAGTACAATTTACTATAGATCATATACAGATCATATGTTTGTTCCTTCTGCATTGTACCAGTAAAGAATATTAAACCCAATATAAGAACAAGTCCAATTGGACTAATATTATGTGTTACTGCCTACTCAAGCTGTTCTTTCAGTTTTTGGGTAAGATTGCCAACATAGTACCAAATATTAACAATATTGCACTGTGGCCCACTGCTTAACATAAACTGGTTTAGCTTTAGCATAATAATTATTACCAACATAAACTAATAATCAATGGTTTCAGCAAGGATTTGTTTTTGTCACTGAACTCAGACATATTTAGCTACCTTCACATCATATTCCTGAAATATATCACTCTCCAAAAGCATGTTTAGTTGTTCAGGTTATAATCGGGGTAATTGTTTCTCAGAAATGCCGGCACAACTGCATGCAGCTGCTAGCAATTCCAGTATCAGGAATCTCGGGACTTTTGCACAAGTGTTCATTCATGGTGAAGTATCAAACATTTTGACAGCTGCTCTTTGGCCAATTCTCCAGTAATGTTCACAGTATTAATGATTGAGATGAGAATATGTGGCATTATTAATAAGTTTAGCACATTGGTCGTGCGGACAGTGAAGAGGGTTGTCTCAGGTTGTAACAGATCAACTGGGAAATTGGGCAAAGGAACAGCAGATACAATGCAGTTTGGTAAGTTAAACCAGGGCAGGACTAACATAGTATATGACAGCACCCTGGGACGTTTTTCAGAATAGAAAGATCGAGGGATACAAGTAGTGCTTTTTTTGTAGGCAAATAAGTGGTGGTGGATACAATTAATAAACACTAAACCAAGTGGGTCCCGTTGGGCCCCGTTCCCCCAATGCAATATTCCACCGCCTACCCCTTCCCTCAACGCAACCCGTTTCCACCACTCACCCGTTTCTCTAACATAACCCGTTCCCCCAACGCAATGTTCCACCACTCACCCATAGCCCCCAACTGCGCATACGCTGCTGATTTCCCCTCATCCCCCAACACTCCCACCCCCTCCCTTCACCCTCCCTCTTCTCTCTCCTCTCCTCCTCCACTCCCTCACCTCTCCCTCCCTCTCCTTTCCCCTACCCTCAATCACTTCCTACCCTCAGTCACACCCTTACTCCCTACCTCCATAATCCCTCTACTGCCTCACCCCCGACCTGTTGGGTCCCATTCCCCCAACGCAATATTCCACCATTCACCCGTTCCCTCAACACAACCCGTTCCCTCAATGCAATATTCCACCACTCACCCATAGCCCCCAACTGTGTAGGTGCAGCTCATTTCCCCTCATCCCCAACACTCCCCCCCCCCTCCTCACCTTCCCTCTTCTCTCCCCTCTCCTCCTCCACTCCCTCCCTCCCTGTCCTTCAGTCACTCCCTACCCTCAGTCACTCCCTCCCTCCCTCCATAACCTCTCTCCCCTCCCAATCCCCCTTGATGTCATTGTGAGGTGGAAGCTGATGTCTTTTTTAATGTAAATGTGATCCCATTGTGATGTAATTGTGGGATTGATCGCTGCTGACAGGCAGTTTATGTAAATGAGACCCCGTTATGACATCATAGCTGCTAACTGCCACAGCAACTTGAATTGCTTTTTCTCAAAGTGGGGTTTTGTAAAGTTAAAAATGTGAATAACTTGTAAAATATAACATCAATCTGAACGAAACTTGATAAAAACACACGACAGGACAATTGTGAGTAAGGTGGTCCAAAATGTGAGCACTATCATGTTCCGTTTTGGTGTAGTTCCGGGAGCACATGGCACTCAGACAGACACACACACAGAATCACAAACAGGATGAGAGTTTTAGTAATATACTAGACCAAGTGCAGTGGGGGTGGGGGGCGGGGGCGGCATGCGGTGTCACACACACTATCCACCCACACACGCAGACTAACTAGCCCCCCGCACACACACTAACTACCCCCCTTGATATTATATTAATATTATTAATTTGCTCCTTGAGAGAGGGGGTGTGGGGAGGGGAGAGGTGGGGGAAGGGAGGGGGAGGAAATGGAGGGTGGGGAGGGGGTGGAGGGAATAGGATAGTGCAGGGTGGGAGGGGGAGGGGGAGGGGGAGGGGGAGGGGGAGGGGGAGAGAAAGGGGAGAGAGAGGAGTGGGGAGGAGAGGGGAGAAAGAGAGGGGGAGAGAGAGAGGGGGGGGGGGGAGGGGAGAGAGATAGAGGGGAGAGAGAGGGAGGAGAGCAAGAGGGGCAGAGAGAGGGGGGAGGGAGAGAGAGGGGGAGAGGGAGAGATGGGTAGAGAGAGATGGGGGAGAGAGAGAAGTGGGGGAGAGTGAGAGAGGGGAGAGAGAGAAGTGGGGGAGAGTGAGAGAGGGTGGGAGAGAGGGGGAAGAGAGAGATAGGGGCGAGAGAGAGAGAGGGGAGAGAGAGGAGGGGGGAGAGAGAGCGGGAGAGAGATGGGGAGAGAGAGATGGAGAGAGAGAGAGAGAGGTGGGGGGAGAGTGAGGAGGGGAGAGAGAGAGATAGGGAGAGAGATAGAGAGGTGGGGGAGAGAGAGAGGAGGGAGGGGGAGAGAGGGGGGGTCTGCAAGTTTTTTTTCAAAGCTCGTTTGCCCGCTCGCAAGATTTTTTTCAAAGGACTTGTGAGCAGCGCGACTGGCAGCGCGTTCGGTTTGCAGCGGGAGGGGGGGAGGGGCGCAAGGGGCAGGTTTCCCAGAGGGAGTAATGGCCGCGAGGGCCACCTTCTCATCGCGTGCCCTGCATGACGATAACGGCCACCGCCATGTTCTACCATTGGGCGGGGGAGACGGAGAAGATTCAGATGCAAGCCGGTGGCCTCCGGTGACCGGCTGTGACCTGCTGTGACCACTGGTGACCGGTAGTGTCCTCCGGATCTGCAGAACGCTCGTTCTTTCTGTGCATATTGAGAACCGGTGGGGGGGGGGGGGGTTGTAACGTACCTCATGGAAAACTGCGCATGCGCATTGACATTAATTCGGAGCGGCGGGCAGGCAGGGCCACAAGCGAGCTGAGCCACGAGCAAGGGCATTAATATTTTTAAAATATGTCAGTTTGGTTATAAATTTTAGTAAATATTTCGGGAAATAATTGACCAGATTTATAGAGGATTGTATTTTTGAAATATAAGGCAAATTTCTACCAGAAAATGTAAAAATGTCACTGTTATTGTAACGTCAGCAGCTGGGCAGTGGTCAGATTTTAAAAAAAGGTCAGATTGGTCAACAATTTTAATTAAAAAGACAGGAAAATAATGTACCAAATGTACAGAGGCGTGGATTTCTAAAATCACAAGGAAAATCGCTACTGAAATATGTAAACATTTCCCTGTTTCAGCATCTGGAATTTCGAGGAGATACGTTTCAAAGGCAAAATGACACACACCCACGCACCCGCACACACGCACACACGCACACACACACACACACACACACACACACACACACACACACACACACACACACACACACACACACACACACACACACACACACACACACACACACACACACACAGTTTTAATGGATATATGATGATATGATATGATTGATGCGTGTCATGTTGCCAGAAACCAAAATAATAATATTCAAGTTTTTAGAGGTGGCAGTATGCCATACCAGTATGTACCATCACAAAATGAGCACTGGGAATAAGTACAAATTTGCTGGAGGTGGCAAGTTAGGCAAAGTAATGAAGGAGTGAAACATGTCTGCCTTCATTGGACAGGGCATTAATTGCAGGTACAAGAATGGAAACATCATTTTACAGCTGTATGGATGTTGCTGAGACCACTTGGAATATTGTTTATGGTTCTGGTTGCTATACTATGGAAAAGATGTAATTAAGATGGAGAGGGTGCAGAAAATATTCACAAGCATGTTGCCAGGTTGGAGGGTTTGGGTTAAGAGGAAAGAATGGATAAACTGTGACTGTTTTCCCAGGATCAAATGATGCTGAGGGGTGGTATAAGGTTTATAAAATTATGAGGGGCATAGATAAGGTAGATTGTCACAGTCGTTTTCCCAGGACAGTGGATTCTAAAACTAGAGGGTATAGTTTATACCCTGAGAGTGACGACAAGATGGTGGTTAAGAAGAGAGGGGAAAGATTTAAAGAACTCAAGTGACAAGGGTGGTGCGTATATGGAATGAGCTGCCAAGGAAATTATAGAGGTGGGTCCAATTACAATGTTTAAAAGAGATTTGGAAAGGTACATTGAACTGAAGAGTGATACAGTCCAATGCTTTCAAATGGGACTAACACAACAAGGCACCTTGGTCAGCATGGACGTTGGGCCAAAGAGCCTGTTTTTGTGTCATATAATTCTATGACTCCATGAGTTGCATCGTCTACTTGCTGAACCTGTACTTTGCTACATGTAGCCCATGTTCAGCAATCGTTCTTTTTCAATGAAGAGAACAATTCTTTTGAACTAATTGAACTATCTTAAACAAAACTAAGCATATTTAAGTGTTTTCATTTTATTTTAACTACAATTTTAAAACAAAATATTTGTATTAATCTGAAAGAGTTAGAATACATACAAGAACTATTTTGATTGCTGGCTAAGCCTGGGATCATGGCTTAGCTGAATGTCAACTTTTTTTTAGCAAACTCTGGGTGATATTGTTTACACCTCGAAGGCCTTGTACTGTACAATGCTTTGTCAATCATTTGTCACCAGCTTCATCAAGGAACATGCTGCTTTACGAACTGTTCAGTTAAAGTATGGACTTAGCAGATAGTTAGATGGGCTGCAAGTCCAAACCAAAGAACTATGGGCTGGCGAGCTTAATATCGGTGGTAGGAAAGTTATTGAAGGGGATTCTGAGAGACAGGGTCTATCTGCATTTGGAAAGACATGGACAGAATAAGTATAAGACTAGTCAGCATGGCTTTGTACATGGGAAATTGTGTCATAAATTTGATTTAGGTTTTTGGAAACCAAAATGAGTGATGAGGGCAGGGTGGTAGATATCGCTTTCATGGGGTTTATCAAGGCTGTTGACAAGGTTCATCTGGTGGGGTTGACAGAAGTTTAGATCACATGGGATCCAACATGATTTCGCCATTTGGATACAAATTAGCTCAGTGGTAGATCACAGAGAGTGGCAGTGATTGGTTGTTTTTAAGATTGAAGGCCTATAATCAGTGGTGTGGCATCGAGATCAGTGCTAGGTCCCCTGTTGTTTGTTATTATCTATAGTAATGATTTGGATGATCATGCAGGTGGTATGATTAGTAAGTTTACAGATTAAAGCAAAATTGTTGGTAAAGTGGACATTAAAGAAAGTGGTCTAAGGTTATAATACCATTTAGATCCTGGAATAGTGGACAAAGAAATGGCGGATGAAATTTAACTCAGACAATTGTGATGCATTGCATTTTGGGAAGTTAAGCCAACGCAGGGGATACACAGTAAAAGGCAGAGCCTTGGGTGGGTGTTGTGGAGAGGTGAGATTTGGGGTATCGTATATCATTCCCTGAAAGTGACAACAAGGTGATGAAGAAAGTGTATGGCCTGCATGTTTACATCTGTAGGGCACTGATTACAGAAGTTGGGACATAACGTTACAGCTATATAATAGTGAGAATGGACTAGGACTAGTAAGTGTAGTTCTGATTGACACGCTGCAAGAACAATATGTCTAAGTTAGAGACAGCAGAAAAAATTCACAAGGATGTTGCCAGAACCTGAGGACTTGAGTTATATTAAGAGACATGATAGGCTGGGACTGTTTTCCCTGGAGTGAAGGAGGCTGAGGGGTGAACTCATCAATGTTTATAAAATCATGAGGAGCATAGATGGAATATATAATCACGATCTTTTTACAGGGTCTGAAAGTCTAAGACTAGATGGCACAGATTTAAAGTGAAAGGGCAAATTTTAAAGTGGACCTGATAGGCACACAGTGGTGGAGAAATGGAGCGAGCAGCCAGGAGAAGTAGTTGAAGCAGATACAATAAAAACATTTAAAAGATATTTAGACCAGTACACGGACAGGAACAATTAGTGAGATTTATCAAACACAAATAACAGGACCAGCTTAACTGAAAACTTTAGTTGATATGAATGAGTTGAGCTGAAGGATCTGCCTCAATACTGTTAAACTAATCTGCTAAACTGTTAGAATTGAATCTTCGACTTCCTCATTCACAGACCACAGTCTGTCCTTGGTGAAAATGTGTCAGCATCGATAACAATCAGCACAGGCGCACCTCAAGGCTGCGTGCACAGCCCCCTGCTGTACTCACTCTATACTCGTGAATGCGTAGCCGGTCATAGTGCAAACTCCATCATAAAGTTCGCTGATGACACCACTGTTGTGGGAATTATCAGTGATGGAGATGAGTCAGAGTATAGAAGTGAGATCAACCGTTTGACCAAATGGTGCCAGCACAATAACCTGGCTCTCAACTCCAGCAAAACCAAGGAATTGATTGTGGACTTTGGAAGGGGTAGGATGGGGACCCATAGTCCCATTTATATCAATGGGTCGATGGTGGAGAGGGTCAAGAGCTTCAAATTCCTGGGCGTGCATATCTCTGAAGTTCTCTGATCCGAGCACATCAGCGCCTCTACTTCCTGAGAAGATTATGGTATGTCAAGGAGGACTCTCTCAAACTTCTACAGGTGCACAGTAGAGAGCATGCTGACCGGTTGCATCGTGGCTTGGTTCGGCAACTTGAGCGCCCAGGAGTGGAAAAGACTGCAAAAAGTCGTAAACACTGCCCAGTCCATCATCGGCTCTAACTTCCCTACCATCGAGGGGATCTATCGCAGTCACTGCTGAAAAAGGCTGCCAGCATCATCAAGGATCCACACCATCCTGGTCACTCACTCATCTCAAGGCCGGCCTTAACCGATTGGACCGATTGCCCCCGATTGGGCCCCGTGCCTAAGGGGGGCCCCGCACTAATGTTCCGTATTTCGTACGGAAATACGAATTTGCTTTGTTAAATAAAGATTTTTTTTAAAAACATTCGCCATCCGGATTTTTGTTTTAAACAAACATGGATAACAACCGCTGCATGGCCATCAGACACAAATGATTTGTTAACTACTACTGTTAGCACTTGTTAACAGCCAGTAGTTAACAAGTAGTTATACAATGTGTCAACGTATTAATTACGCCGCGTTCCTTTGAATAAAATTCACGCGGCGTCATTAATACTTGTTCAAAACACAATTACATTTACTGAGGAATGTAGATCGATGCATTGATGACACATTGAGAATTTCTTAAAACTCACCATCATGACTGAGGGCTCTGGACCGCGAGAAGGGTCTTCTTCTTGGTGTGTAGGATAGTCATTCACCTACCGACCCACGTTGTGTTTCTCTGTTCTTTGCTCTCTCCCTCCCTCTCTCTCTCTCTCTCTCTCACGCTCTCTCTCTCCCGCTCCCCATCTTGTCTCTCTCTAGCTCACTCACTCTCTCTCACCCTGTCGCCTCAGCATTCCTGAAATCATTGACGTTTTGCGGTAGACAAAAATGCTGGAGAAACTCAGCGGGTGTTTTTTGTTTGGCTCTGAAGTTGAAGGTGGCTCAGCGGGACGGGCATGGGCTCTGGGGAGAGGGTTGCGTTTCTAGTCGAGACCCTTCTTCAGACAATCACAAGTACTCTCACCCAAGAGAGTTCAGTTCGGTCTGAAGAAGGGTCTTCTCTCCAGAGTCGCTGCGCTGCCTGTCCTGCTGAGTTACTCCAGCTTTATGTCTATCTTCAATTTCAGAGAAATAAAATTTCTCACGGGGGGCTTATAGCGTCTATCCCCCCCCCCTTTCCTTCCCATCCGCCTCACGGACCTTAGCGTACCCCTAGTTCCTAAAACCCATTTCCATCACTGTTCATGTTGCACTTATAATGCAGAGACCGGGCCTTAAGTGATTCTGTGAAACAAAAAGATAAACAGCTGGTTTCAGTCCAACAGCTCTTGAAGAACAAGCACTTCAGCCTCTTTGCCCTGTGACCAGCTGTTTCAAGTTTTGTACTGCTGTTGGACTGAAACCAGCTCTTTATCTTTTTGTTTCACCCCCTGTCCGTCCACATTCATTTCCTTCCTCCCCACCTTCCTCCCACGGTGCCTGCTGCTTTGGCGGCAGGCACACCATCATGTTTATATTGCCAGTTAACCACTGATTTATTTTCAAGTGGTCAGTGCAAAGTCTGCCTTCTTAAAAACTGGTATCGGTGCCAAAAGTGACTTGCTCCGTGAAAATGGGCATTTGTAAAATAAATCCTCCGAGTATCCTCTGAGCTACATGTTACTGTATTGTTCAATATTCTTGCTAATTGTCGTATTAGCATTTCACTATTGCGTGTGCTTCAGCATGGGCCATCCATTCGTTAGATCGCAGCGGAACATAGTATTAAATCGCAAGTGACTGCAGATGCTGCAGATCTTAAGCAAAAAAAACAACCATTTAGTGAAGCCACCTAACAAAGGGTTGCTCTTTGGAGGTGAATAGTCACTTCCTGACTAACTGCTGACTATTTTTAACTTGGCGCAGAGTGCAATGGTTACCCGTTTTCTATTGCATAAATGAAGAGTCGAGTCAAGAATGTATAATTGTCATGTGTACCCACAACAGAACAATGAAATTCTTATTCGCAGCAGCATAACAGGCGTGTAAACACAATACTCATAGATTGTATGAGAACAAATGAGAAACAAATAAATTCAATAACTTAACCCTAATACTAATGCAAAAAAGCTCAGGGCGCCCCATCAAATATTATCAATCGCTTGCTAATCGCATGACTGCGTCCAACTGCTGTCTGGTTAGTTGATCGTATTGCTATATATGAACTGTTTTGGGAGAGAAAAATGCTCACGGCAGACCAAACGTGTTAAACAGAAATTGGTCAGATACTCAGCTTTTTCACAGTGAGAAATCATGTGAAATAATCACTGAATTTTATTTTAAATGAATGTACCTGCATGTTATACTGTTTAGTTAGGAGATACAGCCAGATAGTCCACTGAGTTTGCTCTGACCAGTGATTTTTGTTTTCCGATTTGTCAATTATTTTGTGCCTGATTATTTGGCGGCCAATCAATCGCTGTCTCTAAAGGGGTTGCGTCCAATTACCAACCAGCTTGCCTTAAAATTCCTGTCCAATCAACAAATCGGTCTCCTCCCGTCCAATCAGCCGCTGTCTCCAAGGGCATTGTGTCCAATCACATAATGCATTTAATGGTAATTAGCTGCTACGGTAAAGGTTGGAAGCCAGTGGAGGTACTGACAGTCAAACGGGAGCAGGAGAGATTCAGACAGTGTAAAATCCATAGCACCTTAGTGTACAATTTCATAATAAATACTAAATAACTGGGCTGACAGACCTTGGCTGGGAACCTGGGGCTCACCAAAATTGTTGCCAATTGGGCCCCACATCCCCTAAGGCCGCCCTGATTCATCTCCCCGCTGCCTTCAGGTAGAAGGTACAGGAGCCTGAAATCTGCAACATCCAGGTTCAGGAATAGCTACTTTCCCACAGCCATCAGGCTATTAAACTCAACTCAAACAAAACTCTGAACATTAATAGCCCATTGTATTTTATCTGATTATTTATGTGTATATATTCAATAGTATATGGTCACACTGATCTGTTCTGTATTTATTTATGCCTACTATATTCTGTTGTGCTGAAGCAAAGCAAGAATTTCATTGTCCTATCTGGGACACATGACAATAAACTCTCTTGAATCTTGAATCTTGAATCTAAACTCTATAAATGAGTAGCGAGCACAGATAACGAGTTGCTTCCAGGAAAGACTGAATGATTGTTTGTTGAAATAAAGACAGCATGAACAAGAGAGACATTATTTGTAATTCCACTGTAACATTGATAAACAGTTAGAATGCTTCCTTTTTATAGTGCTTAGTGATTTTATACAACCAAATTATTTTCTGGCCACAATCTGGAACTCTTAAGCTTTGCCCCTTTGATGTAATGAGGATTAGAAGCAGACTGAACCATTCTCTCCCATATCACTCCATCACCTCCCCACCAATTCCCGTATCCCCTCAGCCCAGACTACATCCGTCCTATGAGCTTTCCATTGTATTTCTACAGGACAGTCATGATTTTAGAATACTTAGACCACCTCAGAAGACAGTCAAGAACTACATAAATTGTTCTAGGTCTGGAGGACAACAGTAAACCAGTGAGATGTTTCCAACTCCTGATAGGCTCGTGGTTGCTTCATTAAAGCCTCCTTTCAATTTCAGGACTTAAAACACTGGATTCAAATGTTCATATATCATACTTCATACAAAATGTCTGAAAATAAACCCTCACCTCACCAGTTTGGACTTGAGATTGTTGTTTGTTAACAGTACCCAAAAATACTCATTTTTTCTTATTGCATTTTATGGTTCAGGTTATGGTGCATTTGATTTGATAAAATACAGTTACATCAGAAGATTTTTATTACCTTTATCTGAATGGTGACTTTTTTCAGATCATCTTCTTGATCAATTGTAATATCATCATCGAAGAATATCTCTAATGGTGCACATGATGTCTGTATAAACTCTTGAAATGCATTAATTTTCTTCTTATTGAGATGGTCTTCAACATACAGTACAATACTAGCCTGTTGCATGGCTGCATTAGCATTTGCGTTGTCATACACTCTGAAATAAGAACCATGAACAATTCACAGATGCTCACCTAGAATATCCGTGACAAATACAAGAAAGCATTAGACAAAAGTCCTCGTTCTCCCCCAAAGGAGAACCATGTCCTGAATTCTGCTCCCCTCACCTCACCATACCCATAGTTATTCATTAGAGGCAAAATTCTGCAATAATTCAAAATATCTATTCATGCTGCCACTTTTCAATCCTTCAAAGACTTGCATTTATAATGTCATCTTGTTGTAAAATCTCCCAAGGTAATTCATAGGAGCATCAGAAAAAAAAACACCTCATAAGAACACACACAGGCATGCACAATATATGTCCCAATAATTTAACCATTTACCCTTTTAACCTTCAATCTATTTAAATATAATTTTCCAGGTGTTTTTTTGAGAAAGTCAATTGACGCAAGGAATGCTTTCATTAAATGCATTGGCAGATATTTGGAAAAAAGTTGAGAGCTCTAATATTCCATGATAAATTTGAATCTGTTCCCTAAACTTCCCAATTATTGATGGAATTCAAATATCCATCTAAAATTTAGATTATATCTTCCCTACCATTTTAAAGTTTTACATTTGTGCCTCCTCATTTTTTTCAGTCTACTGTAAAGAACTTCAACTCTGACAGAATTTACATAAATTGCCACATCATGATAAGTAGGAAGGAATGAGTGACGTTTTGGGTCGAGACCCTTCTTCTGACTGATGTCAGGGGAGTGGACGGTACATAGATGAGGAAATGTATAGATAAGGAAGTGTAAGGAGTGAAAATATGACAAGGGGAATGGAGATTGAAAAAAATGTAGAATAGATTATTGTTAGTTGGGAGATGATAACAACAAATCAAACTGAGATAAAATGTAGTCGTAGACAGTAAGACTGGTCGGAGAACGGAAGGGGAGGGGATGGAGAGAGAGGGTAAGCAAAGGCTACTTGAAGTTAGAGAAGTCAATGTTCATACCGCTGGGGTGTAAGGTGCCCAAGTGAAATACGAGGTGCTGTCCTCCAATTTGCGCTGGGCCTCACTCTGGCCATGTAGGAGGTCCAGGACAGAAAGGTCAGTGTGGGAATGGGAGGGGGAATTAAAGTGCTGAGTAACCGGGAGATCAGGTAGGGTTTAGGCAGACTGAGCGGAGGTGTTCAACGAAACAATCGCCGAGCCTGTTCTTGGTCTTGCCAATGTACAGGAGTTCACACCTGGAACAGCGGATACAGTAGATGAGGTTGGACAAGGTGCAAGTGAACCTCTGCCTCACCTGAAAAGACTGCCTGGGTCCTTGGACGGAGTCGAGGGGGGAGGTATAGGGACAGGCGTTGCAGAGGAAAGTACCTGGGGAGGGGGTGGTTAGGGTGGGAAGGGATGAGTTGACCAGGGAGTTGTGGAGGGAACGGTCTCGGCAGAAAGCGGAAAGGGGTGGAGATGGGAAGATGTGGCTAGTGGTGGGATCCCGTTGGAGGTGGCAAAAATGTCGGAGGATTATGTACTGTATACGACGGCTGATGGGGTGGAAGGTGAGGACAAAGGGTACTGTCCCTGTTGTGAATGGGGGGAGGGGGAGCAAGAGTGGAGCTGCGGGATATCAAAGAGACCCTAGTGAGGGCCTCATCTATAATGGAAGAGGGGAACCCCCATTCCGTAAAGAATTAGGACATCTCCGATGCCCTAGTATGGAACACCTCATCTTGGGCGCAGATGCGGCGTAGATGGATAAAAAGAAGTTAACTTACTCCCTTCTTCATGGATAAAAAGAAGTTAACTTACTCCATTCACTCTAATGCATCAATGCTCTCTAAGCTACCACATCCAATCATTTTCCAAGGCTTCCCAACATGACACCACCATGCAGTCACTAGAACAGAATGGACTGCTCAATTTCGCAAGCCTGATTTGCTTGTAACAATTTTTCCAAGATAAGACGCCAGGACAACAATAGGCCAGCACCAGTAGTTGAGAAAGATCTGCATCTGATGTGGTTAATTAATGCAAGAGCACACAATATTTATCCATTATCTGGTACTTCTTTAGTCCTTTAGGAAGCCTCATGGAAATGGGAGGATATATCCTGAATGAAGATGCTATTCAATTCCATTCCTGCCATGCCTAAGGATACATTTTATGTAGGCCATCTTTCATAAGGCATTATCTCCAAACAGAATACCTGACTGTAAAATCTGGCAGTAAATGGTTGTCGTGAATAGGTGCCCTAGATCAAAACGGCACCAGTCGTAACATTCAGGAGAAAAGTCTCTTGACACTAACTCCCAACAGCTTTACCCCCTACCTGCCTGCCCTGCAAATAACTGTGGAAATGCAACTCAATTGAAGATGCCCTGTGTAGGAAGGAACTGCAGATGCTGGTTTATACCGAAGATAGACACAAAATGCTGGAGTAACTCAGCGGGACAGGCAGGATAGAAGGAATGGGTGACGTTTCGGGTCGAGGCACTTCTTGAGACCGAGAGTCACTGGAGAGGGAGACATAGAGATAAGGAAGGGTAAGGTGATAATGAGAGATCAAAAGGGACAAAGATCAAGGATAATGTAGAATTGATCATTGTTAGCTGAGGGGAAGGTGACAACGAGGCATACAATCAGTAAAATCTATTCAGGTGGACAGAAAAACTAGTCGGACAACTAGGATGGGTGAGGGAAATGTGAGGTACTGTTCCTTCAATTTGCGTTGGGGCTCACTCTGACAGTGGAGGGGCCCAGGACAGAAAGGTCACTGGAAGGATAAGGGGAAGGTAAAGTGTTTAGCAACCAGGTGATCATGTTGGTCTAGACGGACTGAGTGGAGGTGTTCAGCAAAACGATTGCCGAGCCTGCCCTTGGTCTCACCGATATATAGGAGTCCACACCTTGAAAACGGATGCAGTAGATGAGGTTGGAAGATGAAGTTCCATAAGTCTCTCCAATTGGTGCTATGTAACTTTGGCAGTTCACAGTTCCATGATACAACAGCCAATGAGTAAAGTCAAAGAATAAGGTCAGGCCCACCTATTGTACATAATTTTGACATACAGTTTAGAGGGATAGACGCAAAACACAGACAGGTGTGACTAGCGAAGGGCATTTTAGTTAGCATGGGTAAATTGGGCTGAAGGGCTGTATGATTCTATGACTCTGGAAATGATATATAGCCAGGTTAATCAGATGTTTCTTATTCATTTTTGGTCAGTTCCATTGAGAGTTGTATGTCATCCACTACTTTTTCTCATTTTGCTGACTGAAGTTCCTGGAATTAACTGTAATGAACTGTATTGATGATAGTTTGCACACATGCGATGATCTGTTGTGATGTGCTATACCATAACAGGGCCAACTGCTAAGCTTGGTATCCAGAAAACATTCAACAGGACACCATTGTTTTGATCAGGAAGACTACCTCTTCTACCCCAATAATTCAGAATCCTATCGTGCTGCTTCTATTGTACCTATGTTCCATATATCTAATAGTATCTCAAGAGCATGCATTTACCACTCCACTTAAGAGCAAAACACTCCACTCTGGCGAGCCTCAACGACTTCCGCCCAGTTGCACTCACCCCTATCATCGCCAAGTGCTTTGAAAGGCTGGTCATGGCACACCTCAAATGCTGCCTACCTCCCACTCTGGACCCCTACCAGTTTGCATACCGCAAGAACAGGAGCACGGAGGATGCCATCTCAACGGCATTCCACTCCGCCCTCTCCCACCTCGACAACAGAAACACTTATGTGAGAATGCTATTCATCGACTGCAGCTCAGCATTCAACACCATTATCCCCTCTAAATTGATCGCCAAACTCGATGACCTGGGCATCAATCCCTCCCTCTGCAATTAGTTACTGGACTTTCTAACCAACAGACCACAGTCTGTTAGGTTGGATAACCACTCCTCTTCTACCCTCACCCTGAACACTGGCGTACCCCAGGGCTGCGTGCTGAGCCCCCTCCTCTACTACCTCTTCACGTATGACTGCATACCTGTACATGGTACCAACACCATCATCAAGTATGCAGATGACGCGGCGGTGATTGGCCTCATCAGCGACAACGATGAGTCGGCCTACAGGGAGGAGGTTCAGCTCCTAACAGCATGGTGTGCCGACAATAACCTGGCCCTCAACTCCAAGAAGACCAAGGAGCTCATTGTGGACTTCAGAAGATCGAGAGGCTGCACGCACACCCCAATCCATATCAACGGGATGGAGGTGGAACGTGTCTCCAGCTTCAGGTTCCTGGGAGTCAACATCTTCGATGACCTCGCCTGGACCCACAACACATCCTCGCTGATCAAGAAGGCTCACCAGCGTCTCTTCTTCCTGAGGAGACTTAAGAAGGTCCACCTGAAGGTGAACTTCTACCGCTGCACCATCGAGAGCATCCTTACCAACTGCATCACAGTATGGTATGGTAACTGCTCTGTCGCCGACTGGAAAGCTCTGCAGAGGATGGTGAAGATCGCCCAACGCATCACAGGCTCCTCACTCCCCTCCATTGAGTCTGTCCATAGTAAACGATGCCTGCGCAGGGGGCACAGCATCGCCAGCGACAGCTCACACCCCAACCATAGACTGTTTACCCTCCTCCCATCCGGGAGACGCTACAAGTCCCTCCACTGCCATACCAGCAGGCTCAAGAACAGCTTCTTCCCTGCGGCTGTCACACTTCTCAACGCTGCACCTCAATGACTGCCTGTCTCCACCACTCCCCTCCCCCCCCCCCCCCCCCCCCCCCCCCCCCGACTATCCAATCACCAGCAAATTGCACGGATACCACTGTATATGTATAGATGTATATACTCATAGTACTGCACAATGATTTGTTTATTCGTAAGTTCGCCCTTCGGAGATAACTGCATTTCGTTGTCTCTGTATTGTACACTGCACAATGACAATTAAAGATTTGAATTGAATTGAATTACCCTGTAAATTAACAAGAAATGTCAGAATATTTGTTATATACCTTTGGAACGTGTCTGAAAGCAATGCGATGAGAAGATTGATACACAGAATGCTCGACACCCCAAGAAATGTTCCACAGAGCAAATATGCCATTACTGGATCTATGATATACATCTCATCAAATCCATAATCATCAACCAGTGTTATCCGAAATACAGTAAAAAGCATCTGGGGTATAGTTGCCATATTTGGTACAAGGCCTGTATGCAAGAAAATGTCAGGGAAAAAGATTATGTATCAGAAAATGCTGTCAACAATTATTTATGTCATCTGTGGCTATCCACTTATGGGCTTAGGTTCTCTGGTCCCATCACACTACGTTGTTTTCAATTCCAAAGTAGAAGCTGCCGACACTGCTACAATTTCTGGTGGGTGGGTCATTGGTATTATTTGAGAAACGTTCTGTTCCAACAAAAGGAACTGAGGTCTGAAGCCTTATTGGAACAGAGCTCCAAAGTTCTGAAGGCCCAAAAATACCTGCAACCCACGATGCAGCCCTAGGATTGGTAGCTGCTCCCCACAGTATATATGCAAGACACATACTCGACCCACTCCTATTCCAAGGGGCAAGTACGAAGGCAAACTGTGATAACTTAGGAACTCATGAGCCATGTCCCTTTAATTCAGTAGAGACCAGAAATACATAGAACCATTATTTCCCTCCACATCATTCCTCTTCCACTTCTCACACCCACTTCATCCCCCTCCCCACTTCAGATAAATTCATTGACATCTCTCTTATATTTCTACATTTTGAAATAAGCATAGCTTGCAGGTGAGTCATGATTCTATAATGCTTAACAAACGTAGTTTTCAGTGTACAAGTGACAGGGTTGAAATCCCCCTTTAACGTGCAATGAAGAATACATGTTAATAATCCTCTAGTGAACCATATTCACAGGGAATGTTTGTTTTGAGCCTACACCCTTCTGTAACTTCATCTGTACCTCAAAAAATATTCAGAAATATATATGGTTTGTTAGAAGAGACTCTATTCCTCCCAGGTTCTAATCAAATTATAAAATTCAATATTCATATAATAATCTGCAGGCAAACAAAATACTTACCTCCAAAGATTATCCAAAACGCACATGCGAAAGGAATGTAAAACTCTCCATAAAGAAAAAGGAATTTGAGGAGATCCACAATTATTTTTCCGAGCATCACTATAAAAGGTCCTAGGGCTCTGCGCCAGAAAAGTAATAATGTTACAGGATACATAAGTATAAATATGTCATCGTTTTGTAGGCCACAAACTACAAATAACGTTGAAGAAGAGTAAAGAGATCCAATTTATATATATAATAAACACACACACCATTCAAAGTAGCAGCACTGGTGACCAGAGCGTAAGGAAATATTTTTACTAAGGATTGAACAGCGGAGTAACATTAAATACATTCATTTTATTTGGAACTCACTCATGCCAGAACTGTCCTAGTATCCAAATATAAGTAGGAATATAAAGGCACTGAGAATGGAAGGAACCAAGGGACTGACAAGGATTACATGAAACCTGAAAGGATATAATGCACGGAGAAAGCGGTTCTGTTCTGAATTCATTCAATAGAGATTGATAGTCTTTTGCACATCAAGGGAATCAAAGGGTATGGGGATAATGCAGAAACAATTATGTTGATCCATAATCAGACATGAACCGGATGAATAATGGAGCAGATGAACTTTATATTTTTTGCCCCAGAATCTGAGAGAAGCTTTCGAGAAAGTTGTTTCAAAATGAGGGAAAGAGAGGAAAAGTTACAAATATTAATGTTACACAATTCTTTGTACCCATTGCACAACATTTGTCTAAATTTTGCTCCATTTCATAAAAAATACTTAAATGACTTGGGTGCTGGTTCACCTGTGATGAAAGCGGCCTTGTTCACCTTGCTTTCTTCCTCATGCCCTTTCTTCTGACTCAGCCCACCTAGTATTGTGTACATTGGTATAATATCTTTAAATGCCATATTTTAAAATAAATTTTGATTGCATAGAAGCAAATGTGAACGTGTGCCTACATGTGCAGCTGACAGTTGCATAGCAACCTTAGTGCTTGACGGTTCAAAGATTTGCTTGGAAAATATTTTGCATTAACAAATGTGCTTCATGCATTTTGATTGACTTGTCAGCAATGACCAGTGCTATTTTGTGTCATTATTGACAAGTACAGTGAACTGGCACCTCTAAAAAGTTAAAAACAATTTTTTTACATTTTTAAAAATAACATTTAGCTGCGGCTTGATACTTGGCTAAGATTTTAATAAGATAAATGGATGCAATAGAAACCATGGTGAAAATTCCCCACATTACCTTTTGCATCTTGGAATGAGTGTTGCAAAGTGAGGGGAAGGGAGGAAAAGTCACAGATTTTGGTGTTACGTCTTTCAAATGAAAATAAGTAACAAGGGAATTCCCTACCTGATCGCTCGTACATGTTTCATGACTCGTAACCAAAGGAATATGGTTGTTACTGCGCAAAGTCGAATATGGGTTGTATGAATAGTATCACTAGACAATGACAGATCAGCTGCATAAGTTCCAATCAAAGCAAAGAGCAACAGATAGACCAACCAATCAAACAAATTCCTGTGAAAAACAGATAACAGTCATGTCAGTGATGTAAATCATTGTAGATGAACTATAGTCATATTTTGTTTAGATTTAAATTTAAGTTTTGCCAAGCGTCAACTGTGTTTGATTACCAAACTTGCTGCAGTTTTACAGGCCCATTAATGTAATAACAGAACAATAAATATACAATAATCAATAATACAGTGGTGGATTTGCAGCCTTATAGTGCTAGAGACCCGAGTTTGATCCCAACTACAGCTGCTGTCTTACAGAGTTTGTACGGTCTCCTTGTGACAGTGCGGGACCTTATCAAAGGCTTTCTGAAAGTCTAGATTCAAATAATAGTGTCTCAACATCTGAATCATTGGGGCAGATTGTATCCTTAACACCAGCACTTATATAGGGTAGATAGGAGACACACAGGTTGATGAGACCATTCTGTGAGTGCTGCCCACTGCCTGCACTAACACTGCCCCTGTGCCACATGGAGCCATGCTGTAGTGCAGGAGACTGGGCTTCCATTGGAAGTCTTCCAAAGTGGCTCCTGATACAAAGCATACCAACAGATGGGCACCCAATGATTTAGGGCAATGGAAGATCTGGTCACTTCTAATAGCATGAATTGGAGCACTTACCCAAGTTGGCACAAAAGTTAGGGGTCGTGCATTCAGGTGTTTATGAATCTTTAACAATGTGATCACTTGTAATTAATTATTTCAATCAATTGTCTGAGCATGTGGAATCTCATTCTTTCCGAATTTAGTGCTGGAGATTTTTAAGAGCATTTAAACTGTTTTAATATAACACCTTTATTGCTCTCATAATCCATTTCCCTTTCCACCCCATTACTTCACTGAGTAAATGATCTCAATCCAACATATTTCCTGGTTGTCTCAGTGAGGATTCTGGATTCAGAAGAGCTAGTCTGTTGTCTTTTCCACTCAGGGAAGCCATGTAAAGTGAACTATACTAGATTAGATCAAATCTGTTTTAAATCCTGCACCACTCAACAGCAACTGTTTGTCATAGTAACCAGAAGGCCCTGTTTCTCCTCCACCAACCTCAAACTATCCGTTCTGAGGAAACGTGCTCGAAACAATTCTAGGTACTAGGTACATCCTTCGCAAATGCCAAGGTCAATAGGTACAATATGTTCTTGCAATTGGACATTCAAAAACCTTCAATAACAATAAATGCACCTAATAATGCTACAGGAGCAGCATCAACATCATCCCAGGAATATATTTAAAAAAATAATAGCCACCTTTGCCATTTTCTGGTTACTTTTTCACAATTACAACAGGAGTGGGCCCTTACTTTCAGCCCACAAATAAATAGCAACTGAAGACAATATTTAATGACAAACTCATGCATATTGTACAACTAGAAGAAAACTTTGGTCGATATCCTTACCAAAAATCATTGAAATAATGGGGATGCAAGTCATCTAGTGCACTCAGTTGCTTCTTAAGATATGACTCCTCCTGCCAATAGAGTTTAGTTTAGTTTATTATTGCCACGTGTACCGAGTACAGAAAAACATTTTTTGTTGCATGCTGTATCAATAAACAGTTCCATCCCATTCTAGAATTTAGGGCGGCACGCTGGCGCAGCAGTAGAACTGCTGCCTTACAGCGCTTTCAGTGCCAGAGACCCGAGTTCGATTCCGACTACGGGTGCTGTCTGTACGGAGATTGTATGTTCTCCTCGTTACCGTGTGAGTTTTATCCAAGATCTTCGGTTTTGAACCACACTCCAAAGACGTACAGGTTTGTAGGTAAATTGGCTTGGTATAAATGTCAAATTGTCCCTGGTGTGTGTAGGGTAGTGTTAATGTGCAGGGATCGCAGGTCGGCATGAACTCAGTGGGCCGAAGGTCCTGTTTCCGTGCTGCAAACTAAACTAAATTAATTAAGGATGAAATTATTAACATATGATGTATTGAAGGTGAACATAAAATTATGAGCAGAAAATAAAAAAATGAAAATAATAATTCTGAAGATAAAATATCCGATGACATGCCAGTTAAATGATTTAAATAACTTTTTTGAAACATATTTGTTTATAAATCCAATTCTGTAAAGATGATTTCCTGCAATCTGTTGGTTTCTCTACAGTTGTGCACAGACGTCTGATCCATCTTTTACAGTGAAAACATATTTCAAAGTCATTCATTGAATTTGAAGTATGTGATCAGTGTGCCAGGATGAAACAGATATCACTGTTCCTTGGTTGCACTAACGGACCAAGAATTAAACAAGTTATTTGGAATTAACCTTTCTGCTGCAAATTATTTAAACGGAATTACTTGTAGCTTTTCAAATGTTTAAGATATCATTTCCTGTAGAAAATCCATGACCTTTTGTACCTCTGGCCATCGTGGGTGGCATAAGTTTAGATCTTTCATTATTTCCTGGGCTCTCCACTCCTTCCAGCGAGAAAACTTTGTATTTGAAGAGTGGATTTCAACGAACTCCTCTGCAATCTGGTACACAGTGAGCGCAATGGCTATAGTAGCAATTAAAACTCTCCACCAGTCCTGTATTCATTCAACACAAGTGAAAATTACTAAATAACTAATAATTATGTTATTCCTCAGCTATGAATTTTCATTCATCATTTTTATGATATCAGCAATTACAGATTAAATGTCATACCCATGCAAAGCTGTATTACTAATGATAGGCAATGTTACGAAGTGTCAAAGAGACAGACATAGAGCCACAGAAAGGAAATAGGCCATTCAGTCCAATTTGTCCATGCTGACCAATGTGCACCCATCCATATTAATCCCATCTCCCAGCACTTGGTCCATTGCCTTCTATGCTTAAGCAATTCAAAAGCACCCTATACACATGTACGGTTATTGTCATACAACATGGAAACAGGCCCTTCAGCCCAACTTACCCATGTTGACCAAGATGCCCCCATCTACACTAGTCCCAACTGCTCAAGTTTTGCACATATCCCTCTAAACCTTTCCTATCAATGTACCTGCCCAAATGTATTTTAAATGGTGTTATAATACCAGCCTCAATTACCTCGTTCCATATACCCATCAACCTTTGTGAAAAAAGATGCCCCTCTTGTTCCTATTATATCTTTCCCCTCTCACCTTAAACCTACGTCCTCTGGCTCTTGAGTCCCCAACTCTGGGTAAAAGACTGTGCATTCACCCTATCTATTCCCCTCATGGTTGTATACGATCACCTCTCAGTCTTCTGTGCTGCAAGGAATAAAGTCCTAGCCTGCCCAACCTATCATCATAGCTCAAGCCTTCAAGTCCTAGGACTATCCTTGCAAATTGTCTCTGCATGCTCGCCAGCTTGACAACATTGACCAAAACTGACCACAATACTCCAAATGCCGCCTCACCAACAACATATACAACTGTAACATAACATCCAAATTTCTACACTCGAAACTCTGACTGATGAAGCCTAATGTACCAAAGGTTTTCTTGATCATCCTATCTATCTGTGATCAATGATCAACGGAAACTTTATTGTCATTCAGACCTTTTGGTCTAAACAAAATTTTGTTGCCTGCAATCATACATATAGTAAATACCAAAACACACAATAAACACATATTTAACATCCACCACAGTGAGTTCACCAAACACCTCCTCACTGTGATGGAAGGCAAAAATCTTAAGCCTTTGTCTCTTCCCTTCTTGTTCTTCCTCTTCCTCTGCGCTGAGGCGATCCAAGCCTCCGATGTTGTGACCGCACCGGGTGATGTAAATAAGTCCCGCGGGTGAACCGCGCTCCGTGAGCGGGCCGGTTCAACTCCACGGCCCGGGGCGGTCGAAGCTGCCGAAGCAGCAAGCAGCAAGGGTCCCAGCATCAATCCTTGTGGGGCAGCACTGGTCATGGACATAGAATTGTAAATCAAATCTCTATTGTCAATCTCTGTCTCTTATTCCCAAGCTAATTTTTAGTGCAGTTTATTAACTTGTCATAAATTCCACGAGCTCTAAACTTTTGAACCAGTCTCCCATGCGAAACTATGTCAGTGCCTTTACCAAAATCCATGTAAATTACATCAACTGCCTTGCCAACATCAATCCACTTTGTTATCTCTTTAAAGAATACATTAAAATTGCCCTTGACAAAGATATGTTGGCTGTTTCTGATTAGCCTCTTTCTTTCCAAATGATCAATAATCCTCTCCCTCAGAATTTTTCCCGTATCTTCCCTACTACCGATGTTAGGATCACAAGTCTAGAGGTACCAGCTTTACCCAGTTGCTTTTCTTGAAAAGGGGGTCAATATTTGCCATGCTCTAGTCATCTGGTATCTCACATGTGGGCTGAAAGATGGCAGATGGAGTTTAATGCTGATAAGTGTGAAGTGCTACATCTTGGCAGGACAAATCAAAATAGGACGTACATGGTAAATGGTAGGGAATTGAGGAATGCTGTGGAACAGAGGGATCTAGGAATAACTGTGCATAGTTCCCTGAAGGTGGAATCGCATGTAGATAGGGTGGTAAAGAAAGCTTAAAAATAAATTTCCCCTTAAATCCATTCAAAGTGCACATTTTATTGCATTTAATATTGAGTTATAGTCAATCAGGAAACAGGCCTTTTGGCCCAACTTGCACACACCGGCCATCATGTCCCAGAAACACGAGGGCCACCTGCCTGTGTTTGGTCCATATCCCTACAAACCTGTCCTATCCATGTACTGGTCTAACTGCTTCTTAAATGTTGGGATAGTCGCAGCCTAACTACCTCCTCTGGCAGCTTGATCCATACACCCATCACCCTTTGTGTGAAAAAATTCCTATTAAATCTTTTCCCCTTCTCCTTAAACCTATGTTCTCTGGTCCTCGATTCACCTTCTCTGGGCAAGAGAATCTGTGTATCTACCCAATCTATTCCTCTCATGATTTTATACACCTATAAGATCACCCCACATCCTCCTGTGCTCCATGGAATAGAGACCCAGCCTACTCAACCTCTCCCTATATCTCAGACTCTTTAGTCCTGGCAACATCTTCGTAAATCATCTAGTTATCAATTATTACATGGGTTAAAAGCAGCATTTCAAAATTGAAAACCATCCCTGTTATGGAATGGGTTGATGGGGATGCGGGATGACTGTTGGCATGTCTGCAATTTTATTTATTTGTTCATTGAATGTGGCTACCACTGATAACTCTGGCATTTATTATACCCTATTGCCCATAATAGGACTTTTAAAAGTTAACCATATTGGTAGGTCTCGAGCAATATATAGTTTACATTGGGTAAGTATAGCAAGATTCCCTTCATTGAAAGACATTGATAAACCAGACAAATAAATTGGTTTCATGAACAAATGTATTGGTTTCAGAAAATAAAAGACGCAAGGTGCTGGCGTATCTCAGTGGGTCAGGCAGCATCTCTGAAGAAGATTGATAAATTATGTTTTGAGTCAGGAGCCTTCTTCAGACTGATTGGGGTGGGGGGAGAGAGAAAGCTGGAAGAGAGGTGGGGCAGGACAAAGGCAAGCAAGTGATTGGTGGTCCCGGGTGAGGTAGGGGGAGGGGTTTATTGGACAAAGGCCAGAGATGAAAAGACAAAAAGTGCGAGATAAGGAGATTAGAAGAGGCAGCACAGAATGGAATGGCAGAGTTGCTGTGTTACAGTGCCAGACACCCTGGTTCGATCCTGAATCCGGGTGCTGTGTGTACGGAGTTTGTATATTCTCCATGTGACTGTGTGGGTATTCTTCGTGTGCTCCAGTTTCCTCCCACACTCCAAAGACGTACAGGTTTGTTGGATAATTTGCTTCAGTAAAATTGTAAATTGTCCCTAGTATGTGGAATGATGGTACAGGGTGATCGCTGGTCAGCGCAAACTCAGTGGGCTGAAACTCAGCATGTTTCCATGCTGTATCTCTAAAGTAAAGTAAAGGGGTACAAATTGTGAATCCAGTGGGAGGAATATGGGTGGAAGGATAAGGGAAAGTGGAGAAATGGGTGCAAATCCAGTTGGGGCATAGGGAAGAGTGGGAGGAAACAAAAGTGAGGAGAGGGAGATGTTGGGGGAGGGATGGTGCTTGTATGTCGGTTCCTAAAATTGGACAATTCAAAGTTCATACTGTTAAATGTTAAGCTATCCAAGCAGAATTTGAAGTGTTGTTTCTCCAGTTTGCATGTGGCCTCACTCTTTACAATGGAAGAGGTCTACGAAATAAAGATCAGTGTGGGGATGTGTAGGGAAGTTAAGCCCCTGTCGCACTGTACAAGGTCATTCAAGAGTTCTCCCAAGTTTTCCCCTGATTCGAACTCGGAGAATGTCCGTAGCGGGTCCGTAGGAGTTCGTGGATGTCTCGTAGCGGCTCGTAATGCTAACGGCAGGTATAAAAAGTAACCATTTTTTTCATCACAAGTATTCTTTTACTCGTGGACATTTTTTGCAGGGATGAAAAAACGAGTTACCGGATGTCCCGAGTACCTACCGTTAGCATTGCGTTAGCATTAACAAGACATCCACGAACTCCTACGGACCCGTTATGGACATTCTCAGTTCGAATCAGGGGAAAATTCTTGAATTACCTCATACAGTGGGACAAGGTCTTTAAAATGGTTAGCAATTGGGAGATCCAGCAGGCAGTGCAAGTGTTTGGTTCAATGGTCGCCTAGACTGTGATTGTTCTCGCCAAGTACAGAATATAGAATATTGAGTACAGAAGTTGGGACATTATGTCACAGTTATACAAGACATTGATGAGGCCACATGTGGAGTATTATATTTAGTTTGGCCACTCAACTGTAGGAAGGAAATCATTAAACTGGAAAAACTGTAGAGAAGATATACAACCAAGACTTGTGGGCCTGAACTAAAGGGAGAGATTGGGAAAGCTTGGACTTTATTCCTTGGTGCGCAGGGGACTATGGGGTGAGTATTTAGAGGTCTACAAAATCATGAGGGGAATTGATAGGGTGAATGCTCAGAGCCTTTTCCCAGGGTAGAGGAAAGAAGAACCAGATGACATAGGTTTATGGTGAGAGATGAAAGATTTAGTTGGAACCAGAGGGCAACTTTTTCACACATAGGATGGTGGATATATGGAATGAGCTGCCATAAAAGGTACTTGGGGCAGGTAGAATAACAACTTTTAAAAGACACTTATATAGGTACATACTGTAGATATGAACGGCTTGGGGGGATATGGATCAAATGCAGACAAATGGGACTAGCTTAGCTGTGGCATGTGGGTCAGCAAGGATGAATGGGGCTGAAGAGTCTGTTTGCCTGCTGTATGACTCCTATGACTCTATTAAAACATTTTTTTCTCAGATAATGTATTTAATTGCGTGAATTTAAATTCCCCAGTTGCCTTGGTGAGACTAAAACTCACGTCTGGACCAGTTTCCAGGACATGTAGACTGACTTCTTAAATATTATTCTTACACTACATCCTTCCACAGCCCTTTACTTTAATAATTCTAATTTTTCAAACATTTTTAACTCTAACATCTACATTTTTTACATATGATTTTTTTTTAATTCTTTACTTTGATTTGAAAAATAATGATCGAGAAATATTACCAGAACTCTTTCCACATGTCCAATGACTAAAAAGGATAATTAATTATTTACCCTTAAGACCTATAATTAAAATATCTCAGGATGGATAAAGACATAATGCAAATCATCACTGAGATAAAAAAAAAGAAAATGAGATATCTCAGGAAGAAATGAATTTGAAATTCATAACAATCTTTTAACTTGTGGTCAATGAAATAATCATGAAAAGTATGGATTTTTATTATGAAAACCTTCATAATGGCCTTCGGGAAAGTCAATACAAGTTTCTATGATTTGCTTGGCCACTTTCATATCATTATTGTTGATTTCCAATAGCTTTCAAAAGAAGGAGACACAAGAGACTGCAAATGCTGGAATCTGATGAAGGGTCCTTAGCCAAAATATCTTCTGTCTATTTCCCTTCACAGATGTTGCCTGGCCCACTGAGTTTCTCTAGCAGTTTGTTTTATTGCCCTTTGAAATAATATGCATGACAAGCCATGCAATTGTAAAACAATTGTAGAAGGCAGCCCAAGTTCAAGTCAAGTCCTATCAGGAATGTGTGATCAATGTAGCCTTTCAGTGCCTTTAAAACACCTAGAACAATTGAAAAATATTAATGCCGGATTACATTGTAAATTTACAAAGGATTTAAGAGGGTAAGAAATTCCACTATTTCTAGGAGTGCTTGAATTAGATACAAGTCTACAATGGCTGGCAGATTTAATATTGTGAATTTGTAAGAAAGCTTGTACAGTTGTATCTTTGGAGATCAGGAGGACAAATAGTAAATTGCAGGCTGAAAATCTAGGCTGCAATTGATAGATGAAATTCTTAGAAAAATTCTTTTAAAACTTGCTCAAAGTTCTGCCGTAGTATGGGAGTAATATGTACATTTTGAAAGAAAAATAAGTGCAAAAGAAGCAACGTGCAACATGTATAACTGCAAGGTAACCTTTAACAACTAAAGGGGCTGTCCCACTTGGACGAGTTAAGAAGAGTGTCTTCGACCTTCAAGCTCGAGGGCACTCGCTTGGAAAACCTCGAGGTGGATTGACCGACCATCGGCATTGAAACCGCGAGCTGCAACAGACAGACAGACAGATAGACAGACAGACAGACAGACAGGCGCGCACACACACACACACACACACACACACACACACACACACGGCTGGGGCCAGGGAAAGCGGGGGAGCGCTGTCTGAAATTCACACCCGCGATGAAGAGGAAGGTAAACGGCTGCACAGTAACGGTAAATTCTTTAGAGAGCGCGGAGAGGGGGGGGGGGGGGGGGGTGAAGGGGAGAGAGAGAGGGGGGGAGAGAAGGGGGGGGAGAGAAGGGGGGGAGAGAAACATAGAAACATAGAAAATAGGTGCAGGAGTAGGCCATTCGGCCCTTCAAGCCTGCACTGCCATTCAATATGATCATGGCTGATCATCCAACTCAGTATCCTGTACCTGCCTTCTCTCCATACTCCCTGATCCCTTTAGCCACAAGGGCCACATCTAACTCCCTCTTGAATATAGCCAATGAACTGGTCTCAACTACCTTCTGTGGCAGAGAATTCCACAGATTCACCACTCTGTGTGAAAAATGATTTTCACATCACGGTCCTAAAAGTCTTCCCCCTTATCCTTAGACTGTGACCCCTTGTTCTGGACTTCCTCAACATCGGGAACAATCTTCCTGCATCTAGCCTGTCCAACCCCTTAAGAATTGTGTACATTTCTATAAGATCCCCCCTCAATCTTCTAAATTCTAGCGAGTACAAGCCCAGTCTATCCAGTCTTTCTTCATATGAAAGTCCTGCCATCCCAGGAATCAGTCTGGTGAACCTTCTCTATACTCCCTCTATGGCAAGAATGTCTTTCCTCAGATTAGGAGACCAAAACTGCACGCAATACTCCAGGTGTGGTCTCACCAAGACCCCGTACAACTGCAGTAGAACTTCCCTGCTCTTATACTCAAATCCTTTTGCTATGAATGCTAACATATCATTCGCTTTCTTCACTGTCTGCTGCACCTGCATGCCTACTTTCAATGACTGGTGTACCATGACACCCAGGTCTCGTTGTATCTCACCGTTTCCTAATCGGCCACCATTCAGATAATAGTCTACTTTCCTGTTTTTGCCACTAAAGTGGATAACCTCACATTTATCCACATTATACTGCATCTGCCATGCATTTGCCCACTCACCCAACCTATCCAAGTCACCTTGCAGCCTCCTAGCAGCCTCCTCACAGCTAACACTGCCCCCCAGCTTTGTGTCATCTGCAAATTTGGAGATGTTGCATTCAATTCCCTAATCCAGATCATTAATATATATTGTAAATAGTTGGGGACCCAGCACTGAGCCTTGCGGTACCCCACTAGTCACTGCCTGCCATTCTGAAAAGGACCCATTTACTCCTACTCTTTGCTTCCTGTCTGCCAGCCAGTTCTCTATCCACACCAATACTGAACCCCCAATACCATTTGCTTTAAGTTTGCATACTAATCTCTTATATGGGACCTTGTCGAAAGCCTTCTGAAAGTCCAGATATAACACATCCACTGGTTCTCCCTTATCCACTCGAAAAATTCTATAAGATTCGTCAGACATGATTTACCTTTCATAAATCCATGCTGACTTTGTCCAATAATTTCACCACTTTCCAAATGTGCTGCTATCCCATCTTTAATAATGAACTCTAGCATCTTCCCACACTACAACTAGACTAACTGTTCTGTAATTCCCCGTTTTCTCTCCCCCTCCCTTTTTAAAAAGTGGGATTACATTAGCTACCCTCCAATCCTCAGGAATTACTCCAGAATCTAAAGAGTTTTGAAAAATTATCACTAATACATCCACTATTTCTGGGGCTACTTCCTTAAGTACTCTTGGATGCAGCCTATCTGGCCCTGGGGATTTATCGGCCTTTAATCCGTTCAATTTACCTAACACCACTTCCCAGCTAATCTGGATTTCATTCAGTTCCTCCATCCCATTTGACCCCTGGTCCCCTGCTATTTCCGGCAGATTATTTATGTCTTTCTTAGTGAAGACAGAACCAAAGTAGTTATTCAATTGGTCTGCCATGTCCTTGCTCCCCATGATCAATTCACCAGTTTCTGACTGCAAAGGACCTACATTTGTTTTAACTAATCTTTTTCTCTTCACATATCTATAAAAACGTTTGTAGTCGGGGGGGGGAGAGAAGGGGGGGGGGGAGAGAAGGGGGGGGAGAGAAGGGGGGGGGGGGGGGAGAGAAGGGGGGGGAGAGAAGGGAGGAAAAGGGGGAGAGAGGCGGGGAGAAGGGGGGGGAGAGATGGGGGGACAGAAGATGGGGGGGAGAGACTATTTTAAGAAGTATAATAATTTAGCGGGCATTTTACCTGCCGGTAGGTTTTCCTTGGTCCTGAAAACTCCAAAGAGCCAATCAAAATGCCCGGTCAGTGAAGGAGATTGCCTACGGCTGCCCTTGACTGCCTGTAACTAAATAGCGACCCCACTCCACTGCAGTACGAGTTCAAAAGAACCATGCTGACCAAATTTTACTTGTGGACAATTTACGTGACCTAGCTGAGGCCACGGGTATTCAGGAACTTCCCGTGAGCATGAAGGAGTTTTCCAGTGACCTCATAGGACCTCCTAGGACCATGTGTCGACCATGGTGCAAGTTTGAAGGTCTCTTCTAAACTCTTCTAAACTCGCAGATTAGGTCGCCCAAGTGGGACAGCCCCTTTAGTTTACCATCTGGTTTGACCTTAGGCACCACAAAGTTGCGCATTACTGCTTTAAGTCTGTTTAATCACCCATCAACATCTCAAAACCCACAGAAACTACAAAAAGGGAACCAAACTTATTTTTCAGCAAAAGAGATGTGAAAGTGTATTTTAGGTGAGAAAAATAAATTAACTGGCAACTGTTACTTAGACTTGTGAAAGATCTTCAAAATTTACATCTTTGCGGAAGAGAGAACGACAAGATTTCCATTATGTCATCAGAGATATGGCAATTGATTGAATGATCTAACCACTTCGTTGCTGAGATAAAAATCATTGCTTGCACTGAAAAGATGCAATTTTAAAGCCCTCAAAATTCCTTTATTTTTTATGTCTGAAGAGCCTTAATGTCCCTCCTGACACCATCCTACAACTGTTCTGCCATGATGGTTTGCTTACATTCCAGGACTATACTAACTACTCAATAACAATCATGAAATGCGGCCAATTCTTGTATAAACCCATCTAGCAAGGACATTGGGCAAAGCCCCCAAATCGTCATCCCACAATCAAGCTCAATTCCAGATTATTTCACACATATTGATGCTGAATAATATTGACATATATTGAATTGAAACAAAGTTATTGTACTCACACCAGGTAGTTCGTAATTAAGTTGTTTCACATTAGCCAGTGATGAACTAAGTCCCAGAACAGTCCAAGAAACAATGAAGCAGATGTTAAGGGTCAACATAATTGCTACTCCTCTCCTAAAAAAGAGAGGGAATCAAACCATGAGCTTCCTCTTATACTCAGACAACTCAGAGAAGTTTCAGCAAATAATGTAATGGACATAGAAATGTTGAAGTCATTATAACGTGTTTATAATTACATAATAAATGTCTCAAGAAGCTTCACATGGGGTTAATCAGGTTAATTACACCGATCCCCAGAACAGTCTACAAGGAGGAACAAGAGGGGTTTAATAAGTTAATGCTCAATCTAAAGGCATGGACACCATGAGTTGGATGACAGAACCTAGGAAGAAATGTAAACCAACATTTGAACAATATATAATTCCTCAATGTTTATAGGATTGGAGGAAGATATGGATATGAGAGGTCCAAAATGGATTTCAACAAAAGGATGGAAGTTTTAAGATCAAGTCATTTTGGCAGCATGACTCCAGCAATCTTGGGTCATAACAGTGCTGTGCATGGTTTGCACTTTCTCCCTGTGAATGTGTGGGTTTCTACCTGGTGCTCTAGTTTCTTTCCACATTCCAAAGATGTGCAAGTTCGTAGGACCTTGAGAGAAATGAATGACACTGTGGCAAGAATAAAATGGAATTAGAGTATGATTAGTATGGGCGCTGAGGGTTGCAAGAACTTGGTGGAGGGGGGAGGCAGAAAATATGTTCACTTGCTGCATGAATGTATCATCCCATAAAGTCATTAAGTATGGGGATGACGGAGGAATAAGAAGAGGTGCAATTTAGATGTGCAGAAGAATTGCATAAAAACCTATTTAGACAGCGTGATTGGTAGCACACTAGCTGTTGGAACACTGGAATAGTTCTCTCTGGAAGGTGATAAAAGCATGGATGTAATAGATGAGCAGAGGCACAGGCAGAAGTGGGCAATGTTAAGGAGCTAAAACCATGTTGTCTTGTTGATAAAGAGGATACAAGTTCAGAACCTTAGATCAGAGTCAAATAGGATTCCGTGACAGTGAGCAGTTAGGTCCTGCCTAAGACAGTAATCAGCAAGAGAGGTAGAATCCATGATAATTAATAGACTTTACAACCAGAGCTAACAGTTCAGTCTTTACGGTATTTAACTGGAGAACATTACACTTACATTCCAAAGTGTTGCCATTTAAGTGCAATTAATTTTTGTACGACGGGATGCATAATGAGATCCAATTGTCGATATTGAACTATCACTTCAAGCTGTATCATATTTGCCAGCAAAAAGAAAGAAGCATTTTAGTAACAAATTATCTTAAAAGATTAACTTAGCTATTGAATGTGGTGGGTGAAAGATATTCTGATTTATTAAATATGATTGGCCTAAATTTATGATACAAATGTAGAATAAATAACTGGTATTTCATCTGCTATTTTCTTAACTAAAATCATTACCAAAATATTGGAATAAATCATTAGCACTGCTGTGCCCACAGTTAAAGATAATGTTTGTGTGAAGCTTTGACAGTTGCATTAGCACTGCATGCACTTTCCAGTTTGTGTGGTGAACTGGATTAACAAGTTGCTAGTTTTAATCTGCACATGAAATCCTTGGAGTGTAAAGCATCGTGCAAATGTTGGACATTTTTAAAATCCATGAAAACATTTGAATAAACCTGTGTCCATGATGAAGTGCCTGATTAAGAATTAAGACAAACTAAGTTCACAAATACAATAAACATAATTAGGTGTAAGCCATCTGTCCTTATACTTGCTCTGGTACTCAATAAGATCATACCTGATTAACCACATCAATGCCAGTTTCTGCACTAATCCCATAGCTCTGGATCAACTTAATATACATAATTCTATCAATCTCTGTCTTGAAATTTACTCAGTGACTTTCCACAGTTCTCTATGGTAGAGAATTTCAAAGATTCTTGCTAAATACATTTATTCTTAGCTCTATCTTAATTGGCCATCCCCTTTTTGTGATACTATAACCTCCAGATTCTGGACACAGCAGGCAGGCAAAATATCATCCTGACATCTAGCCTGTCATCCCCTATAAACATTTCAAATGTTTCAATGAGATCACATTTCATTCTTCTGCAGCTGGGATCATTTAGGCATATTCTGATTAACCCTACCACATACAACAATCCTGCCGACCCTGAAATCACTCCTTATTATCATTTACCGCAGACTTGTACTTCTTCACCGATTCCCAAGAGGTTTTCTGCAATTTCTTCCATGAAGGTAGATAGAAACATGTTAAAATTCTCTGCTATTATATTAAGCATCTTCTCTCTCAACGTGTAATAGATCTGCATTGACTTTAGCTAGTCTCTTCCTTTTTACATATTCCATGAGGATTTTACAGCCTGTTTATGTTTCTTCCTAGAATTTTACTTCGGAGTCACGTGAGTGACTAGGTGAAGAACCCCGCCTGGCGCTGGAAACGGCATTACGTCGACGCTGACGGCAGAAGCAGGAGCTGCACAGACAGCTCCTCGACAGCGGTAGGTTCGGAACCGGCAGGTAAGTGCAGTTGAAAAATTGAACAGAAATACTCTGTTAAAACAACGTTTTGAAAAGAACGTCCCAGGGGAATACCCAGCGATCGGGACGAGAGATTAATTATGGGGCCGGTTCCGATACTGGTACCGTTAAAAATACGGTAGAGAGGTTAAAATGCTCCACAATCTTTTGGCAGGAAATTTTAAAAGTCAGAAAGGCTGTAATTTAAAAAGTTAATAAAATTCGCGATATGGAGAAAGTACTCCAAAATATAAAAAAGAGACAAGGGTCACAGTACCCAAACAGTTCCCCAAAAAAGACCCTGAGGGGCTTGAATATACAAAATATGGCTATGTGCCAAATTGAGAATTTGAAACCCTGGACCCTGGATTAGGGTGGAGGAAGTCTCTTTGGATATAATTCCAAGTGGATCAGGGCTGCAAAAGACAGACCCTGCAAGTGGTGATGTGAATTATGAATGCACACCACAAATAAAAAAGTGAGACCAGATGTGCCTGAGATAGCAAAAGATTTTGCTATATCTAAAGGAAGTGGTGAGGCTATGGAAGAAAACCTAGCTGCCAACATTAATTATATGGTATCTCACCAACTTCAAGAATACGATAAAACTTTTATGTTTTATTAAAATATCAACGGTAAATCCGTTTATAATATCCATATCTCAAATAATATGAGATATAAGAAATACAATTTCAAACTATTTCAAAATGGTGCAAATAAGTATTACTTTCAAAATAAAATAAATTGCCATCAGTTGTGGAGCTCAATAGGAAGAAATATATATAATTTACCGAATCTGCACTATAGGTTCGCAGATCAATACAAATCAGGATATATTAAACTCCTGATTATTATAGAATAAACCTGCCTTATGATAAATCAAAGATATTAATTACAAAAGAACAGACTACTGATCTTTAAACTTTGGGGAGAAAAACTATGATCCAATGAAAAATTTGATAATGGATCAAAACAAAGGCAAAGATCTTTTAACTTGCGGTGAAAAAACTATGATCCAATGAAAGATTTGATAATGGATCAAAACAAAGGCAGAAGTGGTATAATCCAAACATAGCCTTATCTAAACCTATATAATTGGGGAAAAGAAGGCTTGAAGTATGTTGAAGAGGTGCAAACATCTGGTTACAAAATAAGTTCATGAAATCTCCAATTATGGGGGATTACAGGTGTATTATGATTGTTAACTTAATATAACTAAGGAAGGATTGGTTCACCTGTATAAGAAAACTTTAAATAATTGATTTCAGGTTTGCACTCAAAAGTAATTTTTAATAAGAAGGGGTACGTACATGTATATTATAAAATTACCTCAGTGTAAAGATTTCATGGTATAAACCATACAAAACATCATTATATTTACACTTTCACAGTGTAAGAAAATGGAAACATCTAGAACATGGAAAAACTGTTGTGATTAACAAAGTGTTAATCAATATTACAGGTGCTTGAAATTAATTAAAGTGGGTCAAGCTGTGCAAGTTAAAACATTGTCCAAACAATCAATCAGTTCAAGGCTGTTAAACCGAACACTGAAGGAACAATTATACTGATAAAAGATCAGCACTTACACTAATGAGGTCATGGTCATGGGTTATCTCGATTACATTTAAATTGGAAGAGATAAGAGCAGCTGCAAATTAGTGCCTGCAAATACAAACCTGGTGGAAGGTAAGGACCTGACCTATTACATAAGGCATATGCTTAGGCATTAATAAAATATTTATAAATTACTATTCTGAATTTAGAAGTAATTCAAGCACCATAAGAGAGGGGGGAAAATTGTTCCATGATACAAATATGTCTAATTGTTGTTGACATACTTTGTCCCTCCATTAGGTTAGGTAAAAAAAAAAAAATAAAATAAAGTTCCAAAAGAAGGAATACAGAAGCTTATAAGAATATGTATGCCTTGTGAAGAGGCTTATGCAAAATATCAAATGATACGTTATCATTATTAAAGTAATATAAAAATGGTTCATAAGCTGCTTCAACTATAAGATTAACAGCTGTTGCAAACTGAAGCAAGTGTTACAGATGTACAGCTTCTGTGAATGTTTGGGTAAAGATAAGAGTATTATCTATTCTTATAACAATAATTGATATGTCTCTTGTTCGGACTGCAGACAATAATACCAGGCGAACATAAATGGTTTGTCCTAAGAAATTTTCCAAACATTCGTATTAATTGTTGAAGTATAAGGAGTTATGGATTAAAAAGATCGATTGTTTTATTATGGAACTGTCCATGTCGTATCAAGATGAACAATACCACGGCTGTGGCATATGTTAACAATGGTCAAATTTGGGAGAAAAAACATATGGTCATTATTTTGCATTACTTACGATTAATCTGGTTGTATACAGATTAAATCACTGATCTTTCAAATGTTTCTTGTGGGTCACAAGATAAGTCAAATAACAATCATGGGATTATCTAAGTAAACAGATGTGGCATATTTTAAAGTTTAGTCCACCTGTTTATCTCTAAGGAAGAGACAATGGTATCGGAAGACAACAAATTTGGGAGAAAAAACATATTTCATTAATATGGATTACTTACGATTAATCTGATTGCATACAGATTAAATCACCGATCTTTCGAATATTTCTTGTGGGTAAACCAAGAACAGTGAAGGTGGATGCTTTTCTCCCAATTACATGAGGAAAAGATTTCTTTGTGTTCCTCATTTTTGTTTAATAGGGCAGTGTCTGATGAAAATGTAGCGGGACACTGCCAGAGGCATTTTGGTGGCCTAATACGGGTCCTTTATGGTTTCATAAATATTGTGTGATTTTGAACTGCTAGTGATGATTCATAGTGGCAGCAATTTATTGAAGTCAAAAAAGGGTCTCGACCTAGGTCGTTGCCTGTCTCCCTTCGCTCTTTGGATGCTGCTGCACCCACTGGGATCTCCAGGTTTGAGAAACCCTGCAGTAATTTATTGTTGTACAAAAACCTCCATGACATGAAAATATGAATTTGACTATCTGCAGGTTGACCACACCATCACAACAGCTGATGGTCAAAGAAGTCTATGAATGTTAACCAATATAACAACATATCAATAAAATAATTATGTATAAAGAAGTGTTATACCTGCAATTTGCAGAAATAAGTCTAAAAAAAAAACAATATTTTGTTATAAGAAATTGGAGGTCTGTATATACAGTAAAGTTATTTTATCATATTAGATATATGTGAATTCCTTGTGGATTGCATTTTCTAAGTATCTAATTGATAGAGCCAATAATAGAGCTCAGAGTGTTACCGTCTTATAAACGGACAATATATTAACCAAGAAGTTATCAGATGCATTCATAATATCCTAATATGGAAAGGGATATATATATATATGTATATATAATATATATATATATATATATATATATGTGTGATATATGTGAATATGTGTATATATATATATATATATGTGTGTGTATATATATATATAATCTGTCCAAAATTGTAAACAATATAAAGGCAGGAGATAAATAATCTTGAATTGCCTTAAGAAATGGACTCTAACTCTATCTATGATTCAAAAAACTTAAACATTGAAAATAATAATGCTGATAACTTTAGTATCAATATAAGAGTGCAAACATTGCAAATGTTACGTTATAATTGCATGTGGATACAGATTGCATTATCATATATGTTTATGAATCTACCAAACAAAGCACACCAAGAAGACCTGAAACCAAGATAAACCTATAAGCATATCCTGCCGGCTTTAAGTTGTGTGTGTGTGTGTGTGTGAACATTGATGAAAATGTTGCAGTAGGTAAGAGTCTCTGTGGCAATGAGACTGCTTATTACACACAAAAACCACATTGGGTTCAGTAAAAACTGATGGTTATAGAGGAATGTATTTCTAGATGGTTAAAAATTGGATACTTTCAGTAGGAACTAGACACTGAAAGGTGGAAAATCACTCTGTTAATGAGGAAAATACATTCACAGGAATGGCACGGGATGAGCCACTCGAGCAAAGATGCAAGGCCGCAGGAGGCTGTAGATTACTGTTAAAGTAAAAAGGAACCAGTCATGGTGTCAGATTTAGACACGCAATGTTCGGTTCTCTATAATTGTTGCTTTGTCATGCCATAAAAATATATATATCAATTGGTATTTGTGATAAACTTGCCTTTCAATGGAAAGGGCATTATTTTCATTTTTTATAATGTGAAATAATTTATCACATAACTTGAGGCAATGTTTGGGGAAAATGTGTTATTCGCTCGTTATTGTGTTAAATGAGCCATACTGTCGTATGGAATAAATTCTATGACACGAAAAACACAGAAAGCTTCAAACTCTTCACGTAGTCACTCACGTGACTCCGAAGTAAAATAGTAAGATTAAACGAGAACTTACCAGTTCGAAGTTTGATCGTTATTTTATGAGGAGTAACGATGAGGGATTACGTGCCCTCCACTCCCCACCCTCATAAAATAAATGATCATCTGGTAGTTCTAAATCTATGATGAGCCTTACTATCTTACTCCGGCTATTTGTGTTCTGTGTTTTTCATGCCGCTGCTTTGAAGTATGCCGTTTCCAGCGCCAGGCGGGGTTCTTCACGTAATCCCTCATCGTTACTCCTCATAAAATAACGATCAAACTTCGAACTGGTAAGTTCTCGTTTAATCTTACTATTCTCTCACTTTCTGCTTTCCCTAATCATCATCAATGATTTGATCTTCTGTTGTTGAATTCTGCCATTTTCACAATACCCAGGCATACTGCTTTTGTTTTGGCAACATTATGTGGTCTTTCATTTGATTTCACACTATCTTTAATCTCTTTTGACAGTCATAGCATGACGACATCTCCAATGGCTTTTTTCCCTTTGCCTTACACATAAACTATGTACTTATTTTTATACGCTGTAATAGCTTTTGTGGTAGTTTCCCAATCCAAGATTGTCAACTCATGCCTCTTACATTGGAATTCAAATTTAAGATCCTGGATTCCAATCAAACAGAATGAGTTTTAATGTCTATATGAATTATTTTTGATCACGGTTCCTTAAAAAATTCTTCACTATAATTAATCTTCTTTCATTACCAAAGCAAGATCTTAGATAACATATTTAGGTACTTAAGGAAGTGGCTCTAGAAATTGTGGACACATTGGTGATCATTTTCCAATGTTTTATAAATTCAGGATCAGTTCCTGTGGATTGGAGGGTAGCTAATGTTGTCCCACACTTTAAGAAGGGCAGCAGAGAGAAAACAGGGAATTATAGACCAGTTAGCCTGACATCGGTGGTGGGGAAGATGCTGGAGTCAATAATAAAAGATGAAATAACGGCACATTTGGATAGCAGTAGCAGGATCGGTCCGAGTCAGCATGGATTTACGAAGGGGAAATCATGCTTGATGAATCTTCTGGAATATTTTGAGGATGTAACCAGGATAATGGACAAGAGAGAGTTAGATAGAGCTCTTATGGATTGCGGAGTTAAGGGATATGAAGGCAGGAACGGGGTACTGATTGTGGATGATCAGCCATGATTACATTGAATGGTGGTGCTGGCACGAAGGGCCGAATGGCCTACTCCTGCACCTATTGTCTATTGTCTATTGTCTATTGTCTATTCACTTGTTCATTCGTCAACATTCTCATTTAGAATACCATTTCTTACACATAATAAATTCATCCTCCACATTCTTTGTACTAAATTGATTTGCCCAGTCTGTATGCAAATCAGAGCCTGTCATGATTATTGTGTTATTTTTGTTCCATGCATCCTTGATTTCGGACATACTATTCTCTACACTATCACACTGACCCTGGCTGTTTCTTCATTCCACACAAAATGATCCTACTACTTGTTTTTCTTTGCTAAGATCCTTCCTTTCTACTGCCTTTATCTTATTCTTTAACATCACAGCTTCCTTGCCTAAACTGGTCATGTTTTGCCACATTTGAGTTTTATTATATTTAGACTTTACCATATCTAGGCATGTATGAAAAAAGGTTCCTCAATGAAAGAGATCTTGGTGGACCAGCAGAGGATAAGTTGCAGAGGGAACAGTGAATGATATCTCATTATAGCATCTTGTTATCTATGGGTGGAAATACTTGCAAGTCTATGTAAAAGCCAAGAAAGAACAATGCGGAGGGCTGATTTCAGAGGGGAAATGGTTCTAGTTTTCTAATGGTTCTGCAAAAATGCAATACCGCTCATGAGATAGAATAAAAGAATAGTGAAAGAGCTATCGATACCAATAATAAGAACAACATTTTCAGAGATGCATGAGCTTCGTAAACCTCCATAGATATGAATGCTTTGGATAGATATCATTGACTTTATAGAACAATTGAGGATAACAGATGGCATGAAAAAAGAAACCAGATAATTTGGATGCAAAAAATGTAACCTCTAATTGGGTAATTTTTCTTTTATTATTTTAATGACTTACACAATCACACTAAATTTCTCTGTGGACAATATTAATACATTGTCAGTAACCTACTTTTAAAAAGAAGGCAATAAAGCAGCAGAGAAAAACTAAATTAACCAGAGTGTTAATGACAGTGGGTAGAGGGATTCTAAAATTGTAAATTGAAAATTCTTTTCAGAGCTTATGTTATTGTTAAGTCTACTTTATGAAGCATTTTACAATAATTGCCTGAATGAAAAACATAATTAACTTTTATTTTTATCCTTTCCTAAAATTGTCCTGTCGTTCACTGGTTTTCCGTGAGAGAGAGGTGGTGCAAATGATGCTCTACACCAGCCACTAGGGGATGCACAGGAACTGCATTTAGATTGTGTGATAGACACAAAATGCTGGTGTAACTCAGCGGGACAAGTAGCATCTCTGGATAGAAGGAATGGGTGATGTTTCGGATCGAGACCCTTCTTCAGGTCTGAAGAAATGTCTCGACCCAAAACGTCACCCATTCCTTCTATCCAGATATGCTGCCTGTCCCGCTGAGTTACTCCAGCATTTTGTGTCTATCTTCAATGTAAACCAGCATCTACAGTTCCTTTCGACACATTTAGATTGGGTGCCTCTGCTAACCTGAGTGCAGATCTAAGGCAGTTTTAACTTCTAAATTAAATTTGTACAGTCTAATACTGAATGTGATGACTCCAACTGGCTGTGAAGCAAAAGTATCTATAAAATACTTCTTCCATGCAAGATCTGCTGTTAATGCACCCGGTCCTAATATGATTGTCCTCAAAGGTTTATCATATTTCCATATTGCCATTTGGTCCATGGAGTCTATGTTAGCTCATAGAGCAATCGCATTTGCCTACTAATTTTCTATTCAGCCCACCCAGCAACCCATTGAATTCACTTTCCCGTCAATTATATCACCAATCTATACTTGGAGCCGTTTTATTATACCCAGATGTGTTTGAGCTTGGTTTATTGCTATTTATACTCCACACTACCTTAACTCTGCCTATCTATTTATTATTCAACTCTCTATTTTTCTCATGTGATAATCTAATTTTGTTTTGAAATAATCTAAGCTTCATGGCTTCACCACTTCCTGTGGCAGCAAGCCCCATACCAACCAGAATGAATTATAAAAAGTGAACTCTAACACTGAATAATGAAAACATTTTTGTAGTGCACAAAAGTTTCTATTTTTTGCAAAATTACAAATTGACAGCAAAAAGTTGATCCATATTATTAAAGCTTTCCAGTGCAATCCTAACTTTCTTTAAGCTCAGCAAAGCTTTCCAGCCATGACTGTATCTATTATGATGCATAATGGCTGTCATGTAATAAGCTGATTTAAAGTGAGAACAGCAACCCCGAAGCTTGAGAGATGAATAAAAAAGTATTCGAGCTATTGGTGGCTCTGGGCTTGCACTTGTTGAAGTTTAGAAGGATGAGGAGAGATCTCATTGAAACCTACTGAATAATGAAAGGCCCGTAAAGAATCATAAAGAATGGATGTGAAGGGAATGTTTCCAGTAACGGTGAGTCTAGGAAGGCACAGCCTTAGAATAAAAGGGCGTACATTTAGAATGGAGATGAAGATAATTTTTGTTGCCAGAGGGTGATGAAACTGTGGAATTCATTGTCGCAGATGGTGGCGGATGCCGTCTTTCCATATTTTTAAAGCAGTGATTGATAAGTTCTTAATTAGTAAGGGTGTCAAAGGTTACAGGGAGAAGGCAGGTGAATGAAGTTGAGAGGGAAAATAGATCAGCCATGAATGCTGGAGCACACTCGATGGGCTGAATAGCCTAATTCTGCTTATATGTTGTATTTTAATAAAATTTAATATGGATGAATAAGTATTGAACTTTGCAGTAAACATTTCAATTATTCCACTGCATTAATTCATAGCAGCATTCTGGGATTCATTATTCTGTTTACCATCTATTGTTTACTCTACATCTGAAGAAACAGTCCACACCTGACCTCTCAATCCTAACTACATGCAAACAACTACCAATTTAAACATATAATAGATGCAAAGAAATCCATAATCCAAGAGAAAGCCAAAAAAAGGCATTAGTATCAAGCCCAGTGAACATAGTGGATGTAAAATATGAATAGGTGATTAATTGTTACACCATGTTTGTTGAATTTAACAATTGCTCTGTGCTCAATTCAATCAGTAAGAACCAACTTTAACAAAATGCTCTCATCAATGATGAGACGATACTTACCAATGACTTGGCATGACTGTTACTGGTCTCTGTATAAAAGATTTTGTGAGAAAAAAAAATCACAGCATTAATGAATAAAGTATGGCTTTTATAATCGTAAAAGTTAATGCACTGAGATATAATGGGGTGTATGAGCATTCTGTACGGGGCAGCAATGACTGATGATATACCTGTTGCTATGACAATAAATGTTGAACACATACCTGTGGTATCCAGAGATAGAAATAGCCTTAATACAGAAAAACTGGACTGGTCAACGTTTACAAAGGAAGACATCCTAGCCTATTATGCCCATACAGATAAATCCTTAAGCAATATTCATCTACCTCAAGATGCAAAAATATGCAGTAATGTTAACTGTAAAGATATGAAGCATAGAAGAGATATCTCTGCTCCATGTATAATGATATAGTAAGCGCCTTATATGTAGGCAGTAAGCCCTACTGCAAGCATAAAAATAAGACACATAACATCAGACCTGGCTGGAATAAGTATGTAGCTGAGTATCATACTGAAGCCCGTGAAGCCACCGAAGCATGGGCTATGGCAGGTAGACCCAGACAGGGGCCTGTGTTTGAGCACAAGAAGCTCATTAATGCAAGGTATAAGTATGCTGTTCGCTTCATCTGTAAAAATGAGCAAGCTATGAGGGCTGATTCCATGGC
Source organism: Okamejei kenojei (assembly GCA_035221665.1). Classification (NCBI taxonomy): domain Eukaryota; kingdom Metazoa; phylum Chordata; class Chondrichthyes; order Rajiformes; family Rajidae; genus Okamejei; species Okamejei kenojei. Next base: position 94,945,766 of record CM069134.1, read on the forward strand.
TAAGAAGCTGCTAAGTAACAATGCTACAGATTTTTGGAAGGAAGTGAGAGCTCTTAGCAGTTGCAAAACATCTCTACCATGTACTGTAGATGGAATCTCCGGAACGGCTAATATCGCGGAGTTATGGCGACAATATAGCACTTTATTCAACTGTGTCCAAGGTGACTTGTATAGGGTGGACAATATTGAGAGTAATGACTCGATGGTGATTATGTCACATGAGGTGTATCATGCCATGAACAAGCTGTCCAACAACAAAGCAAGTGGCTTGGATCATATCTCTGCTGAACATCTTAAGTATGCGAGTATGAGTATAGCTCCTCTCATAGCTATTTGTTTTACTGGCTTTATGATTCATGGCATGTTACCAGACTCAATGTTGTCTGTCCTGTTAGTGCCGGTTATTAAGGACAAAGCGGGTAAAATAGGCAGTCTAAATAATTACAGGCCCATAGCTTTAGCCAGCATATTGTCAAAAGTCTTAGAAAGAGTTCTGCTGGATAGAATACATGAATTTGTTAACTCCACAGATAACCAGTTTGGCTTTAAAGCTAAACATGGCACTGACTTATGCATATATGCCCTAAAGGAGATTGTAAACAAATATAGAGGCAACAACTCTTCAATCCTTATGTGCTTTATTGATGCTTCCAAAGCCTTTGACCGTGTTAATCACAGAAAGCTGTTTGGTAAAATGCGTCAAAGAGGGGTGCCTAAATACATTGTGAGAATACTGGCCTACTGGTATGCCCATCAGACTATGCAAATAAAATGGGGCAATAGGGTCTCAGCCCCATTTGGGGTTAGCAATGGTGTTAGACAAGGGGGAATTTTGTCCCCAGTCCTTTTTAATCTATATATTGATGATCTGTCTAAACAATTGAAAGCCTGTAACACTGGGTGCGTGATTGGTAATATTTTAGTGAACCATATTATGTATGCAGATGATCTTGTGGTCTTTAGTCCATCTAGCGCTGGTTTCCAGCAGCTCCTTACTGCATGTTCCGTGTATGGTTTGGAACATGACATTAAATATAATGCTAGTAAGAATGCTGTTATGGTCTGTAGAACCAAAGAGGATAAAAGCCTAAAATATCCTGATTTTAAATTGTCTGACAACAATCTTAGTGTCTGTAATAAGATAAAATATCTAGGGCATATAATTACAGAACAAATGACAGATGATGAGGATATTTATAGGCAACGACGCATGCTGTATATACAGGCGAATATCCTCTTGCGTAAATTTGGTGCGTGTGCAGATGTGGTGAAGATGTCTCTATTTAGAGCATACTGCACACCCCTCTACACTGCGCACCTGTGGTCGAACTATTTAAAGACAATTATGCAGAGACTGTCTGAAGAAGGGTCTCGACCCGAAACGTCGCCTATCTCCTTCGCTCCTTAGATGCTGCTGCACCCGCTGAGTTTCTCCAGCCTTTTGTGTACCCCCTATGCAGAGACTAAAGGTTGCATATAATGATGCCACAAGAACACTGCTAAGGCAACCAAGATGGTGTAATGTCAGTAATATGTTTGTGGCTGCAGAAATCAGTACTTTAGAAGCTATCCTAAGACACCACATGTATAAATTCATTTGCAGGATAAATGACTCTAAAAATGTGCTTATTGTGGCCTTGACAAACATAAGGGTTAGCACTGGTATGTGGAGACACTGGTATCGTTGTCTCGTTGTACGACATTGATCATTTTTTTACTCTGGATTTTTAACTTAAGTATTGTGGGGTTTTTTAAAAATATATAAATTATGATGTTTTTATGTGATTTACCATGATTTTATATATATTTATGATATTTGATATGCAATGCATTTTTTAATGTAATGTTGCCCCTTGTCTGGACCTTGAGTCCGTAATAAAGTTATTATTATTATTATTATTATTATTATTATTTATAAGTGGCCCTTATTCTTCACCTCCACAACAACCGTAGTCAATATTTATGAAATGTATAAATTCCAAGCTGATCACTTCTCTTCACTGCTCTGTGTGGTCCTTCACTGCTGCGATCCTATGTTATGACTTCCAAGTATCAACCAGATTAAAAGTAGTTATATATTACATAATGGCTGACCATCAACTCCATCTTGTACACATTATTATTTAGGCAACTCACAGATTTGAAGTTGCTGCTGATGTTTCTGCTGATATATGCCAATGTTGACTGTACTGAATTTCCAGTATAGTGCCTTGAAATCCAGTGTAGTCAACGCTGGCACAGAAGGACCTCCTCTCAACACACCTCATAATGCCATTTTACAAGATGAATGTTCCCTCCTGGAAGCTAGCCATTATCTGAAAAACGAATCTAATGCATTCAAATGAGCCTTAATCAGCAAGCAATCCTTCAAATTGAAATTAATTACATCTGAGAGATTTGAAATCTATAAACTGTCTATAAAATGCATTTTTCTTTTACTTTACATATTTTGGTCATAATTAACTTTTAAGCTGCTATTATTCCTCAGGACACATTATACTCAGTATGTTCCGAATTATTTCATTTTATTCCTCGAGAGTTTAATCTCTCCCTCTCCTCTCATTAATGATGCCTGGTGGGCTTCTAACTCTAAAAGCACAGCGAGTTAGAAGCCCTCCAGTACTACAGCGATGTAGTTATTTTGTTCACATTTGAGTACCGCCGATGATGTGAATAAAATATTCTAGTATGGGAAACCATGAGTGAGCAGGGTCTGCCCACATATAAACATTATTTAAACAAGTTACATAACATTATCCTTAGATTTTGGTTTTAGTGGGACAGGCGTGGTTCTATCCGACATCATATATCTGACACAAGTACAACAATACAACTTGCAATTTAGAACAAAAAGACAACTTCTAACACAGGTGCTGAAATGATCAGAGGGAAGAACACAAATAAATGCCTTATCACATCCATGGATATTCAGGGCAATAATAGTTTCCCTCACTCTATGTACCAAGATTTGAACCACAAACCTTCCTAACCCTCGTGGCCCAATATATTACAAATCCATTGAAGGATTCAACATTGTACATTATCTCTCATCCCTTAGAATTTTCACAGGCATGGAAATTTGCTTTCCTCATCTGGATTGAAGATACATAGCCTTGTAATGAGAGATTTTTATTTCTTTGCTGCAAGGGTACAAAATACTTTGGCAAGGAAGGGGTAATTGTCCATATCAAATCATTCAAATGAGTGGCTAGCTGAGCCCTGTAGGGATGCTATGAGCAAACCATAATAGGGGCAAGGACGGGAACATTTCTGGCAATGTCAACAGTAATTCTCCATCCCAATTACCCCTGAACTGAGGAGGTACTCTAGAGTCCATTATACAGGCGGATCAGGCATCATGTATGGGCCAGACCAAGTAAGGACAGTAGATTAAAACTTTTTTTTAATCCAGAAGATGTTTAAAATTATAAATGAAAAGAGAAAATGCTGGAGATGCTCAGCAGGTCAGTCCACAGAAATAACATTTCAGGTCCCAAAATATCTCTTCCTAGAAATGCAGCCTGATCTGTTTAGGAAGGAACCGCAGTTGCTGGTTTAAACCGAAGATAAACACAAAATGCTGGAGTAACTCAGCGGGACAGTCTTAACCCGGAACGTCTCCCATTCCTTCTCTCCAGAGATGCTGCCTGTCCCGCTGAGTTACTCCAGCATTTTGTGTCTATCTTCAGCCTGATCTGTTGACTTACACAGTAAATATCCTTCCACAAAGAACATTACTAAAGCAGATGTTTTTTAAAAAATAAATCTAATGTTTTCATGGTTCGCATAACCAAGAGTAGCTTTTCTTTTCAATTCCATATTTATTTAATTATTTGAATTTAAAATCTCCATCTGGCATAGTGGAATTTATCGATGTTTAGAGATTGCTGAAATCCTCGGGCTAATTCTCATGGTTAATTAGACAATAGACAATGTGCCCTTCGAGCCAGCACCGCCATTCAATGTGATCATGGCTGATCATCCCCAACCGTTCCTGCTTCTCCCCATATCCCCTGACTCAGCTATTTTTAAGAGCCCTATCTAGCTCTCTCTTGAAAGCATCCAGAGAACCTCCCTCCACCGCCCTCTGAGGCAGAGAATTCCACAGACTCACCACTCTCTATGAGAAAAAGGGTTTCCTCGTCTCCGTTCTAAATGGGTTACTCCTTATTCTTAAACTGTGGCCCCTGGTTCATGACTCCCCCAACATCAGGAACATATTTCCTGCCGCTAGTGTGCCAAGCCCTTAACAATCTTATATGTTTTAATGAGGTACCCTCTCATCCTTCTAAACTCCAGGATGTACAAGCCCAGCTGCTCCATTCTCTCAGCATAAGACAGTCCCGCCATCCCGGGAATTAACCTTGTAAACCTACGCTGCACTCGCTCAATAGCAAGAATGTCCTCCCTCAAATTAGGAGACCAAAACTGCACACAATACTCCAGGTGTGGTCTCACTAGGGCTCTGTACAACTGCAGAAGGACCTCTTTGTCCTATATTCGATTCCTCTTGTTATAAAGGCCAACATGCCTTTCGCTTTCTTCACTGCCTGCTGTACCTGCATGCTTACTTTCATAGATTGATGTACAAGGACCCCTAGATCCTGTTGTACTTCCCCTTTTCCCAACTTGATGCCATTTAGATACTAATCTGCTTTCCTGTTTTTGCTGCCAAAGTGGATAACCTCACATTTATCCGCCTTAAGCTTCATCTGCCATGCATCTGCCCACTTCCCCAACCTGTCCAAGTCACCCTGCATTCTCATAGCATCCTCCTCACAGTTCACACTGCCACCCAGCTTTGTGTCATCTGCAAATTTGCTAATGTTACTTTGAATCCCTTCATCCAAATCATTGATGTATATTGTACATAGCTGCAGTCCCAGCACCGAGCCTTGCGGTACCCCACTAGTCACTGCCTGCCATTCTGAAAGGAACCCGTTAATCACTACTCTTTGTTTCCTATCTGCCAACCACTTCTCTAACCATGTCAGCACTCTACCCCAATACCATGTGCCCTAATTTTGCCCACTAATCTCCTATGTGGGACCTTATCAAATGCTTTCTGAAAGTCCAGGTACACTACATCCACTGGCTCACCCTTGTCCATTATCCTAGTTACATGTTCATAAAATTCCAGATGATTAGTCAAGTATGATTTTCCCTTTGTAAATCCATGCTGACTAGGACCGATCCTGTTACTGCTATCCAAATGTTCGGATTATCGCATCTTTTATAATTGACTCCAGCATCTTCCCCACCACCGATGTCTGGCTAACTGGTCTACAAGTCGCTGCTTTCTCTCTCCCGCCTTTCTTAAAAAGTGGGATAACATTAGCTACCCTCCAATCCACAGGAACTGATCCTGAGTCTATAGAACATTGGAAAATTATCACCAATGCATCCACGATTTCTAGAGCCACTTCCTTGTACCCTGGGATGCAGACCATTGGGCCCTGGGATTTATCAGCCTTCAGTCCCATCAGTCTATCCAACACCATTTCCTGCCTAATGTGGATTTCCTTCAGTTCCTCGGTCACCCCAGATCCTCTATCCTACTATATCAGGAAGATTGTTTGTGTCCTCCTTGGTGAAGACAGATCTAAAGTACCTGTTCAACTCGTCCGCCATTTCGTTGTTCCCCATAATAAATTCATCTTTTTCGGTCTTCAAGGGTCGAACTTTGGTCTTAACTAATTTTTTCCTCTTCACATACCTAAAGAAACTTTTACTATCATGCTTTATATTCTTGGCTAGCTTACCTTCGTACCTCATCTTTTCTCCCCGTATTGCCTTTTTGGTCATCTTCCGTTGTTCTTTAAACATTACCCAATCTTCTGGCTTCCCGCTCATCTTTGCTATGTTGTACTTCTTCGCTTTTAATTTTTATATTGTCCCTGACGTCCCTTGTCAGCCATGGTCGTCCCTTTCTCCCCTTGAAATCTTTCTTCCTCCTAGAAATGAACTGATCCTGCACCTTCTGTATTATTCCTAGAAACGCCTGCCATTTTTGTTCCACTGTCATCCCTGCTAGTGTATATTTCCAGTCAACTTTGGCCAGCTCCTCCCACATGGCCCATAGTCAACTGCAACACTGACACCTCTGATCTACTCTTCTCCCTCTCCAATTGTAGATTAAACCTGACCATGTTATGGTCACTGCCTCCTAATGACTCATTAACATCGAGGTTCATTACATGACACTAAATCCTGAATTGCCTTCTCCCTGGTAGGCTCAAATACAAGCTGTTCAAAGAATCCATCACAAAGGCACTTTACAAAGTCCCTTTCTTGGGGTCCAGTACCAACCTGATTTTCCCAACTACCTGCATGTTGAAATCTCCCATAACAACCACAGCATTACTTTTACTACATGTCAATTTTAACTCCTGATTCAACTTGCGCCCTATGTCCAGGCTACTTTTTGGGGGCCTGTAGATTGGTCCTATTGGGGTCTTTTTACCCTTACAATTCCTTAGTTCTATCCATACTGACTCCACATCTCCTGTTTCAATGTCACCCCTTACAAGGGACTGAATTTTATTCCTCACCAACAGGGCAAGCCTACCCCACTCTGCCCACCTGTCTGTCTTTTCGATAGGAGGTATACCCTTGAATATTCAGTTCCCAGCCCTGGCCCTCTTGCAGCCATGTCTCAGTAATTCCAACAACATTATACTTGCCAGTTTCTAACTGAGCCTCAAGCTCTCCCACTTGACTCCTTATACTTCTTTATGTCCTTTTATTTGAAAAATATTTGACATTTTCTGCTAAAGATTGTACAATGATTGTTTCAGATACAATCTGGCACGGAGCTATAGTTTGGGCGCTTTTTGCAGTCAAGCATAATTTATCCAACAAATAATTGTGTTGCTATTAGATAAATTCTGTTTCCTCCATCAGCAGAAGTTTTGAACTCAAAATAATATCTTCTGCCACAGTAAATTTTATTTTATAAATGATTAATAATTTATTATAATTTATTAAATATCAGCCAATGGACAGTTGACACTTCATGAATGCAGGACTCAAAATATAAAATTGTTACAAAACCATGATAAAATGCAAAGCCTTTCAAATAAATAAAAGTTAATCAACTGTTATTTAAATTTATTAAATGCAACTAAAATAATCAAATTATTGGTTTCACCGATAGATTACAAAACTCCATTCCACCCAGTCAGTAGGGACATAATGGGGGAGAGATGTGTCTTTGGCAACAAGTGCTAAACAGGTGGCAATTTAACCCTCCTCTCAACACCTGGTTTGATTGCAGTTAGGTTTATGGCAACTATTCAGTGAAGGTCTGCCATGTGACTGTTATTGCAAAAGGTTGGGCAATTGTCTAACATGTACAGCAACAGATGTCCCTTGATAATTATGACACCGTAGGATGCAAAATACATTCACATGAGTCCTTGGTATTCAGCTGACTCTCAGGCTGTTTGTGCGTATCAGGCTATAAATATTATATTTCCCGAGTTGATGATGAGTCAGCTCACCTGAAGGTAGTGCTACCAGCATGTTTAACATTAAGTACTGCTTTCGATTTGGTCTGTCCTTGATAAGAAACTGATCCAAAGCTGTATATGCCTATGAGATATGGGAAGAAAGTTACTTTATACACTTTATGTTCTGTCATTACATAGAAGTCCTTATTCTCTTTCTCTTATTTATTTCGGAAGATGATAGTATATGTCAGTGCAAATCTATGGACAGCCTATTCTAACTTGGTCCCCAAAGATAGTTACCTGTGTACTCTTTAGCGATGGGGTGGTGAATCTATGGAATTAATTGCCTTGGACGGCTGTGGAGGCCAAGTCTTTGGGGTATTTTTAAGGCGGAGACTGATAGGTTCTTGATTAGTAAGATTGTCAAATGTTACGGGGAAATGGCAGGAGAATGGGGTTGAGAGGGAAAGATAGATCAGCCATGATTGAATGGTGGAGCAGACTGGATGGGTTGGATGAACTAATGAACTAATTAACTACTCCTAAGTCTTATGAACTATAAATCTGTGAACTGCTCATAGACTGTGAACATCAGTTGGCCATTCTAAATACATACATAGAAACATAGAAAATAGGTGCAGGAAGAGGCCATTCGGTGTGATCATGGCAGATTGTCCGCTATCAATAATCCGTGCCTGCCTTCTCCCCATATCCCTTGACTCCACTAGCCCCTAGAGCTCAATCCAACTCTCTCTTAAATCCATCCAGTGATTTGGCCTCCACTGCCCTCTGTGGCAGGGAATTCCATAAATTCACAACTCTCTGGGTAAAAAAGTTTTTTCTCAGCTCAGTCTTAAATTACCTCCCCTTTATTCTAAGACTGTGGCCCCTGGTTCTGGACTCACCCAACATTGGGAACATTTTTCTTGCATCTAGCTTGTCCAGTCCTTTTATAATTTATATGTTTCTATAAGATCCCCCTCATCCTTCTAAACTCTAGTGAATACAAGCTTAGTCTTTTCAATCTTTCCTCATATGACAGTCCCGCCATCCCAGGGATCAATCTCGTGAACCTATGCTGCACTGCCTCAATCACAAGAATGTCATTCCTCAAATTAGGAGACCAAAACTGTACACAATACTCCAGATGTGGTTTCACCAGAGCCCTATACAACTGAAGAAGAACCTCTTTATTCCTATACTGAAATCCTTTTGTTATGAAGGCCAGCATTCCATTAGCTTTCTTCACTGCCTGCTGTACCTACATGCCAACTTTCAGTAACCAGTGTACAAGGACACCCAAGTCTCGCTGTACCTCTCCCTTACCCAACCTAACCCCATTGAGATAATAATCTGCCCCCTTGTTTTTGCCGCCAAAGTGGATAACCTCACATTTATCTATATTATACTGCATCTGCCTCGCATCTGCCCACTCACTCAACCTGTCCAGGTCCCCCTGCAACCTCCTAACATCCTCTTCACAGTTCACACTGCCACCCAGCTTTGTGTCATCCGCAAACTTGCTAGTGTTACTCCTAATTCCCTCTTCCAAATCATTAATATACATGGTAAACATTTGCGGCCCCAACACCGAGCCTTGCGGCACTCCACTCGCCACTGTCTGCCATTCTGAAAAGGACCCGTTTACTCCTACTCTTTGCTTCCGGTCTGCCAACCAATTTTCTATCCATGTCAACACCCTACCCCCAATACTATGTGCTCTAATTTTAGTCACCAGTCTCCCGTGCAGGACCTTATAAAAGGCTTTCTGCAAGTCTAGATACACTACATCCACTGGCACCCCTTCATCCATTTTACTTGTCACATCCTCAAAAAATTCCAGATTAGTCAAGCATGATTTCCCTTTCATAAATCCATGTTGACGTGTACTAATCCTTTTACTGCTATCCAAATGCTCCATTATTACCTCTTTAATAATTGACTCCAGCATCTTTCCCACCACCGAAGTCAGGCTAACTGGTCAGTAATTCCCTATTTTCTCTCTCGCTCCTTTCTTGAAAAGTGGGATAACATTAGCTATCCTCCAATCCACGGGAACTGACCCTGAATCTATTGAACATTGAAAAATGATCACCAATGCGTCCACTATTTCAATTTATCAATACATTTATCAATAAGGGCCACTAGAGATTGCAGGGAGATTAACAGCTGGTGTAGCACTTTCTTGCCCCCTAACTGAGTTCTGAGCAAGATACCAAAGTAGTAGCCATTTTAAACTGTCAATACTAAGTGCCATTCCAACTGATGGATTCCTACAGCTGCAACTTGCATTGTAGAAGAAAGGCAGCAGTGGATCGGAAGAAATTAGAAATTAAACAAAGCTGAAAGAACGTGGTTGCATGGGGTGGTACAAAGATTGTAATGGAAAAAGATACAGATGCACTCATTGTTTGCTGTTAGCTGGTTGAAAATGAGAAGCTGGTCGCACAGCTAACAATGTCCTGTTTCCTTTATCATAATTACTTTTTTTGCATATCTTTCATTCATTGTTCTTAATCCCTCTACATCATCGTCTATATCCCCGTTTCATTTTCCCGTGACTTTCAATCTGAAGAAGGGTCTCGATTCGAAACATCGACCCATTCCTTCTCTCCAGAGATGCTACCTGTCTTGTTGAATTACGCCAGCATTTTGTGTCCATTATTCATCTTGCAATTTTTGACTGATTGTTGTTGGGGACAAAGTTCCATTTGGATATTGAGTGATTAAAAGAAAATGCCTTGGGAGTCAAAGCGCAGCGAGGAACATGTACAGTAATTTGGTGTTTGAGGAGCAGACTGGAGTGTCCTTGGAGCAGTAAATGCTTCCAACAGGTCAATGGGACAGCAACATCCTGGCATTGTATTACAATTTTGGGCAAGCAAATATTATGCAGATGTTTCAAAGTACTCACAAGTTGAGGCATGTTTGCGGCCATCAATGTTAAACATAATTGACCTGTATTATCATAAGTTCCTGCATCTGCTTGAAACTGCAGTAAGAGTCTCGCTGACTCGGTTCGATCTGAAAGGATGCAGAAAAAAACTTTGTGACTAGAAGCTTGTTTGGTGGAAACAGAAAATATTACAATGTATTTATAATTTAAATGCTTTCCCACTTTGAGTGTTAGCTAATGAAAGTGTGCAGATGTTTTGTGTTGCCAGCACTAACAACTATATTACTCGCAAAGACTTTTCAAATTGAATTCATTGGGTATTAAATTGCCTTCTATATATTCACTTACCGACTCAGAATATGTCAGGAACACTGTTAAATTACACTTTCTTTAACAATTGCATTTCTATGGGCTCTTAATGAGAGCCCTCAGGTTACAAGCATTTGGACCAAACATTTGATTAAATTAAAGGACATGAAAGCTGCATAATTTTTTATCTTTATCTCCATCAGAATGGAGCTGTTACTTGTGCTCATCCACTCTTACAAAATTCACTCGGGTTTCCAATCCATTCCCTCAGCAAGGAAGAGGCAAGTTGGCTAACAAAGGATATAGTGATACATGTGAAGAAAGTGGTCTGGGAAGAAAACAGAACAGTTCCTTTAGCAACTGACAAATCATTGCAATCTTCAATGGGAGAACACCATGAAACTCAATCAAATGAAAGTGTTTAGAAAATAAATACTATCTCCTTGCAGCTAGCAGAGCCATAGGTACATTCAGTTTGTAAATTTGGGGATCATGCCCAAGATACCAATGTAATAAAAATAAGTTGCACATCTTACCAAGGTCTGTTGCCAGTTGCAGAGGTGTTCGTTGTTTATAGTCTCTAGCATTTATGTCAGCACCATGTTTCAACAGACAGTTCAAGGAACTTGCAGCATCATACTTCGCAGCGTAGTGGACTGGTGTCTGAATCATTCCAGTTGTCTTCGCTTCAATGTTCACTTTAAAAAGGGCGATGACAATTGTATGCAATCTATTCATGTACACGCCACATTAACTTTGCAGAATATTTTGTTCTATGCAGCAGAATAACCAGCATATTGGTGAACCATCACAAGAATTCAGAAATAGTAATCAATTGACTGAAAACTAATTGATTGTGACTTTAAAGCAGAACATCTGTATAGATGAATATCTATGGAGATGGAGGCCTCCTTGGACTGACCTTGGGCCCCACCGCAGGGCATGGACTTACATCGGAGTCGATCGCTTGCCTGGGATCGCTCCAACAGCAGCCTGCGGTCTTTACATCGGGAGCTCACAGTCTCAGGAGAGGCCGTGGATCTTAGAAGTTCCAACATCGCGGAAGGTTTGACCAGCCCCGATGAAAGGTTCAGTTGTCTGGTACAGGGGAACTGACATCCCCCCGATGCAGGAGCAGATGACCTCGACGCGGAGGGCCCGCCGCCGGATACGGGAGTCAAGATCATCCCGTCAATGGAGGGCTCGAGGCCCCCATCCGCGGGAGAGCAAAGGGAAGAAATTGAACTTCTTTCGCCTTCCATCACAGAGAGGAATGTGGAGGTGTATCTGTGATGGATATTTATATTAAAATGTGTTTTGTGTGTTCCTCGTATGTTGCAAAACATACTTGGCTAATAAAGTATTATTGTGATTGTGATTGTGATTGGATATAGGTCTCCTGCACAACTGATAGTCTACAGGGCACGGATGAGCAAGGCATGTTAGGTTTCAGAGGTCCGGTTTTTGCTCATACTATGTGGCCATCCCCGGCAATGCTGGTGTTCTTTGTCCATTGCTCCTGAACTGAGGAGGTAGATGAATTAACTACATCAGTAAGTTTGGAATCAGACCAGGTGAGGATGGCACTGCCGGACATCAATGAACCAGATGAATGTTAACAATAATGTGGTCGTTTCATGAATCTAAAGAGGGATCCAGATCCAAAATGTCATTGATCCATTCCATCCACAGATGCTGCCTGACCTGCTGAGTTACACCAGCACTTGGCTGATAGCTTTGTAGTTACTTTTCTGCGGCATTTGATTTCTGAATCAGTAGTCCAAAATCCTTGTGTAGTTACTGAAACACTACTTCTCCATACCACATATAGATATCAGACTATGTGTTCCTCTGATCTGCCATCTTTATTCAAAGAAATGGACAATGCCCATGTTTAGAGGATGGACCCTCAAGGTTTTCTCAGCCAACAATCAGGGAAGGAATCACAAAATGTGACCAGTGCTAAAACCAGGTGTCTCAATAGAATGACTAATGAAACAGTTGGGTCAGCATGCATACATCTTCACCATGGTGTTGATGACATTCTAGAGAATTTTTTTTCCTTCTGCTTCCATTAATCGTGTACAACATTGTAACGATATTATTACCACTTCTCCAGATATAAGTCTTACCATCACAGTCCAGAAGAAAGTCGACCATTTCAGAATAATCAATTGCTGCAGCCACATGCAGTGGGGTTACGCCATAGTTATCAGGCATGTTAACATTGGCATTCTTCTCAATCAAAAACCTGGCTACATCAGGGTGCCATGTTCGGGCTGCCTATTGGCACAGACATGAAGAGCAATGAGGTCATAAAGCAAATGCCGGCTTAAAGCAACAATGAGTGGGTCAAAGTCAAAGTCAAAAGAGTTCATTGTCATGTGTCCCTGACAGGACAATGAAATTCTTTCTTTGCTTAGCACAACAGAACATAGTAGGCATTGACTACAAAACAGATCAGTGTGTCCATATACCATTATATATGCAAATACACACATGAATAAATAAATTGATAAAGTGCGAATAACAGATAAAGGGGTATTAATGTCCTTGGTGAAGTCTGAGAAAAGGTTATAATGCTGACAATATGATGAACAAGGCTATCCTTGACATACAAGGTTCAGCTCTCATTCGGTTAATTTCATCTGAAATATTAGGGTTATTTGCTGGAACAATATACTTTAAGATCACAAGGTATTTATGCATTACTGAGGTAATGGTTAATGATCATGTGCCCTTGCCAACTTATAGGAGTGGTTAAGGCTGACATAGTAAATCTAATTGAAATCAAATTGGTATACATGTTTCATTTACATTGGTTTTTGCTATGTCTAAATGTGCAAAAAGCTTATGTGATGCATTAATACAACAGATAAACGTAATTAAAATTAATGTAATCCATATAGGATTTTCCAGAATTTTTAAATTGCAAACATCACAATAATTCCTAATTAAAATAATCTACGCCTTTATTCCTACTACCAAAATGCCTGACATCACACTTTGCTACACTATATTCCATCTACCACTTCTCTGTCCACTCTCCCAACCTATCCAAGTCCTTCAGCAGAGTCCTGGCTTTCACTACACTACCTGCCCCTCCACCTATTTTGGTATCATCCACAAACATGGCCACAAAGCCTTCTATCCCCTCATCCAAATCATTAATATACAATGTGAAGAGCAGCGGCCCCAGCACCGAGCCCTGCAGAACTCCACTAGTCACTGGCAGCCAATCAGAAAAAGTCCCCGATTTATTGCCACTCTTTGCCTTCTGCCAACCTGATATCCATGCCAATCTCCGCCCTTTGATACCATGGGCTCTCGTCTTCCTTAGCAGCCTCCCGTGTGGTTTCTGAAAATCTAGGTAAACAACATCAACTGCTTCTCCTTTGTCTGTCCTGCCATTTACTTCTTCAAAGAATTCCTGCAAATTTGTACGACAAGACCTCCACTTCACAAAGCCATGCTGACTTTATATTGTGAACTTCTTTGTACTCCGTGATCTCATCCTTTATAATGAACTCTAAAATGTTACCAACCAGCCTATAGTTGTGAAAGCAATTCACAAATGCAAGATGTCATTACATAATGTTAGTGTAATTTAAGAAAAGACAATAGGAAGAAATGTATTTTTGATTGCTTGTACTAAACTGTATTACAAGTACTCCACTGTCTTCACATGCAATTGGAACCATTGAATGTAGCGATAGGAAGACAGTCAGTGAAAAAAAATGAAATTGTACTCACAACTAATTAAATCATATTGCAGAACTAAAAGTTGCTATTAAAATCTACTTTAATCTGTTATTTTAAAGACAGGGAAACTCACAAAATACTGGAGTAACGTAACGGGTCAGGCAGCATTCCGGTGAACATGGATAGGTGACATTTCAGATTGAAGAAGGCTGAAGAAGGGTCCTGACCTGAAATGTCACCTGTCCATGTTTTCCAGGGATGCCATCTGACCCATTGACTCCAGTATTTTGTGTCTTTCCTTAGTAAAGCAGCATCTGCAGTTCCATTTCAAAGACAACGTACAGTTATTAGTAAAATGCGTTTTTTTAAAAAAATAAAGCTATTAAGTTCCCTTTACCCCGTGTAAAACACCCTGTCCATATCTGTCAGTGGAATTGATATCTGCTCCATTTTCCAGCAATGTGTTCAAGCGCTCCAGGTCAATCTAAAAAAGGATTACAGACATTTCTTGATTTATCAATATTAACATATAACTGATATTCATCAGAAAGTTACTACATGCAGAGTAATAAGTAATAAATAAGTAGTTTGGCAGTTTTGAAAATAATATTTTTCTCCACCTTGTTATAAATGCTATAATTTGTATTTATACTATCTTGCATATAAATTCTGTTAGACCCTTCACACAGTTCAAAGTGCAATAAACATTTATACGGGAGCCATTCACACCCATAAACCTCTCAAACAATGGGCAGAGAAGCCAAATGTCCTCCAACCATCACCACAGTTTAGGTGACATTTTTGATTGGCAAGCTGATTACTAATAATGCTACCGTTATATTTTTGTGATACACATTGTCCAATGCCACCTCAACAACAGTCACTGTGCTCATTTTGTATGACGATGTACACAAATTGTTACAAAAAGACTCACAACTATATACTTCTTACCTAACATTCCTATATTACACATCCAAACTGTTTAATGTATCCTGATGTGCAAGTATTAATATTATTATTTTATTCATGTGTTTCTCGTTCGGAAATAATTTCCTTTCAAGTAAGTTTTTATGATACTCACAATTCTAGACATGTTCTAATAGTATTGACAGATTAAAAACAAAACAAAACATGCATAAACTGTGAACCTGCCGTCTAGTCCATCATTCAGGATATTAATAGAATCAAAGCAATCGTTGAAATGGTCACATAACCTAGTAAAGGAATAATTTAGTTATTTTTTATTTTATCAAGAGCCAATGTCTTGGTCTATACTGGATTGTGCTTTACCCATTGCACTATGAATGGAATACTTTTAAATCAGTGTTGATGAGGTAGCCTCTCCATAATGATATTATTAGCAAACACCAAATGCATTCAGCATTGAAACACTGAAATATTCTGCCATGGACCAGCAACTGAAAACTGCAAAATAAATAGGGATACACACCAAATGCTGGACTACCCAGGCAGCATTTCTGGAGAGAAGGAATGGGAGACATATTGTATCGAGACCCTTCAGAAAAAAAGGGATAACCGCCAGCACCCAAGGAGCCAGAAACGTAAAGGCTGTGCGGTGTGGGACCAATGCTGCCTCACACAGCAAAGAGGCAATCAGAGGTCTGCAAGACCCCTAAGGTGTTGAATGAAACTCGGACAGATTAGCCAATACAAAATAAGCCTTTTGGAAAAATACCTGAAGAATAAATAATTAATATAAATCAAAGGGAAGGCAAGTTCTACCTAATCTTACTTAAATAAAACTGTGGCAGATGTTGAAAATCTGATACAAATGCCAGAAATGCAAGTTCTGACAAAGGTTTCGCTGATCAGAAATGGTGGCTTTGTTTCTCTCTCCACACATGCTGCCTTATCTAATAAGATTTTTGAGAACTTTCTGCTTTTGTAACATGGGTTAAAATTGGGAAAAACAGTATGTTTTTCATGTGATACTTGATCCACTATGTCTGATTCACCAACTAAAAGTACAACCACTTGGATGCAACCACTCGGGTACACTGAAGACATTTTTTACTACCCTAAAGGACCCAATGTGATTAGACCAGATCTTAATCACTCTAATTGTATTCTGCACTCAAATGGGACATTGTGATCAGGTCCAGATGCATAGGATCTATCTTTTTAAGGCCAGGGCTGTGAGCTCTGATTAATGGTAGGAGAAATTGATGGTGTTGAATGAAAGCCAAGCTCTCAAAACTCTGTTGACAGCTACTACCATTCATGAAATCCGTCTCAGCTATTCTCACATTCAGAAACATTTAAAAACTGAAATTGAAGAAAATATTTTTTATAAATAAAAATAATTTAATAAAGAAGTTTATTATTTTTCTTTCATTCCCAGAACCCTACAATCCTCTGAATAGAAATATGGGGAAAATAAATTGCACAAAAAATTACTAGGGAATGGGATTGCTTATTCAGCTAGAACAGACTCAATGGGCCGAACTGCTATCTTTCATAAAGTAAGGAAAGATGATGATCTCTTATATCGATGGCCTCGAGTTATGCGGTTCCCATTGGTGAAAATATTCTGTCTGGATCCCCTCTATCAAAACATTGCATCGTTTTGGAGACTTTTTATTGGGATTTCTCAATCTTTGTTCAAGAGAAAAGATATTCAGCCTGATTACCTATTCCTGATGTGTACACTCTTACATTTCTGATA
This sequence comes from Okamejei kenojei, assembly GCA_035221665.1. Lineage (NCBI taxonomy): Eukaryota > Metazoa > Chordata > Chondrichthyes > Rajiformes > Rajidae > Okamejei > Okamejei kenojei. The sequence continues at coordinate 94,962,810 of CM069134.1, forward strand.
TCCTCCTCGTAACATTCTGCTATTTTCTGAAATGAAAATGCCCAGTGAAATACCACAACCTAATGAGGACAGTCAACTCCCACAGAGGGTGGCCTTTCGTATGCCAGTGGTCATTTCGTCAGTTGTTAATGGCCAATACACTAGGAATCAGTCAGGTTGTTAAACATTCTGTCCTTCTCTCATTTTAACTGAAAAGCTAAACGAGCTGGGCTTGATTAAGACAAGAAGAAAGATTGTTAACTTTGAGAATTAATATATTGCAATCATGTTTAATGGTTCTATTGCACCAGAAACATTTTCCAACATATAACATGAAATACTTTGACAATCATCAAAATACCTGGCTGTCATTGCCCCTCTTTGATATTGTAATGAAATACTGAAGGAAAGCTACAGTGGGTGAAGCACTGGTGCTTTTTTGCTCAGCATTTGCTTCTGCAGGTTGATTCACTGTTGTAATTTGTTGTGTTGCGTCTGTATTTCTCTTCAAGCCAATGTATGTGGCAGATTCCGTTGATTCTAGAAATCAAATGAAAATTAAACAGTATCTGTTTTCTTCATGATTGTCATAGCAATGTAGTATAACATTTATTTTAACCGTGGTGCATCTGGTCTACAAAGCAAGATCAGAGAGTTTTTTTTGTTTATTTGTTTTTTGGATGGGTATATTTATCATCCACATCCAATTGCCCCTCAACTGAGCAGCTTAATATCAACCACATTAGTGGGTCTGGAATCGCATGGAGTCCGAATTAGATAAAGTTTGCAGATTTCCTTTCCTGCAGGACAATAGTGAGAAACATCGGGGGGTTTTCAGCAACAATTTAGTAGTTTCATGGTTATTGTTAGAGATTGTAGAGATTAACTTCTACTTTATATCTAAAAATTTAGATTATAATTTCTTATTTGAATTTAAAGTCCCCAGCTGCCATGGTGATATCTGGGTCAAAGGGCCAGAACTCTGATGCTGGTGCAGTAGCTTATGCATTGATATGGAAAGTATATAGTTTCATATCCAAAAAATACATAAAGTATATTGCGAGTAAAGTAAAATATGGAAGTTATAAAAGTCAGTGGAGGACATCTGAAAGAAGGCATGAGTGGCGGGGCAATGTTAAAAACATGGTTGGTCGAGGATCTGAAAATATAGTTATGGTCAAAATTTACTGATGTAGCTTCAACAGCCAGTACATTTTGACTACAAAATTCCCAACTAGTGCAGTTAAAGAGGTCTTTGCCTGCAACATTGATACCAAAATTAACAATACAATTCACCTGTAATTCCCAAGTTAAAAATAGAATGCTCATTAATGTTTCAGCTGCTCAACAAATCATATACCTATTAAAAGTCTGATCTTGGATGTGTGTGTTTGTTTGTGTGTGTATTTATTTGTTCATGTGTAACAGCCTATTGCACTTTATCTGCTTATTTATGTGTATATTGAACTGAACTGCTCTGTATTTTTGCTCTGTTGTGCTGCAGCAAGCAAGAATTTCATTGTCCTATCTGGGACACATGACAATAAACTCTCTTGAATTGACTTGTAATCACATCTTCGCGAAGAAACGACGCGGTAACGGTAACATTTTTACATATTCTGGTAGAAATTTTTCCCGTGGAGTCCAAATTCTACTCATCTGAAAATTTCAGGCTTTATTTCTTGACTTATTATTGAAAATGTTTAAAAATACTTTGAATTTAAAATGTTTTTTACTTTTAAATCATTCCTCACAGCCTCCAACACACTTTGATACAAAGTTGCAAGACAGAAACAGGAGCTCCAATGCTGGGGGAGGCTTACGAGCTATGATCTTTGCTGAGGAGTGCACAAATCTTACCTTCGACAACAGGTTGAGTTGGAGGACCACGCCTCCCGTGGGGGCTACGGGTAGGGGACGGGTGCGTTGTGGAGCAGACCTAACGGGTCTGCACTTGGTCTAGTATAAATATAAAAATTGCATCTGGAGTTTGGATAAGGTAAGTCCCTACTAAGACATAAAGGTATCCAGCTAATTTTCAGTTGGAAAATAACACAACACTTCCAGCCAGTTAAGGCCTTAAGCACAAAGGTTTGAACCTCTGAACATCTGAGTCTCTTTACATTGCTACCACTCCGCCAAGTTGTTAACAAAAATAAATTCTAAAAAAATTGGAGGAGGGAAGCAATGGAGTGACAGAAATGGTTTAGAAGCGAGGGAAGCAGAACACTAGAGAGTGGGGGGACACCACAGAAAGAGTGAGAGAAAATGAAAGGGCAAGAGAGAGACCAAAATAGAGACGAGAGACTTCATTCCAATGTTTTAAGCTTATTTTGGCATTTCCATTTATTTATACTAGCTAATATCTCATTGAATAAGCACTGAATCCCTTCCTCTGCCTATGCAAGATATAGATACAACCATAAGAAAAGTCCAAGTATACCAGCTGTGGTCCACTAAGGAGTCAGAATAGCATTTCAGTTTAATTTTTACATGCAATGCAGCTTGCCTATGTACTCTGATCGTTTATTTGTTTGCTTGGGTGTGATTCACAAATTCTCGAAAACCCGACGCATTAATGGTGAAATTTTTACATATTCCAGTAGAGATTTACTTCATGATGTTGAAAATCGCCTCATCTGAAAATTTGGTTCATTATCTCTTTAGTTATTTCTTCAGATTCTTCACCAATCTGAAGCTGAAGCTAACTGAAGCTGAAGCTAATGGGCTGATGACGTCACAATGCCTCTGCTCCTCACGGCGAGCTGCACAGATTTTTCAAGGTGCAGCCTGCTGGCCACCGTCTTCCCTGAGCTGCGAGTTATGTGCTCCTCCCCCCCCCCCCCCCCCCCCCGTATAACTCGCACTCCGACGGCCAACCCAAGAGATGGTGACGAGCACCCGAGTGCGGCCGGCTGTAGCGCCCTGCCCACAGCCAGGCCCACAGCCCTGCCGCCCAACAGCCCTGCCGCCCAGCAGCCCTGCCCCTCAGCAGCCCTCCCCCCCCCCCCCCCCCCAGGGCTCTGGATTGAGAACCCGAGAGATGCCGAGGAGCACCCGAGTGATAAGAGTCAAAGAGTCAAAAGAGTTTATTGTCATGTGTCCCTGACAGGCCAATGAAATTCTTTCTTTGCATAGCACAACAGAACTTAGTAGGCATTGACTACAATTTTATACGTAAATAAACACATTAATCAATAAATTAATAAAGTGCAAATAACAGATGGAGGGGTATTAATGTTCAGAGTTTTATCCGAGCCAGGTTTAAAAGCCTGATGGCTGTGGGGAAGTAGCTATTCCTGAACCGGGTCGTTGCAGTTCTCAGGCTCCTATACCTTCTACTCGAAGGTAGCAGGGAGATGAGTGTGTGGCCAGGGTGGTGTGGGTCCTTGATGATGCTGCCAGCCTTTTTGAGGCAGCGACTGTGGTAGATCCCCTTGATGGAAGGAAAGTCAGAGTCGATGATGGATTGGGCAGTGTTTACTACTTTTTGTAGTCTTTTCCTCTCCAGGGCACTCAAGTTGCCGAACCAAGCCACGATGCAACTGGTCAGCAAGCTCTCTACTGCGCACCTGTAGAAGTTAGAGAGAGTCTTCCTTGACAGACCGACTCTCCGTAATCTTATCAGGAAGTAGAGGCGCTGGTGACATTTCTTAATAATTGCATCTGTGTTCTCGGACCAGGAAAGATCTTCACAGATGTGCACGCCCAAGAATTTGAAGCTCTTGACCCTTTCAATCATCGACCCGTTGATATAAACAGGACTGTGGGTCCCCATCCTACTCCTTCCAAACGTTGATAACGTTGCAAAGAGCGACACACAGAACGCTCGCACCTCAGCCGAACCCCAGAGCTGCCAAGAGCTTTGTACTAGAGGCAGGCCATGTTCTACAGCTCGCTCTCTCTCTCTCCCCGGGCTCCCTCCGCTTTTTGCAGCACCCTCGCTCGCCCGGTTCCCCTCCTCTTCTCCCCACCACCTCTCCCCCTTCTTCTCCCCTCCCCTCTCATCCCTCCCCCTCTCTCCCCCCTCCTCTCTACCCCCACCTCTCTACCGCCTCTACCCACTGCTCTCTCTCCCCACCTCCCCCCTCCCCTCGCCTCTACCCCACTCTCTTCCCCTCCTCTATATCCCTCCCCCTCCGCCCCCTGCCCCCTCCCCCACCACTATCCCCCTCCTCCACCCCCCTCCCATACACTCCCACTTTCCCCCCCTCCCCCACCCCCCTCCTCTCTCTCCCTCCTGTCTCTCCCTCTAATCTCCCCCCCTCCCCCTCTACCCTCCCTCTCTCCCCCCTCCCCCCCTCCCCATCCTCTCTCTCTCTCCCCTTCCCCCCCCCCCCTCCTCCTCTCTCTCCCCCTCTCTCCTCACCCACCACCAGGGGTGGTTAGTGTGTGTGTGACGCCGCAGCCCCCCCCCCCCCCCCCCCGCAACCGCACATTGAGGGACCCAACGGGTTCCCATTGGTCTGGTTACTTTCTAAAATTTCTACCGGTCTTCCCCTCAAACAATTTCCAGCCCCCCAGCAAACATCAGGGGCAAAATTAACTTTTCAACAAGGGCATAAAATAGACAGTAATGGAATAGGTCCACAAAAGACTGCTGGGTTTTTCCAAATGATGTCGATGGATTATAAATCAATGGGACAGTCTCTATAACAACTGACTGACCAGGTACCGCTAATTACATTCCCAACTTAAGTAAATTTCTTCCCCCATTCACTCCCAATGCAAGCTTTCAGTACAAGGGATGAGGATTTTTATTTGTGATTCTACCCAGTTATCCTGCACTCACATTTGGTCCTGGATCCATTAGCAGTTTCTGTTTGGCCATGTGCCTATAGCAGGAGTGCCGGCTCAATCCTGGCTGATTACCCGTCCATCTGCCCACATTAACATGGCACACTCTCTGCAAACTCTCCACCCCTTGCCCCCCCCCCCCCCCCCCCCCCCCCAACCCTGGCAGAACTCCCTTTCAAAGAGAAGACTCCTACAGTTTCTAGAGTGCTGCCATTTCTTTCTCCCTTCGCTTCAGAGTCTTGAGAGGGAATTTTGCATTTCATCTGAGCACTACCAGCGTTGCATTGGATTTGTGTCAGTTTACAGCTAAACATAATTTTCATTTCCGCAGATATAAGTGGGCAGTTGGAAACTAATCAATTTACTTGCTTCAAAAAGTGCAGCTATTGCACAAAGTAATTTTGAAAGACATTAAATAGGCAACATCGTGGACTACCATGGTCAGACAGCTCAGAAGATCATTGTCTGCACCTCAGCCACTAGCCTGGTCAGTTTCCCCCAGCTTTGAAAGACACGGAATGGAAACAGGCCCTTCGGCCCACCGAGTCCATGTTGACCATTCACACTAGTTCCATGTTATCCCACTTCCACATCTGGTGTGGAAGAGTGGAAGCTTTGACTCGAACTTCAGCAAAAGTAAAGTTGCACTACCTAGCTCAGCGTCAGTTTTAAATGGTATGTGATGATGCGGGGCCCGTCGTTGTCGGTTATAGTCACTCCACTTGTCTTCCACACAGTCCAAATTCCCTGATCCAGCTGCCACTTCATTCTTTGCTTGTACGTTCTGTGGAGAAATAGTCAAAATATGTGTTTACTTATCGTTACAATGCAAATTACATGCAAACTTCTTCCAGCACTGAGTCAGCATTACACAAACTTCAAAACTTCAAATTTAGTTTCAATAGGTTCAGCGAGAAGATTTAGAGTACATTGCCGTATTTCGCCCAACATTAATATTCAGTCTCCCCATTCTTCTCTTTCGTGCAGCTCCCAGCACCTCACTCAAGTTGCCACCGTTAGCTGTAGGGTTTTTGATCAAAACTAAGCCTGATCCTCGTCTATTCATAGATGTAGTATATGTACTTTCACACCTACATTGGGTAAGAATTAGGACCCAAGAGCCTTTTCTCTCTTCCCACCAAATGAGATGGGGTCGCTTAGGCCACAGAGTAAGTCAGAATTTTTTTTTTAAATTTAAATGAATTGACATTCAATCTCACTTCCTCTTATAGTGGCAATAAAGGTTTTTGAATCCATATTATAAAGGACACTACTCTCAGAGACAGCTCATGATTTGTTTTCTGTCATAATAGCTGCCCCTCGAAAGGATGTGACTGGATCATCTCCAGCCGTATTTTAGCTATCAGCCGTCTACTCGGGCTTCATGGATTACTAATCACCAACAGCAGCAGGCAATGGCATGTGCTAGAGCCCGTAACCCTCCACCAATCTGCCAATAATCATCAAACACATTAAAGACATTTGCGCATATCTGCATTGAGTGTATGTTGTGTCTGTTTTAGTGGAGCCCTCCTGTACGAGTCAAGTATGTATTACTCTGCAGTCTCCAGAAACAAGGCAGTGGCTGGAATCAAGCCATAATTTAATCGATAGATTAGAGTGAAGCTACTTAGACATGCAGCACATAAGATTAGTAAGTGAATTAGCTTCCCGAGCGCAAAATCTACAAGGCCCGATAACATATGGCCTGCATCTTGTGGACTAGAGACAGCTGCTCTCCTAATCCAGCTCCTTAGAGGGGCTGAGACTGTGGCACCAATGCGGGTGATTGTCCAGACATGTGCAATCACAAGATCAAATCTTTTACCTAATCAGGACAATTCCTGCTTTATCAAATCTCTTCCCGGTTGCAGGTTAAGCGATGGTAGTCATAATTACTGACATCAGGCAACACCTCATCCCCATAACCTGTTCAATGACTCCCAGTTTCCTTTTGATGTGGACACATACGAGGAGAGAGTAGCAGCCGTCAACATCAATATAAGCCAAAGTATATCAAAAATATGCTCAGCGGCTATCAAAGGGAGAAGTCATCAGTGTTTGGCGCCACATGTGAGGGATGACGTATTGCTTGCCCAGGACACATTACAAGAGTTCCTCGTCTTTAAATGCTTCAGCAATTACTTTCACTCATCACAGATCAGGCATAGATGGACTGATGTTTCCCGTGTTTATAACTCCTCTGACACTGAAGTGGTCCAAGCAGTTCAGCATAACGTTTAGGCTTAAACTGATCAATGCCAAATAACATTCCTGCCAAGAGTGCCGGGTGATATATACCACAAGCAGACAGGACGGGTCTCCTCCCTGACTTTAGAGTGGGCAACCTCAAAGCCTCACATCAACATTTTGTTGTGAAACAGCAGTCTAACTAGACTGGCCAAGTCAATACCTTATCCAGAAGAGCAGGAGAGAGTGGAAATACTCTGACAAGTTGCTTACCTTTGATTAGTAGGGGTGTCAGGGGTTATGGGGAGAAAGCAGGAGTATGGGGTTGAGAGGGAAAGATATCAGCCATGATTGAATGGCGGAGTAAACTTGATGGGCCGAATGGCTTAATTCTGCTCCTATAACATGAATTCATGACTACTTATGATTCATTAACAACATATGAACCTTATAACTTCACTGGCAGGAGCAGGTGCTCAAATGAAGGGCTTAATTGAACAGTCATCATACCTTTGGATGAATACAGCTTAAAGAGCCCCTAAAACACCATCCAGGATAAATCAGTTTGCCTACATCATGCTCTTTGAAATTAAACAGCATATTCAACCTTTTATCATTTGGGCTACATATGTGCAATCTACTGAACCAATTCACCAGGTTTAGCAGTTCCACCTGGTTTAGGCTCGAAGCTGCAGCTTGCAGAGCCACTGCCTCGCCGTGCCAGAGACCCGGGTTCGATCCTGACCCCAGATTCTATCTGTGTGGGGTTTGTATGTTCTCCCTATGACCGTGTAGGACTGGTAGGTTAATAGGTAGCTGTAAATTTCTCCTTAGTTGGATTAGGTTATCCACAGTTGATGATCAGTGTTGACTCAGTGGGCCAAATGGCCAGACTGGGTCTCACTATCTGAATGGGATTTCCTTCCTTCATCTCTGCCACCATCACAGAGAATGGAAAATGTAACAATAATGTGGGAAACTTAAACAACCGTCCATTGCCTTCCTGATACCACATCATCAAGCCTTGGATGCATATTAATATTCCATTATCTTGTGAGTATCCAGAGCTTTGCTGCACAGGGGCAGTATCAATATCTTGTACAGTGCTCTAGGAAAAAGATGTACACCGAAGGAAATGAAGAAACCTTTCTAAATCACTTTTCTAAATCAAAAGCACAAGATTAATGAAAGGACATTGACCAGAACTGTTATCGCTGTCTCTCCCGATCTCACCCCCACACATGCTGCCTGACCCACTGAACATTTCACACACGCACTGACATTACTGAAAAATTAGAACCATCTGATAACTTTGTCTTGATGATCATTTTGCGTTGTATAGAATAGTGATAAAATGTGTCAATGCCTTTTTAACAAGTTAACAGCTTTGTTAAAGTTGCATACACATATATCATATGGACACATTAATACATTAATTGTTGATGTTGTACAGAGTTTTTTCATTAATATATGTGTGGCATTTCATTTTTCTTTCAATGCCAGTAAATATGCTGAATATATGCTAAAATATATCTCTCATATGCTGAGAGAATGGAGCGGCTGGGCTTGTATACTCTGGAATTTAGAAGGATGAGAGGGGATCTTATTGAAACATCTACGATTATTAAGGGTTTGGATACGCTAGGGGCAGGAAACATGTTCCCGCTGTTGGGGGAGTCCAGAACCAGAGGCCACAGTTTAAGAATAAGAGGTAAGCCATTTAGAAAGGAGATGAGGAAACGCTTTTTCACACAGAGAGTTGTGAGTCTGTGGAATTCTCTGCCTCAGAGGGCGGTGGAGGCCAGTTCTCTGGATGCTTTCAAGAGAGAGCTAGATAGGGCGCTTAAAGATAACGGAGTCAGGGGATATGGGGAGAAGGCAGGAACGGGGTATTGATTGTGGATGATCAGCCATGATCACATTGAATGGCGGTGCTGGCACGAAGGGCCGACTGGCCTACTCCTGCACCTATTGTCTATTGTCTATTGTCTAAAACAATGTTAAAATGAACAGCAGGCGGAGAAACATATAAACATAATTTAGACCATAAAGAGATTTAAGAACGGCATAGAACCCATTTGGAAAGCATACCTATGAACTCACGGGATGCTTTCCCACATAAACACATGAATGTACTAAACGTCCAAGTTATTATTTATTTGCCTGTCATTTTTTACTTTAATAACATAGCCTTCTTTTCAATCAAACCATGTTTATCAACAATAATCCTAATTGTCGAGATAAAGGCTATTAAGTGTAACAACGATGATAAAACAAGAAAACATATTTATGACGCCTACTCAATTAAACTGTTGGGTGATTAGACCTGGCCTAATTGCACCACCCCAGTCCCATGTTAACTGCATTACAGTAAGCATATGCTATTGATGCTAAGCCTCCAAGGTATCTTATGGAAAGTGTACTAAATGCCTTCAGGAAGTGCTAAGGTTGGCAGTACACAGACGTAATATAGAACAAAAGAAAACAAAGCACCTTATTTATTTGATTCAGGTTACCTGGGTGTTAGCAACAAGTTTAACATTTAGTGCAGTCGTTGCAAAATGGATGCTGATGATAGGTGATCGTTGTGGTTTTTGGGAGGCTGTTGGTCCAGACTCAGGCCATGGCTGTTGGTGCCCCAGGTGCAATTCACTTGTACATCCCTCTGAGGATCAACGTTGAATACTTTTGCTGGCTGTTAACTGATCAGTAATAGCTACAAATTGGGTTAAGTGGCCCTGGTCCTCCTTGCTCTCTCATCTTGTCTGAACATGGACCCAAATGATGTCCAACGCTCCCTGCTGGATTCAGCGGGCAAGCCTCTTTTAATGTGGAAATCAGACTCCAATACTGTATTGTGAACAGAAGACAGATAGCTTGTTTTGGTCGGATCTGCACACAACCTCATAATCTATGAAGGAAGGAGGTGAAGCAGTTTGCACAATACAAATTGTCAAATTGTGGAACATGTTCACACCACCCTCCCTGTAAATACCCATTCTGCCCTATCTTGTGATCACCCAGGTGAGATGTCCACCAGATGCCTTGAAATGGCTGTGAGCGATAGGCAGTCTAGAGATACGAAAATCGGGAATGTTTGGTCCACAATCTTGTGCCCTGGTGGTGAATGACCCTTTGCAAGACCACGTTCTTCATATTTTATAGAATTTTACTCCTTCAAAACACATCAGGAAGAACCAAGAATGAGAGGACTTTGGTATTGTACGACAGTGTTTGAAAGTATAGATGTAATGAGGTTGCATTTAGTTGCGGTGAAATCAAAACAAAGGGCTATAAATATAATACATTAATCACTACTGCTGAAATGCTTGGGGCCGACAGCCAAGGCAATCTCAAATAGTGCATGGGAGAGAATGGAATTACAGGATTTGTGGAAGGGATTTAAATGAACTATGGTGGAAAGAGGATTGCAGAGCATTGACCAAATGAACCAAATAGCCTACACAATTAATTATGTAGAATTACACAGAATTTGTAATGATGTTGGTAGGGACACAGATATATTTGTACTGTGTTAAAGAAGGAACTGCAGATGCTGGAAAATTGAGGGTACACAAAAGGCTGGAGAAACTCAGCGGGTGTAGCAGCATCTAAGGAGCGAAGGAGATAGGCAACGTTTCGGGCCAAAACCCTTCTTCAGACTGAAGCAGGGTTTCGGGCCGAAACGTTGCCTATCTCCTTCGCTCCTTAGATGCTGCTGCACCCGCTGAGTTTCTCCAGCCTTTTATATTTGTACTGTATTGTATTAACAACTGTATTAAGTCCACTTTCTGGTGATCTACTCACAGTTGCATTGACTGAAATTCAAATAATTCTCCCAACGCACACTTCGTACTTGCTGAGAAAGTAGCTTCAATTGAGACAAGCAATGAGAAATGCATATGAACAAATAGATTATATTGATGTAATTCCTATTCAATTTTAAATAGAAAAGATTTTTCAACACATTTTCAGAGTTCTTGTTTGCAGCAGCTTCCTGCCTGTTCACTGGAAGCAACTGGTTGTAATTGTTTTCTCTCAAAGGACTGATCCCTCATGGTTTAAAAAACAACATGAGCTTACTGTTGCTTTTCAGTCACCCTCATATTTTAAAACCCACTTCCTTGTCATAGACTTTTGGTGTTGCTTCCCAACTTACCCTCATTGATCCACCATTCATTTTACTACCTCTTGCTTTTGTGAAGTACCCTGCAATGTTTTGCTACCACTCATGTCCTTGGAGGTGCCGATTACGTGCTCCCGCAGACAATAATCTGAGCTGCTGTGCGCCCCAGAACTCTCATCCTCCATGATCTAGTACATAAGTTATGGGAGCAGAATTAGGCCATTCAGCACATCAAGTCTACTCAAAGCTATACAAGGATGTATTCACTTTAGCTTCGCTCACCTAATCTTTACACCTCAATGGTCAGAAGGTATTTCAGGTCTGCTATCACATGTTGAGATCACTAGCCCCAAAACAAAACAAAAAAAAACTGCTGGAGGAACTAAACAGGTCAAGCAGGTTATGTGGAGAGAAATGAAAAGACAAGATTTTGGGGGTGGGCATTTCTTCAGACTTATTTCCCTCCATAGATGCTGCCTGGCCAGCTGAGTTATTCCAGTAGTTTGATTTTTCGCTCCAGTTCCAGCATCTGCAGTCTCTTGTGTCTCCATCAGTGACCTCTTCACTGCTGGAGTTGATGGCCTACAAACAGGACCACTAGCTCAGTCTGGGTCCAAAGTACCATGCTCAAAACTGAGCTCACAAAACAAAAATCGCAATGCATCTATTAAATCTCAGAGGGTTAGGTCTCGGTTCCAGGGACTCAAGAGGATTAGGACATCTGGGTACCATTCGAGAGAATTATTATTCTCTATGCATCTGTCACCGCAAACCCTCCAACTCATGCAGTCTAATGGACAGACTCTTTTTGGGACATTGACCCCCATGCCTCTCTATCCCAGTTGCAGGGGGGATCAGGAGTGTCGGCACAAGGGGAATTAAATCATTCCCAGTGGTGTGGAAAGTGAATAAGAGAAACATTGGACTTTTTGGAGAATGAGAGCTCCCACAGCACAGAGAGAGACAGAGACATACAGAGATACACAGAGACAAAGACCGAGATAGAGACACAGATAAACAGAAAGTCAGAGAGAGAGAGAGAGAGAGAGAGAGAGAGAGAGAGAGAGAGAGAGAGACAGAGACAGAGAGAGCAAGAGAGGTTGGTTCAGGACCCCAAGAAAGAGAGTTTGTAGAGTGCCTCCGAGATGGATTCTTAGAGCAGCTTGTAATGGAGCCGACCAGAGAAAAGACCATTCTGGATTTAGTGTTGTCCAATGAACCAGATTTGATAAGAGAACTAGAGGTAAAGGAACCGCTTGGAGGTAGTGATCATAATATGATTAGTTTTAATCTGCAATTTGAGAAGGAGAAGGTTAAATCGGAAGTGTCAGTGATGCAGTTGAACAAAGGGGACTATGAAGGCATGAGGGAGGAGCTGGCCAAGGTAGACTGGAAATGGATCCTAGCAGGAATGATGGTGGCACTGCGATGGCAGGAATTTCTGGGCATAATCCGGAAGACGCAGGATCATTTCATTCCAAAAAGGAAGAAAGGTTCTAAGGGGAGTAGGAGGAAACTATGGCTGACAAGAGAAGTTAGGGATAGAATAAAACTAAAAGAAAAGATGTATAACACAGCAAAGAATAGCCAGAAGTCAGAGGATTGGGAAACTTTCATAGGATAGCAGAAGGAAACAAAACGGGCACACAGGCTGAAAAGATGAAGTACAAGGGGAAGCTGGCCAGGAATATAAAGAAGGACAGTACAAGCTTCTTTAGATATGTTTAGGGAAAAAGCATAACAAACTAAAATGTGGGTCCCTTGAAGGCAGACACGGGTGAAATAATTATGGGCAACAAGGAAATGGCAGAAGAGTTGAACAGGTACTTCGGATCTGTCTTCACTAAGGAAGACACAAACAATCTCCCAGATGTACTGGAGGACATGATGTAAGGGGGTAGAGGAACTGAAAGAAATTTTAATTAGGCGAGAAATAGTATTGGGTAGGCTAATGGGACTGAAGGATGATAAATCCCCTTGGCCTGATGGTCTGCATCCCAGGGTCCTCAGGGAGGTGGCTCTTGTAATAGTGGACGCATTGATGATCATTTTCCAATGTTCAATAGATTCAGGATCAGTTCCTGTGGCTAGGAGGATAGCTAATGTTATTCCACTTTTCAAGAAAGGAGCGAGAGAGAAAACGGGGAATGACAGACCAGTTAGCCTGACTTCGGTGGTGGGAAAGGTGCTGGAGTCAATTATTAAAGAGGTAATAATGGGGCATTTGGATAGCAGTAAAAGGATTAGCCCAAGTCAGCATGGATTTATGAAAGGAAAATCATGCTTGACTAATCTTCTGGAATTTTTTGAGGATGTGACAAGTAAAATGGACGTAGGGGAGCCAGTAGATGTAGTGTATCTAGACTTTCATAAAGCCTTTGATAAGGTCCCGCATGGGAGACTGGTGACTAAAATTAGAGCACATGGTATTGGGGGTAGGGTGTTGACATGGATAGAAAATTGGTTGGCAGACAGGAAGCAAAGAGTAGGAGTGAACGGATACTTTTCAGAATGGCAGGCAGTGGCGAGTGGAGTGCCGCAAGGCTCGGTGTTGGGGCCACAACTGTTTACCATATATATTAATGATTTGGAAGAGGGAATTAGGAGCAACACTAGCAAGTTTGCGGATGACACAAAGCTGGGTGGCAGTGTGAGCTGTGAAGAGGATGTTAGGAGGTTGCAGGATGACTTGGACAGGTTAAGTGAGTGGGCAGATGCGTGGCAGATGCAGTATAATATAGATAAATGTGAGGTTATCCACTTTGGTGGCAAAAACAAGGGGGCAGATTATTATCTCAATGAGGTTAGGTTAGGTAAGGGGGATGTGCAGCTAAAGACCTGGGTGTCCTTGAACAGTTTTGGTCTCCTAATTTGAGGAAGGACATCCTTGTGATCGAGGCAGTGCAGCATAGGTTCACGAGATTAATCCCTGGGATGGCGGGACTGTCATATGAGGAAAGATTGAAAAGACTAGGCTTGTATTCTCTGGAGTTTAGAAGGAAGAGGGTGGATCTTATAAAAACATATAAAATTATAAAAGGACTGGACAAGCTAGATGTAGGAAAAATGTTCCCAATGTCGGGCGAGTCCAGAACCAGGGGCCACAGTCTTAGAATAAAGGGGAGGCCATTTAAGACTGGTGAGAAAAAACTTTTTGCATCCAGATAGTTGTGAATTTGTGGAATTCCCTGCCACAGAGGGCAGTGGAGGCCAAATCACTGGATGGATTTAAGAGAGAGTTATATAGAGCTATAGGGGCTAGTGGAGTCAAGGGATATGGGGAGAAGGCAGGCATGGGTTATTGATAGTGAACGATCAGCTATGATCATATTGAATGGCAGTGCTGGCTCGAAGGGCCGAATGGCCTCCTCCTGCACCTATTTTCTATGTTTCTATGAGTGAGACAGAGAATGAGAGATTGAGGGAGACAGATAAATAAATGTTTTCCTGGATGGGTGGGAAGGCAGTGACTGCTCTTGGTACTCATGCTGTACGATGGTACGTTGCAGAATCAGCACGTGCTGCCACCATCATGCCAAGGACTTGACTGTCGCTCAATACCAAAAGTGTAATAATGAGCCGAGCAAACTGGTTGTAATATTGAAGTGGTTAATATCTGGAACTTACTGCCAGAGGAGATACTGGAATCAGATACAGATACTATGTTTGAGATGTTTATTGCAATGACCTACCTACAGTGAAGGTTGAAAATAATTCTCGTTGGATACACCTAACATTGCAAAATAATTGGAAACTGGAAAAAGGAAGTATGAACTTGGATGTCCACCTGCAAGACTGGAGGTAAAAGGAAACCATGCACACAAATAAAAAAGGCCAGTATTTACAGTATTTTGTTAAAACCAGCCATGAACATAAGCAAAAGCACTGCACTGAATTATATACATGCCCCCCTAATCCCGGATACTTGAGGCAGAGAATTCCACAGACTCACAACTCTCTGTGTGAAAAAAAAATATTTTGATAGTTCAATGTGAAACACAACTACAAATATTTTCAAATATTGACATCAAAGACTTTAAATCATTAAAACCTTCTATAATCCAAGGTTGTCGTCGAGACACTAGAAATGGCAGATGCTGGAATCTTGAGCAAAATACACAGTACTGGAGGAACTCAGTGGGTCAGACAGCAACCATAAAGGGAATAGACAGACAGCATTTCAGGTTGGCTCCTCTTCGGACTGATGGATTAGGGGAAAGAAGACTGGAAAAGAGAGGTTGGGGGTAGGGTATAGTTTGACAAGTAATAGGTGTATTCAGGTGAGAGGGACAAAGGTTGTCAAGTGACAAAGATTTGGCATGAAAAGGAGACAAAAGGGAATCAGATAAGAAAAGGAGGAGTGAGATGTAAATGGGTGGAAGGGGACAGGAGGGAGCGGAAGGAGGGAATAAAGAGAAACATGGGACTAGAGGTATGGAGAAATGCAGGGTGACTGGTGTGGTGGGAGAAACAGGTGTGCACCAGGAGGGGAGGGAGTTGGGGAAATAGAGATGAGATATGGGGGAGAACTACTTGAAATTCGAGAATTCGGTGTTCATACCGTTGGATTGTAAGCTACCCAAGCAGAATTTGAGATGGTGTTCTTCCACTTGTGTGTGGTTTCATTCTGGCAATGGAGGAGGCCAAGGCCAAAAAGTCAGTGTGGGAATGAGAAGGGGAGTTACAATAGTTAGCAACTGGGAGATCCAACTGGGAGATCCTTGTGCTCTATCTTGGCAGATAGAGCGCAAGCTTCGTGAAATTGTTGCCTCTTCTATGCATGGTCTCATCAGTATTAAGGGGACCACATCGAGACCACATCGAATGCAGTGGCTGAGGTTCTTTTCTCAAAACCTTTCTGAAAGCTGTTTTGTCATAATAAACACAAATAATAATATATATAGATTATATACTGCAATATACAGTAACATTACATTGAGCGCCTTATTTTGGCAGGTGTAAAATATAACGTAATGGTACAAGGATGCACACGCGAGAGAGGCCTAAAGGGGTATTTACACAAATTAAAGGTGACTGAGAGAATACAACAAAGGGGAACAAAAAATAATATTAAAATACAATGTTCTGAAGGATCATAGAAACATAAAAATATAGAAAATAGGTGCAGGAATAGGCCTTTCGGCCCTTTGAGCCTGCACGGCCATTCAATATGATCATGGCTGATCATCCAACTCAGTTTCCTGTACCTGCCTTCTCTCCATACACCCTGATCCCTTTAGCCACAAGGGCCACATCTAACTCCCTCTTAAACATAGCCAATGAACTGGCCTCAACTACCTTCTGTGGCAGAGAATTCCAGAGACTCACCACTCTCTGTGTGCAGCCTGACTCCTAGCGGGTCAGGCTGCATCTGTGGAGGGAATGGATAGACAATGTTTCAGGTCAGAACCCTTCATCAGACTGATAGAAGTCGTAGGAGAAATGCTAGAAAAGAGAAGTTGTGGCGAGACAAAGCCTGGGAAGAGATCGATGGATACAGGCGAGGGGGTTTGATCGGCAGATGGGTGGAGTGTGACAAAGGCTTGATGAAAAGTAGATAAAAGGGTCTCAGGGAGAGAATAAGAGGAGTGAAATATAAAGCTGTTGAGGGATATGGATGGAGAGGAACAGAGGGTAATGCGAATGAGAGAATAAAAAAGGAAATAGGGAACTCAGGGTGGTAGATGAGCTTACACAGGAGGGCAAAGGAGCGTGGTGACAGGGGAGGGGTGCAAGAAATGGCTGTACCCAGGTCTGGGGGGGAGGGGATGGCATGGGAAAACAAAAAATGTTCATATCGCTGGGTTGTAACGAACCCAAGCGGAACTGTTCCTCCATCAAAAATAGATATATTGTTATCTTGAACAGTTAGATATCACTGGCCATGCTTTCTCAGGAGCTCAACACTTTGAGTCATGAAGAGAGTATGCAACATTTACTAGAACAACATCTGAGAAGCAGCTACGCAAACAGTCAATAGACAATAGACAATAGGTGCAAGAGTAGGCCATTCGGCCCTTCAAGCCAGCACCGCCATTCACTGCGATCATGGCCGATCATCCGCAATCAGTACCCGTTCCTGCCTTCTCACCATATCCCCTGACTCCGCTATATTTAAGAGATCTATTTATTTTCAAAGCATCCAGTGAATTGACCTCCACTGCCTTCTGAGGCTGAGAATTCCACGATGCACAACTCTCTTTGTGAAAACGTTTTGCCTCATCTCCGTTCTAAATGGCCTACCCCTTATTCTTAGACTGTGGCCCCTGGTTCTGGACTCCCCCAACATCCCCCAACATGTTTCCTGCCTCTAGCGTGTCCAATCCCTTAATAATCTTATATGTTTAAATAAGATCCCCTCTCATCCTTCTAAATTCCAGTGTATATAAGCTCAGTCGCTCCATTCTTTCAACATATGACAGTCCCGCCATCCCAGGAATTAACCTTATGAATCTACACTGCACTCCCTCAATAGCAAGAATGTCCTTCCTCACATTTTGAGACCAAAATTGCACACAATACTCCAGGTGCGATCTCGTCAGGGCCCTGTACAACTGCAGAAGGACTTCTTTGCTCCTATACTCAACTCCTCTTGTTATGAAGACCAACAAGCCATTAGCTTTCTTCACTGCTTGCTGTACCTGCATGCTTACTTTCTGTGACTGATGAACAAGGTCACCCAGATCTCGTTGTACTTCCCTTCTTCTTAACTTGACACCATTCAAATAATAATCTGCCTTCCTGTTCTTGCCACCAAAGTGGATAACCTCACATTTATCCACATTAAACTGCATCTGCCATGCATCTGCCCACTCACCCAACCTGTCCAAGCCACCCTACATCCTCAAAGCATCCTCCTCACAGTTCATACTGCCACCCAGCTTTATGTAATTTGCAAATTTGCTAATGTTACTCTAAATCCCTTCATCTAAAGCATTAATGTATATCGTAAATAGTTGCGGTCCCAGCACTGAGCCTTGTGGTACCCCACTAGTCACTGCCTGCCATTCTGAAAGGGCCCCGTTAATCCCTACTCTTTGTTTCCTGTCTGCCAACCAATTTTCTATCCATGTCAGTACCCTGCCCCCAATATCATGTGCTCAGATTTTGCCCACTAATCTCCTATGTGGGACCTTATCAAAGGCTTTCTGAATGTCCAGGTACACTACACCCACTGGCTCTCCCTTGTCCACTTTCTCAGCTACATCCTCAAAAAATTCCAGAAGATTAGCCAAGCATGATTTTCCCTTTGTATATCCATGCTGACTCGGAGCTATCCTGTTACTGCTATCCAAATGTGCCGCTATTTCATCTATTATAATTGACTCCAGCATCTTCCCCACCACCGATGGCAGGTTAACTGGTCTATAATTCCCTGTTTTCTCTCTCCCTCCTTTCTTAAAAAGTGGGATAACATTAGCCACCCTCCAATCCACAGGAACTGATCTTGAATCTACAGAACATTGGAAAATTATCACTAATGCGTCCACAATTTCTAGAGCCACTTCCTTAAGTTACCTGGGATGCAGACCATCACGCTGATTTATCAGCCTTCAGTCCCATCAGTCTACCCAATATAATTTCCTGCCTAATGTGAATTTCCTTCAGTTCCTCCATCATCCTAGGTCCTCTGGCCACTAGTACATCTGGGAGATTGTTTGTGTCTTCCTTAGTGAAGACAGATCCAAAGTACCTATTCAACTCTTCTGTTATTTCCTTGTTTCATATAATACATTCACCTCTTTCTGTCTTTAAGGGGCCCACATTTGTCTTAACTAAATTTTTCCTCTTCACATACCTAAAGAAGCTTTTACTGTCCTCTTTTATATTCTTGGCTAACATATCTTCGTACCTCATCTTTTCTCCCCATATCACCTTTTTAGTTATCATCTGTTGCTCTTTAAAAGTTTCCCAATCCTCTGGCTTCCCGCTCACCTCTGCTGTGTTATACATTCTCTTTTATTTTATACTGTCCTTGACTTCCTTGTCAGCCACGGTCGCCTCTTACTCCCTTTAGAATCTTTCTTCCTCTTTGGAATGGACTGATCCTGCACCTTCTGAATTATTCCCAGAAATACCTGCCATTGCTGTTCCACTGTCATCCCTGCTTGGGTCTCTTTCCAGTCATCTTTGGCCAGCTCCACCCTCATGCCTCCATAGTCCCCTTTGCTCAACTGTGACATTAACACTTCCAATTTTCCTTTCTCTCAAATTGTAGATTAAAACTATGGTCACAACCTCCTAATGGCTTCTTTGCCTTGAATTCCCCTATCAAATCCAGTTCATTACACAACATTAAATCCAGAATTGCATTCTCCCTGGTAAGCTCCAGTACAAGCTGCTCTAAGAATCCATCTCGGAGGCACTCCACAAACTCCCTTTCTTGGGGTCCAGTACCAACCTGATTTTCCCGGTCTACCTGGATGTTGAAATCACCTATTAACACCGTAGCATTACCCTTGAGGCATGGTAATTGATTCAACTTGCACCGTATATCCAGGCTACTGTTTGGGGGCCTGTAGATAACTCCCATTAGGGTCTTTTTACCCTTACACCTCCTCAGTTCTGTCTATACTGACTCTACATCTCCTGATTCTATGTCACCCATTGCAAGGGACTGAATTTCATTCCTTACCAACAGAGCTACCCCACCCCCTCTGCCCACCGATCTGTCTTTTCGATAGGACGTATATACCCTGAATATTCAGTTCCCAGCCCTGGTCCTCTTGCATGTCTCTGTAATTCCCACAACATCATACTTGCCAATTTCTAACTGAGCCTCAAGCTCATCCACTTTATTTCTTATACTTTGCGGATTCATATGCAACACTTTAATTTTGGGATTCACCTCCCTTCTCACACCGGTCACGATTGACCCTAACTTTACTCTCTTATCACTTCTCGACTTTTCCTTCCCATTAATTCGGGAGTCTTTTGCAACTTTTCCTGTACGCACTTCCCCTTTAACTCCATCTTTATACTCCCAATTTTTCAATCCCTCCCCCATACTATTTAGTTTAAACCCACACGTGTAGCACTAGCAAACCTGCCTGCCAGAACGTTGGTTCCCCCCCCTTTAAGGAGCAACCCGTCCCTTTTGTACAGGTCCCCCCTACCCTAGAAGAGATCCCAGGGAACTATAAATTTAAACCCCTGCTCCCTACATCAGCCGAGAGAAGCTGTGGTTGTTCTATTTACTGCAGGAAAAAATCAAAGCTTACATTAACAATTTTGATAGAACAGACAAGAAGAAGGATTGGACAGGATAGTTGGAGCAGATCCAAAATATATATTTTTTAATGGGCATTAGAGAAATATATGAAGATAAAAAAAATTGCAGGGTTATGGGGCTAATTGGATAACTCTTAAAAAGAGCCTAAATAAGCACAACAATCCTAATGACGATCATCTATAATATAAATGAGCACCTGAGATAGTTTCTAGTCTATCTTAATGGGAACAGGAGGTCACTTGCTTTTGCGATACTGCAACATTAATATTGCAATCAGTGTTTGGAAGTGTGATGGGAGCATATGCAGTATACACTTCATAAACTAAATTGGCTTCAGATTTCAAAAGAAAATCTGAAAATCGGAATGCTACTCTGATGGATGGGGTATTCTGATTACGTGAACAGCTTGGGATAGTCTACAAGTGCTGGTGTTTGTGTGGTTATGAGTGTTTGTTATGTATATATGCGCAAAGTATTTTTGGTACATCGATAATATTTTGCTACAGTGCTTGTAACAACAGAAGAGACAATTCGTGATCAGACTTGCCCAGATTAAGACTCTCATCTGCAATTAATAAAATACACGAGGCATAAACATGAGAAATAAAAGCTACCAACGGTACGCATCTTCCTTACATGGTTTCCCAAGCTGGTGATTTGGAAAGGAAGCTGTTGTTGTTACCCGTTTCCCAGCTACTTACCTTGAGAAACCACTTGAGGAGAGGGACAGCGACCTCAGTCAGTGCATTTAACAATACGGGGCTCAAGGTACTAAATAATATTACACCCAAATAAGAGAAGTTACCTGTGACTTGGAAACTGCGGGCACATTTTCAAGAATTAGTGGCTGGACTTGATTTGATCTCTTTGGTGACATTACACTTTCCCGCTGAAATGTGAAAATGGAAAAGAGTGAAATAGTACAATGACTGATCAAAGCATACTTATTTAACTCAAAAATATAAAATTCTCGGAGAGATTTCCTTTGGCTTTCCAAGTGCTGTTCACCATCGAAACATTACAAGGGATAGATTCACAGCAAACTGCCAAGAAAACCAAAGAGCTAATTTTTGAAGAAGGTAATCATTCAGAAAATAGCAATAAAATACAAAATCTGAGAGCCAACTATTGTTAAAATAAATTCCGAATAGTTGTTCCCATTATTTAAACATGCCCCCCCCCCCCCCCGCGGCCCATTGTAATACGTTATTAGCAGATAGTTTTACTAATGTTGCTAGTCAGACTCAGCAAGTCTGCAGCGAAGATACCAACCTGTGATGTAGAAATCGACGATGTGGACTGAGCGCTACTCCTGATGTTACTTTGATACTCCCACATTTCCCGCCCCTGGATGCGTGCATCATTAAAACAAACGTCGTCTTAGATACAGTAAGTTTGTCTTATGTCCACCTCACTTTCATCACTGGATAGTTCTGTCCTTGTTTATTCATTATAGCTGTTCAATGCAATGATAGCCAGCTTTGATTAAAATATTTGTTTTAAGTTTGATGATGATAACGTTTCGAAACATAATTTCTTTCTCAACTGCATGTTTAGAGAATAATTCATTTTCATAATATTTGGATAATATGTGCATCAGAGTTTTATTTATAACTAAAACTAAAGTACCATGGGTTAAATATTTTATATCTGTTAAAGTTGGAGAACTAAATAATAGTTAAAAATGACCAACATGTTTGTTATTTGGAAGGTCGAACCTTAATTTCATCTGAACATGCTTTGTTTTATAAACGTGAGTCATTTATTCTCTGTTTAGGTTCATGGGCAGGTGTAAGAGGTTTTTCAGTGATGCTCTTGTGGCGTTTTGAACTGATCTTTTATTTATACTCTTTTTTATTTATGAGGGGAAAATCAGGCGTGACAGTGGAACGGAACACACACGTTGGGGGCATCAGCTTCCGCGCTGGCTGTCGCTGCCTTGATTTAAAGGCAGACACGAGAGAGTGCAGATGCTGCAATCTGTAGCAACTAAACACCAGATTGCTAGAGGAACTCAGCTGGAAGAGTAGCTTATGTGTGTGTGTGTGTGGGGGGGGGGGGGGGGGTTAGGGCAGGAGTTGTCCATGATTTGAGTCAAAACGTTACATCAGACTGGGAGTGGCGAGGGGAGATCCTCAGAATCCTTTCAGATGTTGCTCGCTCCACTGAGTTCCCCCAACAGTTTGCTGGCAGTTACTTGTTTTTCTTAACCAAGGAAGCATTTCTGTCTAATTTATCATCCTGACATAGCCTAATACAAAGCTGTTTCCATAATTAATTGAACAAACGATATCAACACCAGAAGGAGAGTCAGTTTGAAAGGCAGGTAGAAGGGAGCATACAGATTATTATACAATTTCAGTATAAAACTAATGAGGTTGACTATTACTTCTGTTTTTTGGCAAATTAATACTGACCTCAAAATTACGTTGGGATCATCCCTCTGGAAGAGCTGAAGACACTGGGTTGCAAGTATCTGCTAGTCTATGGCAGCAATCCTCATGTTATAGGTGTTGAGGGAAGCACTGAAGGTCAACCACCATAAAGGCAAGGTATTGCAGATGCTGGAAATTTGAGCAAAAAAGCGTGAGGTGCTGGAGTAACTGAGCAGGTCAGGCAGCATCTCTGGAAAACATAGATAGGTAATGTTTCAGGTCAAGACCTTTCTTCTGAGTCTGAAGAAGGGTTACAACCTAATGGGCCTGTCTCACTTAGGCGACTTTTTAGGCGACTGCGGGAGACTATGCGGTCGCCACATGTTCGCGGATGGTTGCCGGGTAGTCGCCTTCATGGTCGTGAGGAGTTCCCGCATTCTGGGAACTAGTCGTGGCCTCATTACGATCGCCGCAAATTTTTCAACATGTTGAAAAATTAGTGGCGACCAGAATCAAGCCGCCATGGAGCGTAGCGAGAATTCTCATGCCGTAGGTGCAGTGGCAGTGGATTGCCAGGCGGTCGAAGGTGGTTGTAGGTTCTCATAGGTTGTAGCCGGTGCTGACCGGTGAATTTCATTGGCTCAATCAGAGAAAAAACGTAAGCAGCAGTTTTCAGAACCAAGGATAACAGACCGTTAATGTTAATGTCCACCGAGCTTCACAGCCCTGTATCTCTGGCTTCGTAAAAGTTGTCTTCACTCCTTCTCCCCCCTTCTCCACCCTCTCCCCCCCCCCCCTTCTAAAGGACTTACATGACCCTTCCCGTACACTGTGGTTTCTTAATTACAGCCCAATTACCTTCCTGTTCAGCGCGGTGTGTGTCTGTATCACCTCGGCTATGTGAATTTCACTCAGACAGCGCTCCCCCCACTTGCCCTGTCCCCTGCTGCATAACGGGCTGGTGAAGGAAGTGATGTGTGTGTGTGTTCCACTCTGACAGTCACCGGCAGTCGACTGCAAAATCGCCTAAGTGGGACAGGCCCATAAAGTTCGCTTATCTGTGTTCTCCAGAGATGCTGCCTGACCTGCTCAGTTACTCCAGCACTTTGTGGGGTTTTTTTGCATGTGGGCTTTGCGGGGAAGGAACCCCTGTCACTGTTCAGTCTAGTTTAGTTTATTAATGACATGTATATCCAGGTACAGTGAAAAGATGTTTTTGTTGCGTGCTATCCAGTCAGCAAAAAGACAATTCATAATTAGAATCAAGCCGATACAGGATTAAGGGAATAACATTTAGTTCAAGATAAAGTCCAGTGGTCTGATTTGAAATAGTCTGAGGGTCTCTAATGAGGTAGATAATAGGTCAGGACCTCTATCTAGTTGGTGATAGATTGGTTTGGTTGCCTGATAACAGCTGGAAGAAACTGTCCCTGAATCTGGAGGTATGTATTTTCACACTTCTGTATCTTTTGCCCGATGGGAGGGTTGAGACACGTCCTTGATTATGCTGGTGGCCTTGCCAAGGCAGTGTGATGTGTAGATGTAGTCAGTGGAAGGGAGAAGCAAAGAACTGCAGATAGATACAAAATGCTGGAGTAACTCAGTGGGACAGGCAGCATCTCTGGAGGGAAAGAATGGGTGATGTTTAGGGTCGAGACCCTTCTTCAATGATCAGTCTGAAGAAGGGTCTCGAGACAAAACGTCACTCATTCCTTCCCTCCAGAGATACTGCCTGTCCCGCTGAGTTACTCCAGAATTTTGTGTCTATCTTCGATTTAAACCAGCATCTGCAGTTCCTTCCTACACAAAAAACGGCAGATGCTGGTTTATACCAAAAATAGACACAAAGTGATGGGTTAACTCAGAGGGTTAGGCATATTATCTCGAGAAAAAGGATGAGGGACATTCCCGAAGTGTCATAGTCATAGAGTGATACAGTGTGGAGACAGGCCCTTCGGCCCAACTTGCCCACACCGGCCAATATGTCCCAGCTACACTAGTCCCACCTGCCTGCATTTGATCAATATCCCTCCAAACCTGTCCTATCCATGTACCTGTCTAACTGTTTCTCAATTGTTGGGATAGTCCCTGCTTCAACTACCTCCTCTGGCAGCTTGATCCATACATCCACCACCCTTTGTGTGATAAAGTTACCCCTTAGATTCCTATAAAATATTTTCCCCTTCAGCTTAAACCTATGTCCTCACCCATCCTTTCTCTCCAGATATGCTGCCTGACCCTCTGGGTTACTCTGACACTTTGTATCTATCGGTGGAAGGAAGGTTAGTTTGTGCGGTCTAGGCTACGTCCACAACTGCAATTTCTTGCGGTCTCGGATGGAGCGGTTCCCGAACCATGGAAACATAGAAATTAGGTGCAGGAGTAGGCCATTCAGCCCTTCGAGCCTGCACCGCCATTCAATATGATCATGGCTGATCATCCAACTCAGTATCCCGTACCTGCCTTCTCTCCATACCCTCTGATCCCCTTAGCCACAAGGGCCACATCCAACTCACTCTTAAATATAGCCAATGAACTGGCCTCAACTACCCTCTGTGGCAGAGAGTTCCAGAGACTCACCACTCTCTGTGTGAAGAAAGTCTTTCTCATCTCGGTCTTAAAGGATTTCCCCTTATCCTTAAGCTGTGACCCCTTGTCCTGGACTTCCCCAACATCGGGAACAATCTTCCTGCATCTAGCCTGTCCAACCCCTTAAGAATTTTGTAAGTTTCTATAAGATCCCCTCTTAATCTCCTAAATTCCAGAGAGTATAAACCTAGTCTATCCAGTCTTTCTTCATAAGACAGTCCTGACATCCCAGGAATCAGTCTGGTGAACCTTCTCTGCACTCCCTCTATGGCAATAATGTCCTTCCTCAGATTTGGAGACCAAAACTGCACGCAATACTCCAGGTGTGGTCTCACCAAGACCCTGTACAACTGAAGTAGAACCTCCCTGCTCCTGTACTCAAATCCTTTTGCTATGAAAGCTAACATACCATTCGCTTTTTTCACTGCCTGCTGCACCTGCATGCCTACTTTCAATGACTGGTGTACCATGACACCCAGGTCTCGCTGCATCTCCCCTTTTCTTAATCGGCCACCATTTAAATAATAGTCTGCTTTCTGTTTTTGCCACCAAAGTGGATAACCTCACATTTATCCACATTATACTGCATCTGCCAAACATTTGCCCACTCACCCAGCCTATCCAAGTCACCTTGCAGTCTCCTAGCATCCTCCTCACAGCGAACACTGCCTCCCAGCTTAGTGTCATCCGCAAACTTGGAGATATTGCCTTCAATTCCCTCATCCAGATCATTAATATATATTGTAAATAGCTGGGGTCCCAGCACTGAGCCCTGCGGTACCCCACTAGTTACTGCCTGCCATTGTGAAAAGGACCCGTTTACTCCTACTCTTTGCTTCCTGTTTGCCAGCCAGTTCTCTATCCACATCAATACTGAACCCCTAATACCGTATGCTTTAAGTTTGTATACTAATCTCTTATGTGGGACCTTGTCGAAAGCCTTCTGGAAGTCCAGATATACCACATCCACTGGTTCTCCCTTATCCACGCTACTAGTTACATCCTCGAAAAATTCCACAAGATTCGTCAGACATGATTTACCTTTTGTAAATCCATGCTGACTTTGTCCAATGATTTCACCACTTTCCAAATGTGCTGCTATCCCATCTTTAATAACTGACTCTAGCAGTTTCCCCACTACCGATGTTAGACTAACTGGTCTGTAATTCCCCGTTTTCTCTCTCCCTCCCTTCTTAAAAAGAGGGGTTACATTTGCTACCCGCCAATCCTCAGGAACTACTCCAGAATCTAAAGAGTTTTGAAAGATTATCACTAATGCATCCACTATTTCCTGAGCTACTTCCTTAAGTACTCTGGGATGCAGCCTATCTGGCCCTGGGGATTTATCGGCCTTTAATCTATTCAATTTACCCAACACCACTTCCCGACTGACCTGGATTTCACTCAATTCCTCCTTTGACCCACAGTCCCCTGCTATTTCAGGCAGATTATTTATGTCTTCCTTAGTGAAGACGGAACCAAAGTAGTTATTCAATTGGTCCGCCATATCCTTGTTCCCCATGATCAACTCACCCGTTTCTGACTGCAAGGGACCTACATTTGTTTTAACTAACCTCTTTCTCTTCACATATCTATAAAAACTTTTGCAGTCAGTTTTTATGTTCCCTGCCAGTTTTCTTTCATAATCTATTTTTCCTTTCCTAATTAAGCCCTTTGTCCTCCTCTGCTGGTCTCTGAATTTCTCCCAGTCCTCTGGTATGCTGCTTTTTCTGGCTACTTTGTACGCATCATCCTTTGCTTTGATACTATCCCTGATTTCCCTTGTTATCCACGGATGCACTACCTTCCCCGATTTATTCTTTTGCCAAACTGGGATGAACAATTTTTGTAGTTCATCCATGCAGTCTTTAAATGTCTTCCATTGTATATCCACCGTCAACCCTTTTAGAATTAATTGCCAGTCAATCTTGGCCAATTCACGTCTCATACCCTCAAAGTTACCTTTCTTTAAGTTCAGAACCATTGTTTCTGAATTAACAATGTCACTCTCCATCCTAATGAAGAACTCAACCATATTATGGTCACTCTTGCCCAAGGGGGCACGTACAACAAGACGGCTAATTACCCCTTCCTCATTACTCAAAACCCAGTCTAAAATAGCCTGCTCTCTCGTTGGTTCCTGTACATGTTGATTTAGATAACTATCCCGCATACATTCCAAAAAATCCTCTTCCTCAGCACCCCTGCCAATTTGATTAACCCAATCTATATGTAGATTGAAGTCACCATTATAACTGTTTTGCCTTTGTCGCACGCATTTCTAATTTCCTGTTTGATACCATCCCCAACTTCTCTGCTACTGTTAGGTGGCCTGTACACAACACCCACCAGCGTTTTCTGCCCCTTAGTGTTTTGTAGCTCTACCCATACCGATTCCACATCCTCCAAGCTAATGTCCTTCCTTTCCATTGCTTTAATCTCCTCTCTAACCAGCAACGCTACCCCACCTCCTTTTCCTTTCTCTCTATCCCTTCTGAATATTGAATATCCCTGGATGTTCAGCTCCCAGCCTACGTCACCCTGGAGCCATGTCTCCGTGATCCAACTATATCATAATCATTAATATCTATCTGCACATTCAACTCGTCCACCTTATTACGAATACTCCTTGCATTGAGACACAAAGCCTTCAGGCTTGTCTTTACAACGCATTTACCCCTTATACAATTTTGCTGAAAAGTGGCCCTTTTTGATTTTTGCCCTGGTTTTGTCTGCCTGCCACTTTTACCTTTCACCTTGCTACCTAATGCTTCTACCCTCATTTTACACCCTCCTGCCTCTCTGCTCTTGTACCCATCCCCCTGCCACATTAGTTTAAATCCTCCCCGACAGCACTAGCAAACACCCGAACCATGCTGTGATGCATCCTGATAATATTATTTCTACACCGCATTTTAGAAGTTGGTGAGGGTTGTTGGGGACATGCTGAACTTCCTAAGCCTTTTAAGCAAGTAGAGGCATTGGTGTGCTTTCGTTTGCCATTGCATCGATATGGCTGGCCCGGTACACATTGCTGGTGATATTTACTCCTAAAAGCTCGCAGCGTTCAACCATCTCTATTTTGGCGCTGTCAATGGACACCAGGGTGTGTGTACTCCTCCAAGGGGCTGCTTTCAAAGTAGAAGCCCCTCAAATAACTGAAGTTTATGTAATCCCAGGGAGCACATGAGTGGCGATTGTGACATGTACACATGAAAATGTGTGAACACTACTAATGTGCAAAACCAATAACATGTCAGCTGTATAGACCGAATGACACTTTGAATTTAATGATCCATGCCCTGTGTCTTTTCTTTTGCATATATATTTATTAAGAATAAAGATTATTTTTGAAATAAAAACTTGATATATTGTTCCCAAAACTGAACTGTCACCAAAATGTTGATTGAGGTCAAGTGCGAATTATGCCAACTCCAACCATTGCAATGGATAATGGCAATGAAGAGGTTTTTAAATGCATTACTGGTTTGCTGAAGTGCACATGCTTCACCAAGGTCTTGAAAAATATTCTTGTAGTTTAATGACAGAATTTACCACAACTGGGGAGCAGGAATGTTCACAGGTTTGAATGAATAATCAATTGCTGGAAGAACACAGTGGATCAAGCAGCATCTGTGGAAAGAAAAGGACAGACGATGTTTCAGGTTGTGATTCTTTGTCAGACTGATGGAATACAGGGGAGAAAGCTGGCAAATAGAGGAGAAGGGGCATGGCAAAAACTGGCAAAAGATAAATTGGTTCAAGTGAGGACTGATGATTGGCAGATGGGTGGAAATAGTAACAAAGGCTGGAGATGCAATGGAAACAAAAGGGTGCAGATGTGGAATCAGATAAAGAAGGAAGAGAAATGTAAAACTGGAAGGAGGTATACTGGGTGGATAGGAATGGGGGGATTTCATCTGCAGGGAAGGGAAAATGAGTCAGAAGACTTCTCATGCTTAAAAGGACTATATGAGGGAGTGCCTTTTGGGATATATAATGTATCAAATATCATAGAAGAGGGTAACCTGGAATATTCCTCAAATTCAATAATAATTGCAAGATATTGGTTGAAAAAAAAAAAGTTTGGAACAGATGTCAGAAGTATTTCAGTTGTATTCAAGGAATGTCAGTTGAGACGAAAGTCTTTGGATTTGGTTAAGAGAAAAGAAGAATCAACAATGGTAATCATCAGTCTCAGGAAAAGGCAAACCAGGTGGCAAATAACAGACTACAGGTGTTTTTTTGTCAAATAACATCTCTGTGCATCTAATTAGTGTCAAACCAAAGATTATGTAAAGCACAAATAGACTTTTGTGGCAGTTTATGATTAAAGAATTTAATGAGTAATTATTTTTTCTCTGGTTACTCCTGAAGGGAAGCACTCGGTGAGCTCCGGGAAGCAATGCAAGAGTGGATCAGGCAGCCATCTGAGAGCAAGGACGGACCTGGCTGCTGTTTTTTTTTGTTGTTTTTTTTTAATTTTTTTTTTTGTAAAATATTTTTATTAGAAGTAATTACATATTGCTGGCTGCTGTTGAGTACAACCGGCGGCCAACAAGGGCAAGGACAGACCCGGCGGCCAACGAGAACAAAGACCCAGCAGGCTGCATGCGGCCATATGAAGGGGCTGGCCAGGCAGCTGCCTGCAAGGGAAAGCTTGGGAGCCCCAAAGGCTGACAGTCAAGGAGGGAGCCATTGGCAATTACAGACACAAGAAATAACTCAGCGGGTCAGGCAGCATCTCTGGAGAACATAGTTCTCCGGTAGGTGAGACACCACTCCAGCACTTTCAAGGTCGGCTGCAGTCACTCCCCGGGACACAGAGGTGGTTGGGCGAGGAGAGGAACATCGGGTCACGGGCCTGCATCAGTCTGGGGCTTACCTGGGCTTACCTGGATCTGGGGAGCTCCAGTACTCAAATTTCACTGTACCTTAATTGGTACATGTGACAATTAAATTGAATCTCGAATCTTGAATCTACTTCCAACCTTTTCTTTTTCTTTGTAAACTGCACCAAAATATGGGTTATGCATTTGTGGGTTGTGCAACAGAATTTTACTGAGCTGCGCATACGTGACATTACAGAACCATTGAACCATCAAAAGTATATTGACAATTGGCAACCAATGGAGATTGCATGAAAAAATGGCTTTTAAAACTTGTGCATAAATATGATTCCAGAATTATTTTCCAATCCTCGAGCATTCTCCCAATTCTTTACCCATTCCAGCCAGGGTCTTTACTATCAGAGTTGAGTGAATTAATGTTTACATCTGTGTTACATGTCCGATAGAGGGATATAGGATATATGGACTGGGGTAATCAGTAGAAGTTGCGATCACTGTCGTACTCAGCATTGTAAGGCACCGTGCCCGTTGATGTTTTCAGCGATGATGATGATGATGATGTAATTATAATTGCAAAATCTTCAAAACACTCCTTTTATGAATGGAGACAGCTTTAATTACAAACGAGAGATTTGGCAAAAGTGTAATTGTCACCCACTGCAATGGAGCCTGAGCTATTGCCCATTTCCCTAAACTCAGCCTCTGACAGTGGGACTTGAATAACCAGCAACCTACTATCTTAATGATTTCCATGCAGAATGCCTTTCAAATGGAAGTCTGTTTGAAAGGCTGATTTGAAAGGCTTATAGAGATGTGTAAAGTCATGTGAGGAATAGATCGGGTAAGCGCATCCTTGCACAGGGAAATCGCGAACCAGAGGACTAGGTTTAAGGTGAAGGGGGAAAGATTTAAGAGGAATCTGAGGGGTAACATTTTCACACAAAGGGTAGTGGATGTACGGGAATAAGCTGCCAGAGGAGGTAGTTGAGGCAGGGGCTATCCCAACATTTAAGAAACAGTTGGACAGGTACATGGATAGGACAGATTTGGAGGGATATGGACCAAACACGGGCAGGTGGGACTAGTGCAGCTAGTGTATCAGACTCAGTCAGGAGCTGAGAAGGGATATCAATTCATGACAAGGCTGGAGAGTTTGTGATGAGACTGAGGAGTAACATTTCAGCCTCCTCCACTACCAGAGTAATGCCACACGATAAATGAGGATATACCACCTAAAGTTCCACTTGGTTACCCTACAAATCAACTGCAGGCACATTGAATTCTCCAATTTTACATAAACCCCACCCTTCTCCTTCTCGTCCACTTATCCACCCCATTTTGTAACCCGTCCATGCACACACTTCTCTTCCACTGTCCCCGTAAACCAGTTCCTTTTCCCTTCTACTACTGCTCATCGCCCCCCTCTCCCTACTCGAGTCTCCCAGTTTCTCTTTAACCCCCCTTTTTTCTTGAAATGTGGGTTTCTAACATCATGCAAAAACCTTACGTTTCCTTCCTGCACTGCCTTCAGGGACACAGGGTACAAGAAATGATCTGTTGTCATTCATAACTGAATTAAGCTCTGGCACTGTTGATGGTAGACAAAAATGCTGGAGAAGCTCAGCGGGTGAGGCAGCATCTATGGAGCGAAGGAAGGTGACGTTTTCGGGTCGAGACCCTTCTTCACACAGATTTTTCCAGCAACTGCAGTTCTTTCTTAAACACTGGCTCTGTTGATAGTACTTTGGTCTCTGAGCCAGAAAGCTGTTGGTTCAAGAGCCATGCTGAAAATGTGAGCATAAAATGCAAGACTGGCCCTTTGGTTTAAAACAGAGGTGGTATTATATTGCAGGAGATGCCTTTAGCTAAGACATTAAACTAAAGGCCACACCTGCTCCCTCAGGTGTATTATCCCCAATAAAAGATTTCCCTGGTGCCATGGCCAATATTTATCTCCCAATCAACATCACGAGTAGATTAATGATGTTATCCCAGCTACTGGGAGCTTACTGTGCACAAATTGAAGGCTGCAATCCCTGCATAACAACCGTGACTACATTTCAAAAGTACTGCATTGGTCGTGACATACTGAGGTCACAAGACACCATGGAAAAACAAACTTTTATTGATTTATTGGTATAGCATAACCTTTTTAATTTTGTCAACCACTGCTTGATGACAACCAAACATGGTCTAGTTTCAAAAGTGCTGTACCGGTGCCAAATTTGCACATAACATTAAATCATAGGGTGGAAAAAACAATAAAATCTGATGAAACAATTAAAGAAGGCTTCTGACAATATTTGCAAGTGAGTAATACCATTAAAATTAATGAGATCTATCGGATTTTTTTCCATGTGGCAGTTATTATGTTCTCCACTTTCCTTTCCCAATGTGTAAAGTTTTGCACTTATCTGACTAGAATATCATTTGCCCATTTGCAAATGTTGTCGAGGTCCTTCTGTAATCCTATGGTTGTTGTTTAGACTCTATTAATCTCCCCAGACCAACATAATCCCCTGTTGGTTCGTGCCCCACAGTTACCATAACGTGTAAATAAAAACTCAGGCAGGTCTTTTTGCATCAGATGGGAGTTGCGTGGATCACTTCTTTTCATCTATTGTTCAGAGAAGAGGCGTGTAGAAAATTGGTCAGACAGTATCTGGGAGAGAAATGGGCGGACGCGTTTCAGGTGTTAGGCAAAACTTTTCTCTCAAATCGCATATTCTTCCCATATGACGAGTCGACAAAGAATAAATATTAAGAATCAATTGAACTGTGTGAGTTCAAATTAATTGCAATGGAACTAACAGTTGACAATCTCCCTGTGATTCTGTGGGTTTCCCTTCGGAACTCTAATTTCCTCCTACATTCCAAAGATGTTGTGATGGATTAACTGTCTACTGTAAATTACCCCTAGTGCAGTTAGATGGAAGGAGAATCAGGAGGAGTTAATAGGCACTTAAAGTGACAAGGGAATAAGTGGGAGACTCTAAAACAAATACAGAAAATGCTGGAAATGCTCAGCTGATCCGGCCACATTGGTCGGAAGAGAACCAGCATCAATGTTTGAGGTCAAAGATCAGAACTCAGTCCCTTGCAGTCAGAAACAGGTGAATTGATCAAGGGGAACAAAGACATGGCAGACCAATTGAATAACTACTTTGGTTCTGTCTTCACTAAGGAAGACATAAATAATCTGCTGGAAATAGCAGGGGACCGGGGATCAAATGAGATGGAGGAACTGAGTGAAATCCAGGTTAGCCGGGAAGTGGTGTTGGGTAAATTGAATGGATTAAAGGCCGACAAATCCCAAGGGCCAGATAGGCTGCTTCCCAGAGTACTTAAGGAAGTAGCCCCAGAAATAGTGGATGCATTAGTGATAATTTTTCAAAACTCTTTAGATTTTGGAGTAGTTCCTGAGGATTGGAGGGTAGCTAATGTAACCTCACTTTTTAAAAAGGGAGGGAGAGAGAAAACGGAGAATTACAGACCAGTTAGTCTAACATCGGTAGTGGGGAAACTGCTAGAGTCAGTTATTAAAGGGGATAGCAGCACATTTGGAAAGTGGTGAAATCATTGGACAAAGTCAGAATGGATTTATGAAAGGTAAATCATGTCTGACAAATCTTATAGAATTTATCGAGGATGTAACTAGTAGAGTGGATAAGGGAGAACCAGTGGATGTGTTATATCTGGACTTTCAGAAGGCTTTCGACAAGGTCCCACATAAGAGATTAGTATGCAAACTTAAAGCACACAGTATTGGGGATTCAGTATTGATGTGGATAGAGAACTGGCTGGCAGACAGGAAGCAAACAGTAAGAGTAAACAGGTCCTTTTCAGAATGGCAGGCAGTGACAAGTGGGGTACAGTAAGTCTCAGTGCTGGGTCCCCAGCTATTTAAAATATATATTAATGATCTGGACGAGGGAATTGAATGCAACATCTCCAAGTTTGTGGATGGCACAAAGCTGGGGGCCAGTGTTAGCTGTGAGGAGGCTGCTAGGAGGATGCAAGGTGACTTGGATAGGTTGGGTGAGTGGGCAAATGCATGGCAGATGCAGTATAATGTGGATAAATGTGAGGTTATCCACTTTGGTGGCAAAAACATGAAAGTAGACTATTATCTGAATGGTGGCCGATTAGGAAAAGGGGAGATGCAACGAGACCTGGGTGTCATGGTACACCAGTCATTGAAAGTAGGCATGCAGGTGCAGCAGGCAGTGAAGAAAGCGAATAGTATGTTAGCATTCATGTACCCGTCTAACTGTTTCTTAAATGTTGCAATAGTCCCTGCCTCAACTACCTCCTCTGGCATCTCATTCCATACACCCACCACCCTTTTTGTGAAAGAATTACCCCTCAGATTCCTATTCAATCTTTCCCCCATCACCTTAAACCTATGTCCTCTGGTTCTCAATTCCCCTACTCTGAGCAAGTGATTCCGTGTGTTCTACCCAATTTATTCCTCTCATGACCTTATACACCTCTAGATGATCACCCCTCACCCTCCTTCTGCACTCCAAGGAATAGAGACCCAGCCTGCACAACCTCTCCCTGCAGGTTCAGACCCTCGAGTCCTGGCAACATTCTCGTAAAAGATCATAGACAAAAGAATGTAGGAGGTGTGAAAGCATGCCCGATTAAGATTATGCTAAACTTGTTTTCACGACTACATAACAATGGTAAATTTACAGTCAGTAAATCTGGTTGAATATCACCTAAATCTTACATTTTGAGGTAAAATCCTGAATAGGTGGGCACAGAAGGAGATGGTAATGTCTGTGATTAATCCAGACAGTCCTGTGAAAGAAAACGCTATGCTAGTATTTATTTCAAGAGGGCTTGTATACGAAAACAGGAATGTGATGTTGAGGCTCTATAAGGTGCTGGTAAGGCCGCATTTGGAATATTGTGAGCAATTCTGGGCACCATATCTGAGGAAGGATGTGCTGGCTCTGGAAAGGGTCCAGAGGAGGTTTACAAGAATGATCCCAGGAATGTGTTGGTTAACCTATGATGAGCGTTTGTCGACACTGGGCCTGTACTCGCTGGAGTTAAGAAGAAACATATAGAATAGTGAAAGGCTTGGATAGAGTGGATGTGGAGAAGATGTTTCCACTAGTGGAAGAGTCGTGGATGAGAGGTCATAACCTCAGAATTAAAGGACGTTCTTTTAGGAAGGAGATGAAGAGACATTTATTTAGTCAGAGGGTGGTGAATCTGTGGAATTCTTTGCACAGAATGCTGTGGAGGCCAAGTCAGTGGATATTTTAAGGCAGAGATAGACAGATTCTTGATTAGTAGAGGTTATGGAGAGAAGGCAGGAGAATGGGGTGAGGAGGGAGAGGTAGATCAGCCATGATGGAATGGCGCAGTAGACTTGATGGGCCGAATGGCCTAATTCTACTCTTCTTCCTTCTGACCAAGCAAAATTATTTCTGATGTAAAGCGATCATGGGTTGATAGCATGAAGGCTTTTGCATGTCTAGATCTTCCTCTGTCGTGAGTTCTCCACTCATCTGTACCCTGAACCTTGTTGATTCTTCCAACGTGGTCAATGGAATATTCTTTCACTTGGCAGCTGCCATCCACCTCATCGGCAAGGGACAAACTCACCTCTGATGTTCAGGAGTGTTTAATTGCCCTGAAAATGGTATAATGAAATTCTTACTTGCAGCAGCATAACAGGCCTATAAACACAGTATTCATTAATAACATAGTAAACAAACAAACATTCAATAAATTAAAAACCCTAATATTTCTGCAAAAAGCCTGAAATCCTGAGTGCAACTAAGATGGTTCATAGTACATGGTTTAGCTAGAGTTTTGTAGTGTTCAAGACCCTGATTGTTGTTGGGAAAACGCTGTTCTTGAACCTGGTCGTGGCTTTCAGACTCCTATACTTCTTCCCAATAGTAGGTGTGAAACTAGAACATGACCAGAATGGTGCAGGTCTTTGATGATGCTGGCTGCCTTTTGGAGACATCGCCTCCAAAAGATACCTTTGATGGTGGGGAGGTTCAGTAGTTTAGTTTTGTTTAGAGATATAGTGTTGAAACAGGCCTTTCGGCCCATCACGTCCACCCCGACCAGTGATCACGCGTACACTAGTTCTATCTTATACACTATGGACAATGTACAGAAGTAAACTAACTTGCAAACTTGCACATCTTTGGAATATGGGAGGAAACCGGAGCACTCGGAGAAAACTCACACGGTCACAGGAACACACGTGGTGTATAACACAACATAACACAACACCCGTAGTCAAGAACCCTGGCCTCTGGTGCTATAAGGCAGAATACTACCAATGAATCACTGCCAAAAATGTGTATTTGCATTGGCCGGGAATCGAACCCGGGCCTCCCGCGTGGCAGGCGAGAATTCTACCACTGAACCACCAATGCAAGTGCTGAAGACAGTAGCCATGATGAATGCAGTAGCTATGATGATGAATAGAAAATTGGTTGGCAGACAGGAAACAAAGAGTAGGGATTGTGTTAAAGAAGGAACTGCAGATGCTGGAAAGTCGAGGGTACACAAAATGCTGGAGAAACTCAGCAGGTGCAGCAGCATCTATGGAGCGAAGGCGGTAGGTAACGTTTCGGGCCAAAACACTTCTTCAGACTGATGGGGGGGGGGGGGAGGCGGGGGGGGAAAGAAAGGAAAAAGGAGGAGGAGGAGCCCGAGGGCTGAGGGAGAGGTGGGAAGGGGAGGAGACAGCAAGGGTTAACAGAATTGAGAAAATTCAATATTCAAGCCCAAAGGATGCAGACTCC
This sequence comes from Okamejei kenojei, assembly GCA_035221665.1. Lineage (NCBI taxonomy): Eukaryota > Metazoa > Chordata > Chondrichthyes > Rajiformes > Rajidae > Okamejei > Okamejei kenojei. The sequence goes on from CM069134.1 coordinate 94,999,733, forward strand.
CCAAGCGGAATATGAGGTGCTGTTCCTCCAGCTTGCGGTGTTGCTCACTCTGGCCGTGGAGGAGGCCCAGGACCGAGAGGTCGGATGTGGAATGGGAGGGGGAGTTGAAGTGCTGAGCCACCGGGAGGTCGGGTTGGTTATTGCGGACCGAGCGGAGGTGTTCGGCGAAGCGTGCGCCAAGCCTCCGCTTGGTCTCACCGATATAGATCATCTGGCATCTGGAGCAGCGGATGCAGTAGATGAGGTTGGAGGAGGTGCAGGTGAACCTCTGTCGGACCTGGAAGGACTGCTTGGGTCCCTGAAAGGAGTGGAGGGGGGAGGTGAAGGGACAAGTGTTGCATTTCTTGTGGTTGCAAGGGAAAGTGCCCGGGGAAGGGGTAGAGTGGGAGGGGAGGGAAGAATTGACAAGGGAATTGCGGAGGGAGCGGTCTTTGCGGTAGGCAGACGGTGGGAAGATGTGGCGGGTGGAGGGGTCACGTTGGAGGTGGCGAAACTGGCGGAGGACTATATGTTGTATTTGCCGGCTGGTGGGGTGAAAGGTGAGGACCAGGGGGACTCTGCCCTGTTTGCGAGTGAGGGAATGGGGAGCAAGGGCAGTGTTGCGGGGTATGGAGGAGACCCTGGTGCGAGCCTCATCAATAGTGGGGGAGGGGAATCCCCGTTCTCTGAAGAATGAGGCCATTTGTGATGACCTGGTGTGGAACACCTCATCCTGGGAGCAGATGCGGCGTAGACGGAGGATTGGCGATCGCTTCGCCGAACACCTCCGCTCGGTCCGCAATAACCAACCCGACCTCCCGGTGGCTCAGCACTTCAACTCCCCCTCCCATTCCACATCCGACCTCTCAGTCCTGGGCCTCCTCCACGGCCAGAGTGAGCAACACCGCAAGCTGGAGGAACAGCACCTCATATTCCGCTTGGGGAGTCTGCATCCTTTGGGCTTGAATATTGAATTTTCTCAATTCTGTTAACCCCTGCTGTCTCCTCCCCTTCCCACCTCTCCCTCGGCCCTGGCATTCCCTCTATCTCTATCTCCCTCCCCCACCCCAGTCGCACCAGCTTCTCATTTTCACACCACAAACAGCTTACAATGGCTTGTTCCCTTTATCATCGATACTTTTTTGTATATCTTTCATTCATTGTTCCTTATCTCTCCACATCACCGTCTATATCTCTCGTTTCCCTGATCCCTGACCAGTCTGAAGAAGGGTCTCGACCCGAAACGTCGCCTATCTCCTTCGCTTCTTAGATGCTGCTACACCCGCTGAGTTTCTCCAGCTTTTTGTGTACCCTCGATTCTCCAGCATCTGCAGTTCCTTCTTTAAAAAAATAAATAGTGTTGAAACAGGCCTTTCGGCCCATCACGTCCACCCCGACCAGTGATCACGCGTACACTAGTTCTATCTTATACACTATGGACAATGTACAGAAGTAAACTAACTTGCAAACTTGCACATCTTTGGAATATGGGAGGAAACCGGAGCACTCGGAGAAAACACACACGGTCACAGGAACACACGTGGTGTATAACACAACATAACACTACACCCGTAGTCAAGAACCCTGGCCTCTGGTGCTATAAGGCAGAATACTACCAATGAATCACTGCCAAAAATTTGTATTTGCATTGGCCGGGAATCGAACCCGGGCCTCCCGCGTGGCAGGCGAGAATTCTACCACTGAACCACCAATGCAAGTGCTGAAGACAGTAGCCATGATGAATGTAGTAGCTATGATGATGAATAGAAAATTGGTTGGCAGACAGGGAACAAAGAGTAGGGATTGTGTTAAAGAAGGAACTGCAGATGCTGGAAAGTCGAGGGTACACAAAATGCTGGAGAAACTCAGCAGGTGCAGCAGCATCTATGGAGCATAGAAACATAGAAACATAGAAATTAGGTGCAGGAGTAGGCCATTCAGCCCTTCGAGCCTGCACCGCCATTCAATATGATCATGGCTGATCATCCAACTCAGTATCCCGTACCTGCCTTCTCTCCATACCCTCTGATCCCCTTAGCCACAAGGGCCACATCCAACTCACTCTTAAATATAGCCAATGAACTGGCCTCAACTACCCTCTGTGGCAGAGAGTTCCAGAGACTCACCACTCTCTGTGTGAAAAAAGTCTTTCTCATCTCGGTCTTAAAGGATTTCCCCCTTATCCTTAAGCTGTGACCCCTTGTCCTGGACTTCCCCAACATCGGGAACAATCTTCCTGCATCTAGCCTGTCCAACCCCTTAAGAATTTTGTAAGTTTCTATAAGATCCCTCTCAATCTCCTAAATTCCAGAGAGTATAAACCGAGTCTATCCAGTCTTTCTTCATAACACAGTCCTGACATCCCAGGAATCAGTCTGGTGAACCTTCTCTGCACTCCCTCTATGGCAATAATGTCCTTCCTCAGATTTGGAGACCAAAAACTGTACGCAATACTCCAGGTGTGGTCTCACCAAGACCCTGTACAACTGCAATTAGAACCTCCCTGCTCCTGTACTCAAATCCTTTTGCTATGAATGCTAACATACCATTCACTTTTTTCACTGCCTGCTGCACCTGCATGCCTACTTTCAATGACTGGTGTACCATGACACCCAGGTCTCGTTGCATCTCCCCTTTTCCTAATCGGCCCACCATTTAAATAATAGTCTGCTTTCCTGTTTTTGCCACCAAAGTGGATAACCTCACATTTATCCACATTATACTGCATCTGCCAAACATTTGCCCACTCACCCAGCCTATCCAAGTCACCTTGCAGTCTCCTAGCATCCTCCTCACAGCGAACACTGCCCCCCAGCTTAGTGTCATCCGCAAACTTGGAGATATTGCCTTCAATTCCCTCATCCAAATCATTAATATATATTGTAAATAGCTGGGGTCCCAGCACTGAGCCCTGCGGTACCCCACTAGTTACTGCCTGCCATTGTGAAAAGGACCCGTTTACTCCTACTCTTTGCTTCCTGTTTGCCAGCCAGTTCTCTATCCACATCAATACTGAACCCCTAATACCGTATGCTTTAAGTTTGTATACTAATCTCTTATGTGGGACCTTGTCGAAAGCCTTCTGGAAGTCCAGATATACCACATCCACTGGTTCTCCCTTATCCACGCTACTAGTTACATCCTCGAAAAATTCCACAAGATTCGTCAGACATGATTTACCTTTTGTAAATCCATGCTGACTTTGTCCAATGATTTCACCACTTTCCAAATGTGCTGCTATCCCATCTTTAATAACTGACTCTAGCAGTTTCCCCACTACCGATGTTAGACTAACTGGTCTGTAATTCCCCGTTTTCTCTCTCCCTCCCTTCTTAAAAAGAGGGGTTACATTTGCTACCCGCCAATCCTCAGGAACTACTCCAGAATCTAAAGAGTTTTGAAAGATTATCACTAATGCATCCACTATTTCTGGGGCTACTTCCTTAAGTACTCTGGGATGCAGCCTATCTGGCCCTGGGGATTTATCGGCCTTTAATCTATTCAATTTACCCAACACTTCCCGACTGACCTGGATTTCACTCAATTCCTCCTTTGACCCACAGTCCCCTGCTATTTCAGGCAGATTATTTATGTCTTCCTTAGTGAAGACGGAACCAAAGTAGTTATTCAATTGGTCCGCCATATCCTTGTTCCCCATGATCAACTCACCTGTTTCTGACTGCAAGGGACCTACATTTGTTTTAACTAACCTCTTTCTCTTCACATATCTATAAAAAACCTTTGCAGTCAGTTTTTATGTTCCCTGCCAGTTTTCTTTCATAATCTATTTTTCCTTTCCTAATTAAGCCCTTTGTCCTCCTCTGCTGGTCTCTGAATTTCTCCCAGTCCTCTGGTATGCTGCTTTTTCTGGCTACTTTGTACGCATCATCCTTTGCTTTGATACTATCCCTGATTTCCCTTGTTATCCACGGATGCACTACCTTCCCCGATTTATTCTTTTGCCAAACTGGGATGAACAATTTTTGTAGTTCATCCATGCAGTCTTTAAATGTCTTCCATTGTATATCCACTGTCAACCCTTTTAGAATTAATTGCCAGTCAATCTTGACCAATTCACATCTCATACCTTCAAAGTTACCTTTCTTTAAGTTCAGAACCATTGTTTCTGAATTAACAATGTCACTCTCCATGCTAATGAAGAACTCAACCATATTATGGTCACTCTTGCCCAAGGGGGCACGTACAACAAGACGGCTAATTACCCCTTCCTCATTACTCAAAACCCAGTCTAAAATAGCCTGCTCTCTTGTTGGTTCCTCTACATGTTGATTTAGATAACTATCCCGCATACATTCCAAAAAATCCTCTTCCTCAGCACCCCTGCCAATTTGATTAACCCAATCTATATGTAGATTGAAGTCACCCATTATAACTGTTTTTGCCTTTGTCGCACGCATTTCTAATTTCCTGTTTGATACCATCCCCAACTTCTCTGCTACTGTTAGGTGGCCTGTACACAACACCCACCAGCGTTTTCTGCCCCTTAGTGTTTTGTAGCTCTACCCATACCGATTCCACATCCTCCAAGCTAATGTCCTTCCTTTCCATTACGTTAATCTCCTCTCTAACCAGCAACGCTACCCCACCTCCTTTTCCTTTCTCTCTATCCCTCCTGAATATTGAATATCCCTGGATGTTCAGCTCCCAGCCTACGTCACCCTGGAGCCATGTCTCCGTGATCCCAACTATATCATAATCATTAATATCTATCTGCACGTTCAACTCGTCCACCTTATTACGAAATCGCGATAGGCGATAGGTAACGTTTCGTGCCAAAACACTTCTTCAGACTGATGGGGGGTGGGGGGAGGCGGGGGGAAGAAAGGTAAAAGGAGGAGGAGGAGCCCCGAGGGCTGAGGGAGAGGTGGGAAGGGGAGGAGACAGCGAGGGTCAACAGAATTGAGAGAATTCAATGTTCATGCCAAGAGGATGCAGACTCCCCAAGCGGAATATGAGGTGCTGTTCCTCCAATTTGCGGTGTTTCTCACTCTGGCCGTGGAGGAGACCCAGGACAGAGAGGTCGGATACGGAATGGGAAGGGGAGTTGAAGTACTGAGCCACCAGGAGGTTGGGTTGGTTATTGCGGACCGAGCGGAGGTGTTCGGCGAAACGATCGCCAAGCCTCCGCTTGGTCTCACCAATATAGGTCAGCTGGCATCTAGAGCAGCGGATGCAATAGATGAGGTTGGAGGAGGTGCAGGTGAACCTCTGTCGGACCTGGAAGGACTGCTTGGGTCCTTGAAAGGAGTGGAGGGGAGAAGGTAAAGGGACAAGTGTAGCATCACTTGCAGTTGCAAGGGAAAGTGCCCGGAAGAGCAGGGATTAACAGGTCCCTTTCAGAATGGCAGGCAGTGACTAGTGGGGTACCGCAAGGCTCGGTGCAGGGCCTGCAGCTATTTACAATATACATCAATGATTTAGATGATGAGATTCAAAGTAACATTAGCAAATTTGCAGATGACACAAAGCTGGGTGGCAGTGTGAACTGTGAGGAGGATGCTATGAGAATGCAGGGTGACTTGGACAGGCTGGGGGAGTCGGCAGATGCAGTTTAATGTGGATAAATGTGAGGTTATACACTTTGGTAGCAAAAACAGGAAGGCAGATTATTATCTAAATGATGTAAAGTTGGGAAAAGGGGAAGTACAATGGGATCTGAGGGTCCTTGTTCATCAGTCAATGAAGGTAAGCATGCAGGTACAGCAGGCAGTGAAGAAAGCGAATGGCATGTTTTCCTTCATACAAGAGGAGTTGAGTATAGGAGAAAAGAGGTCCTTCTGCAGTTGTATAGAGCCCTAGTGAGACTACACCTGGAGTATTGTGTACAGTTTTGGTCCCCTAATTTGAGGAAGGACATTATTGCTATTGAGGGAGTGCAGCGTAGGTTTACAAGGTTAATTCCCGGGATGGCAGGACTGTCATATGCTGAGAGAATGGAGCGGCTGGGCTTGTACACTCTGGAGTTTAGAAGGATGAGAATCTTATTGAAACATATAAGATTATTAAGGGTTTGAACACGCTAGAGGCAGGAAACATGTTCCCGATGTTGGGGGAGTCCAGAACCAGGGGCCACAGTTTAAGAATAAGGGGTAAGCCATTTAGAACGGAGATGAGGAAACACCTTTTCACACAGAGAGTTGTGAGTGTGGAATTCTCTGTCTCAGAGGGCGGTGGAGGCAGGTTCTCTGGATACTTTCAAAAGAGAGCTAGATAGGGCTCGTAAAGATGGCAGAGTCAGGGGATATGGGGAGAAGGCAGGAATGGGGTACTGATTGGGGATGATCAGCCATGATCACATTGAATGGCGGTGCTGGCCCAAAGGGCCGAACAGCCTTCTCCTGCACCTATTGTCTATTGTCTATTGAACTGGGCAGTGAATGACTCAGAACAAAAGTAAATTACAAAAAGTCGTGGACACTGCCTGACCAGTGCATCATGTAACCAGTCAGTGCTTTTCACCGTTCACCATAGAAGTTCAAGAAAGTATTTGTCAACATACTGAATCTCCTCATTTTTTTAAGAAAGTACAGTCTTGATGGGCTTTCAGATAAAAATGAACGTGAATATCATTTACCTTTTTAAAACACATTTAAAAATCACAAATTTAAAAAAAAACAATTGATTAAAATAATTGCAAACCACTTGTATTTGCAACATTTTGAAATCCCAAACAATCATTTAAACTCATGTCCCAGCCATTGCTCAGGAGGTTGGTGCTTAATCTTTTCACATAAGACCTGCCACATGTCACATAAAACATTGATGTTGCTCCTCGCTTTAAACGTGCCATAGATTATTATTCTGTACATCCAAACGTCAAATTGGGAAGTATGTATTAGTGTGCAATAATAGACAGCGATGGTAACTTCATTACAAAGTGTTTCATCGCAAAATTCACTTTGGTCTTTGCAGAAAGTGGACTATCTTTTTTTGTTTTTGATCTCAAACAACAGGCTTTACTGTTTTATATTAATATTAACAATAGGTTGCCAAGGAAGAACTCAGCATCCAATTAATAACATTGTGTGCAGCCAGCATTAAAGTGTAAAATGAATCCAGAAAGGGCAATCATATATAATTTGTACTAATATAGATTTAGTAAATAAAATACTTTACTGCATTGGCCGGGAATCGAACCCGGGCCTCCCGCGTGGCAGGCGAGAATTCTACCACTGAACCACCAATGCAAGTCTTGTTTAAACCCCCTTCTTTATTCTCCTATATGAAGAATCACACAGGAAGTTTCATTTCATCTTTTCATTACTGGGTAATCGTTTAAGAATTCTGAATGCCAAAATTTAAGGCTACACCAATATTGAAAAAATGATTTTTCACAAACTAGAGCGCTCCCAGATGCTGACATTCACTTTAAGTAGTTGCCTGAGTTTGCATTTATCACACCAGTAGCTGAGCTGCTCCCGAGAATGAGACCCCCTTGCCGATCAAGACGTGGCAGCCTCGTAATCCTCAATTTGCAACGCTCTGTAAATGTGCAATGTGAAGGCCACTGCTCCACCAAACCGTCGGTAGCGAGCAGTCAAATAGTCGTTTACCTGTTTGACTGCTGATAATTCAAATTGAATCATAGTTCCCTTAGAAACGCACGATTTTTTTTAAACGTAAACGACAGAGCAGGTACAATTTATCTAGACATGAATTTATAATCGCTTCTCTGCATACAATGGACTGAGCAATAGTCTGCAGTGAAATAGCTTCTGAGCATATTAGCAGTAATTTTAATGCTGGCGGGATTAAATTATCCCAATTGCTTTGCACATGGGAATGGTCGGATTTTACGCTTAATATGGAGAGTGATTGCTAGGGAAACATACATTTTGAAGCATATTTTTTAAATTACAAAGATGCTCAAAGGTATTAATTTTCCACTGAGAATGTTATAGTCAGCGTAAAGAAAACCAATAATGAGAGTTTCAGAGATTAAAAATAGCATCTTTGTGAATGTTAATGTGAATACTTACTGTTGTAGTATTAGAACTAGGGAATATTTGTCATAATATATATTTTTAATTCCTCTGTGTTCCCATTGCACTGCCTTTCGGTTTATCATATTACATTTAGCCATAGCGTTGAGCAATCTCGATGTTTGGTGGTGTTTAATAAGATTCTGGAAGGTAGTCCGATATTCAAATGAACAACAAGCATATTTTATTAAGTAACATAAATTGTCAGGCTCCATCTCTTGCTGTGACTTTCTCCACAGATAGACAGGCGCCCTGGAACTTTCCACATTCGCACCATCACAACAATGCCGAGAGCAAACGCATAAAGCCTTCCTTAAAGTGGTACAACCTTAAAGCAGCACTGGGTCAAACGGCAAAATACTGGAGTTCCGTTTATCACCTGATTAGGAAAAACAAACATCCCCAACAAGGGGCTGTTTGCAGCACCTTTCAAACAAGGGAAGGGATATCACCCCAGGTGGCCACAAGAGCGGCAAGGGTGCTTGGTTTAACGATAGCTGGAAATGTCTGAAATGTTTTTTGCCCTCTTCTTATTTTGCACATATTATTTATTCTGAATGAAGTTTATTCCTGGGGAAAAAAATCACAACAGTCTGAAGAAGGGACCCAACCCAAAATGTTATTTGCCCATTTCCAGACCCCAGGTGCTGTCTGTACGGAGTTTGTATGTTCTCCCCATGACCTGTGTGGGTTTTCTCCAGGTGCTCCGGTTTCCTCCCACATTCCAAAGAAGTAGAGGTTTGTAGGTTAAGTGGCTTCGGTAAAATAGTAAATTATCAAGTGTAGGAAAGTGTCAGTACAGGGATTGTTGGTCGGTGCGGACTTGGTGGGCCGAAGGGCCTGTTTCCATGCTGTATCTCTAAACTAAACTAAACCTAAGTCAACTAAATTTCCCTCCACAGAGGTTGGTTGGCTTACCGTGTTCCTCCAACAGTTTGTTTTTTTACATCTAACATAGCTGTCCTTTCTGTAAAAGATATATACACAAAATGCAGGAGTAACTCAGTGGGTCAGGCAGCATCTCTGGAAAACTTGGATAGGTGACGTTTTGGGCCAGGATCCTTCTTCAGTTAGTATATGCTTTACTTTGACACAATAATTTCAGGTAATTGGATCGATAGCTTATGCTTCCTGATTTAGTCCTAACTGACAGAAGCTCTCGCAGAGCCTGCTCTCAGACTGTGATGTTCTCATGAGTCAGGGCTGGTGTACACCCTTCAGTAACTTCATGTCTGCTGCCATTTCCTGCCTTCTAGAGGGAGCACATGTTCATCTGAAATTGAACACTCTCCTTTGCCATAACATGCTGTGCGACAGGGTGTGGAGAGTCATCACTGCCATCTGCCCCTTGTCTGTTGTCGGCTTTCATTTTCCCTATGCCTGAAACTCTGGAATGGCAGATCTTTACACCTGTCAGCTTTCTGCCATGTCTTGCTGTCTTCTTACACATTTTAGCTCATGCCGGTTTCTCTGTTCTGAGAATAATAGTTGCAGGGGGCAGGAATTCAGATTTCTAAACCATTGGGATCTCTTCTGGGGCAGAGGCGACCTGTACAAGAGTGGTGCGTTGTACCCTAACTGGAGGGGAACAGTATCCTGCAGAAGGGTCTCGACCCGAAACGTAGCCCAATCCTTCTCTCCATAAATGCTGTCTCTCCCGCTGAGTTGCTCCAGCATTTTGTGTCTACCTTGGTAGGCAGGTTCGCTAGAACTACACGGGTGGGTTTAAACTAGATTGGCACGGGGGGGTGGGATCCTATACAGGACCGAGACAGGTGAGGGCTTAGAAGTTGGTATGGAGGGTGATGAGGGAAATATAGTGCACATAATAGGCAGGAGAAAGGCAGGAAGGAGGAAGAAATGCTGGTTTAAATTGCACTTTTTTTTAATGCAAGAGGCCTGATGGATAAAGCAGATTAATTTAGAAGATAAGGCTGGAAAAGAAGTAACAAGTAATAGGTAGATAAGGGTGAGAGGTTTGATTGGCAGATAAGTGAATAAAGGCTAGAGATGGAAAGGAGGGAAAATGTTGTAAGATAAGGAGAGAAGGGAAGTGAAATGTGAAGCTAGAGGATGGGATACAGATGGAATGTTGGTGGGCTATATTCTACATGAAAAGCTATATTAGCCATTCCTTCTCTCTGGAGATGCTGCCTGTCCCCCTGAGTTTGTGTCTATCTTCAAAGCACATGACGTTGATTTTAATTCATGGCCTTATGCTACATGGAACCAGACCTTTCAGCCCAACTCAAGCCAAGATGTCTATCTGAGCTAGTTCCTTTTGGCCCATATCGCTTTAAACCATTTCTGTCTGTCTACATGTCTTTTAAGTGTTGCAATTGCACAGGCCACTTCAGCTGATTCCGGCAGTTTGTTTCATATACCCACCACCCTCTGTTCAAAGAAAATCTGTCCCTCATATTCCTTTAAAATGTTGTCTCTCACCTTAAACCTTTGCCCTCCAGTTTTAGACTGTGACCATTCACATTATCTGCCCCTCAGCCTCCAACACTCCAGGGAAAAATAGTCCCAACCTATCCAACATCTCCATGTAACTCAACCTCTCCAGTCCTGGTAACACCTTCATGAGTCTTTTCTACCCGAGACATTTTTGACTTCCAACAGAAGACCATTGTACATTTTACTGAGTCAAGCCAAATTGTCACTGGTTGTCCTTGTATCTATAGTTTAATTTATTTTAGTTTAGTTTAGAGGTACCGCATGGTAACAGGCCCTTCCACCCACTGTGCCTCTGCTGAACAACAATCAACTATACCCTAGTTCTATCCAACACACTAGGGACAATTTACAGAAGCCAATTAATCTACAAGCCAAAGGGTCTTGAACCAAAATTTCACCTATTCCTTTTCTCCACAGATGCTGCCTGACCCGTTGAGTTATTCCAGCATTTTATGTCTATCTTTGGGGGTGTAAACCAGCATCTGTAGTTACTTCCTACACAAGCTACAAACATGTGGGAAGAAACCGAAACACCCAGAGAAAACATATGCGGTGAAAATACACATTCGCTGGCTGTTCCACAAAATTGACATTGGTTGACATCAGCAACATTTTGTGCTTTGAAGATGTCCCAGTACAACTCATCTAGTCCATTTCAAGTGAACCTTCAATGTTCTTTTCATCATGCTCTGTTTGCAGCAATGATTTTTCAATGAACATTTTCCCACACACAGAGTGATTTTTCACACCACTCCCATTGCTGCGCACGGTTCTTACTACAATTACCTTGACTGCACTTTCCCTTTCCTTACTGTTGTTTCATGACTTCTTCATAAACAATTCCTGCTGTTTGTGTTGATCACACCAGTTTTGTATGCCTGCACACACTTTTCTACAATTAACTGACTCCCTCAGGCATGACTTCCAGATTTCACAATAAACCTCTCTCTTCTGACTTCACAATAAACATCTCTCTCTACAAACAATTGTAGCTCCTCATTATATGTAATGAAGTGGTGTTCCATTATTGTTGTCTGATTGTAATCTATCTAATGCCTTTCTCAGAGTTTCAATTGTGGGTTTCTTGGCATGGGTACATTTTCTTTCCTTGTAACTACTACAAAACAAGAACATCTTTATTTTCATCCTTTGGTTTCTCTTCCATAGCCATCTCAATATACCATATTACCATATAACCATATAACAATTACAGCACGGAAACAGGCCCTCTCGGCACTTCCAGTCCGTGCCGACCATTTGTTTTCCCCTAGTCCCATCTACCTGCACTCAGACCATACCCCTCCATTCCCTTCACGTCCATATACCTATCCACTTTCGTCTTAAATGTTAAAATCGATCCTGCCTCCACCACTTCTGCTGGAAGCTCATTCCACACAGCCACCACCCTCTGAGTGAAGAAGTTCCCCCTCACGTTACCCCGAAACTTCTGTCCCTTAATTCTCATGTCATGCCCTCTTGTTTGAATCTTCCCTACCCTCAATGGGAAAAACGTATCCACGTCAACTCTGTCTATCCCTTTCATCATTTTAAAGACCTCAATCAAGTCCCCCCTTAACCTTCTGCGCTCCAAAGAATAAAGACCTAACTTGTTCAACCTTTCTCTGTAACATAGTTGCTGGAACCCTGGCAACATTCTAGTAAATCTCCTCTGTACTCTCTCTATTTTGTTGACATCCTTCCTATAACTAGGCGACGTGAACTCTTCCTCAAGTTCAAGTTCAAGTGAGTTTATTGTCATGTGTCCCTGATAGGACAATGAAATTCTTGCTTTGCTTCGCACACAGAACATAATAGGCATTTACTACAAAACAGATCAGTGTGTCCATATATCATTATATAAATACATACACACATGAATATATAAACTGATGAAGTGCAAATAACAGATAACAGATAATGGGTTATTAATGATCATAGTTTTGTCCGAGCCAGGTTTAATAGCCTGATGGCTGTGGGGAAGTAGCTATTTCTGAACCTGGTCGTTGCAGTCTTCAGACTCCTGTACCTTCTACCTGACGGTAGCAGTGAGATGAGTGTGTGGCCAGGATGGTGTGGGTCCTTGATGATGCTGCCAGCCTTTTTGAGGCAGCCACTGCGATAAATCCCCTCGATGGAAGGAAGGTCAGAGCCGATGATGGACTGGGCAGTGTTTACTACTTTTTTAAGTCTTTTCCTTTAGCTCTCCAGGGCGCTCAAGTTACCGAACCAAGCCACCAGTCAGCAAGCTCTCTACTGTGCACCTGTAGAAGTTAGAGAGAGTCCTCCTTGACAAATCGACTCTCCGTAATCTTCTCAGGAAGTAGAGGCGCTGATGTGCTTTCGTGATAATTGCATTAGTGTTCTCAGTCCAGGAAAGATCTTCAGAGATGTGCACTCCCAGGAATTTGAAGCTCTTGATCCTTTCAACCATTGACCCATTGATATAAACGGGAATGTGGGTCCCCATCCTACTCCTTCCAAAGTCCTTGCGCTGTCTCCACTCTTTGGACAAGTTATTTACCTGGAGGACCAATAGCTTGGGTGTGTTTATTTGTTCCATCGTGTGCCATGTTAGTTGAATTATACAGCTTAGCATTCTCAATTCACATTCATATGCTGAGCTGGATCCTGTCACCTGTAGAATAACAGTTACCTTCATAACCATTTGGAAGATGGCTGAAATGGTGGAGTATCTCAGTGATTGCCAAATCAAATTTCCATTCACTGACGACATGGCCCCATGCTACTGTAAGATTACCCTCCCACTCCACCTGTTAGGTGGCCAACTCCCTTCCAGCAATCCTGTCAAGCATTGTGGTGCATCTGGATTGCCAAGTGGAGGGAACCCTCTGACTGAGTGAAATCCTGGTAATGATTCCATTCTGGTTTTGGGGTTGAGAGAGAGGTGCAGGAGAGAGCAGGTCTGGTGAGAAGTATGATGTAACCCTTATTCGGGATGGGCTCGTATGAAGCCCCATCCCATTCCAAGTAAAGGACAATACTGATGAGCAACACCTCCTCTCAATCATCCAACGTCACTTCTCATCAGGGACATTGACAAGTGTTTGCGGGTCCATTCACCTGGCTTCCCTGTGAACCGATGAGTCTTGAGGTGCTGAGCAGAAGCAGAAGATAAATCATGAGCGCATCACCTCGCTGGTGTGAAACCAATATAAAGCGCAGACAGGAAGTGGTCAAGATGAGACTTTTAACTATATAGATAATGGACTAACTGAATGAGGTAGAGTTAAAAGTAGCTCCTTCTAAAGGCAGCACCTTCAGGAATGGGATTCAATAGAGGTAGTTGGTATGGGGGTCGAACAGCAGTGGGCAATTGGAGTCGCTTAAAGGAAGAAAGAAGAATGTAGTTCTCAAGAGTGGAAAACAGATCAAATGCTTGAGACTCTGTGTAAAGGCGAGTAAAGCCGCCCACAACTCTGCTGCAGCTGGCGTTGCCCGGCGTCACGGCCCCGCTTCACCCGGCCACGCTCCACCCGGCCACGCTCCACCCGGCCACGCTGCACCCAGCCCCGCTCCACCCGGCCCTGTGTGTGGGTGCTACCGACCCACAGCCAGTGACAATGCGGCCCGCAGGTGGAGACGGGGCGGAGGGCGGCTGTGGTCGGACAGCAATGACCACGGGGGGGAGAGTGGGGGCAGTCCCAAGGGATGCGCTCCTTTGGCCGCTTACACCTTGGTGCTCGGGTTCAGAGCAAAGATATTAGAGCATTTGGTTCAGATCGCTCAGTCACACAAAAAAATAACCCCACAATATTGCAATCAAATTGCTCTGAGTTTGAGTTTGAGTTGCTTTATATAGCTGTGAGGGATAAAGTGATTAAACCCCACTATTGTAAGGGGCTTTAAAGAGGATTCTGACACCGCTGTGCATAAAAGTTACCAGAGCAGTCCTTGAGTAAGAAGTGATAGCATTGTGTAGCGGTAGAAGGGAGTGATGTAGATAGATCCCTATCAGTAGAAGGGAGTGATAGATGGGACCCTTGTCACTATAGCTTAGCTTTAGTGCTGATATAGGAGAACTAAGAGAGTTCAGTTGGAGGTGAGTAAAACTAGGGCAACTGAGCATAAAATAGATGAATATTACAACACACCCCTGGTCAAGAAACTGCTCATTACCATGCACATGTCTGGACATGCGATGTATGATGTGGGAGGTACTGGGGGGACATACCTACAGATTGTGCACCTCATTGCCTGATTGGAGAAGGGTCCGAAGGGGAGGTTGAATGTAGAATTGTGTGTATAAAGGGGATTTACCCTTCTGACTTCGGTGTGTCACAACTTGGAGAGGCACCCGACTCTGCAGACTCGCAAATAAAGAATCTCTTGCTTCCACGATTTAGTCTCTGAGGAGTGATTGTGAGCGCATCGCATATCTCACAAACTGGGGACTCATCTGGGATCGCCACTCCGGCTGGTCGGTGGAAGCACAGAAGGAAGGGAAGGTGCACCCTGCTGATTTCAGCAGTCTCTGATCTCCTTGCTTGCCATCAGTGGTTTGAGCGAGTGATATTCGGTCAAGAGACTCAGGAAGCAAGAGGGAGTGTCAGATAAATAAACAAGGGACAGTCGAGCGATTCTTGTGCACAAGACCCAGGTAAGAAGACTGACTATTAAGTATTGCCTGGGCGACCGAGGGTCTGTCGGACGGGAATAGTCCGATAAGATAAAGATAACCGGAACGGGAAAAGTAAGAGTCCGGGAGGAAACAGGACAAGGCTCACACTGGTGAAGAGCCGCACATTCCGCCTGATGGTCCATTGGGGCGAATGTGGCAATCTTGGGGAGAAGGAAGCCCCGGGGGTAAAAGATAAGGAGACTATGATTAAGTTCTGTTATTTTGATTAACCAAAGGAACCAATAAGGGGGAGTTCAGTCTGGTGGCACTGGACTGTACAGAATATTCAGAGTATCACTCAGACATTGCAAAAATCTAAGGAAAATCACAGTGCCAAATGTTTTGAGTACGAAAAGTTAAAAAAGGAAGGAGCAGCACATGAAAGAAATATTCAGTTGTTTCACACAATCTCATTGAAGTAAGAATGGAACTAATGTGATTTGTGTGTAAAAACCGGTTTTGTATGAATGAGGAAGTTTATATATGTGATAGGTTTGTTTGCTGTAGGCCACATGCTGTAAGGGTAGGTGTGCGTGTTCCGTTAAGAAATTGTAAGCAATGGGGAGGTTACGAACAGCTGTAAGGTAACGGACAACGCTTTGTATCATCGCAACTTAAAAGGGGAAAGTTGGAAAATGTAGGTTGCTTGGCTTCTATAGATTTCTTTTCAGTAAAGTTAATTTGGAAAATTGTTAGACGTATGTATTTAAACTAGGAATTAGAATTTGGGAATTGTAGGGAAAATGGTTTGAACAAAATTAGAAATAGGTTAATTGCTGAACAACAAGCAGCTTTTATGGTTTGTTTAGATAAACATTCTGGTTGGAGAAGGGTAATAAATTAATGGGGCCCAGGGAAAAAAAATGAGTTGGCAGACAATGATGTCAATAATGGGAAGTTTATTTACTTCAGAAGAAAGACAGACGGTCAGACAAGTAGGAATAAAGATTGGGAAAAAGGGTTGCAGGCTCCGGGGGTAGCAGCAGACGCAGGTCAGCAGTTACTAAAGGTTAATTTCGTAACCAAGTCATGGCCAGATATTAGAAAGAAACTGGAAAAATTGGAGGATTGGAATGACAAACCATTAAATCAATTGTTAACAGAGGCTCAGAAAGTATATGTACGACGGGATGAGGAAAAACAGAAGGGAAAGGCAAAAATGATGACTGCCCCCGAGGTAGAAGGGGTGGTGGTAAAATATGAGAATCGAGAAGTCAGTGGAAGATTTTAAAAGGAAGGTGAATAAATTTGCAAAGGAGGATAAACTATCTGAGAAGTAAGAAATTGAGTTAAGAATGAGAAAGAAGGTAGATCAGAAAGGATTAAAGTGGTAAGCAGAGGGATAAATTGATGAGTGCTTTAAAAAGATAAGAGCAGGCCAGACACAGATTGTCCTTTGGGGCACCCATAAACTGAGATGGCTAAGAAATACCTTACCCAATATTTCTGATGGGGCAGGAAATGGATTATGGCTTTGGAGGACGATTATTGGCTATGGGAGATTTGAAGGCACTGTTGGTGAAAGTGATAGGAACCACTAAACTGACAGAACTCCTGAAGATGGCTGGTATAAAAATGCTGTGAACAATGCAATAAACAATGGCATGCTGTTTGACACAGTCAGGCAGGGGGTATGGCAGGCCCTCGGACAAAAATCCAGCAGCCTATCTGGAGAACAAGCTGAAAAGGTGGAGACTGGAAACTGAACAAAAATAGAAGGCAACCAGTTAATAAACACTATATTTTGAACCACTGTGGTGGATGTCATTCCTCCTAAAGTCAAGTCTAGATTGGAGGAGGTGGTGGGATTGTAATCTATTTCCCACCCCTGATTCAGTGATCATTTGGTCAATGAGGTTGAGAAATATCGCAAAGATAGGAAAAAGACTTGCAGACCAACAGGAAGAGGTGCAGAGAAAACTGATGCAAATGTAACTTGAAGAGCTCAAAAAGAAAGAGCGTGAAAAAAGGAAAGACAATGTTGTCAGTAACAACAGACCTGGTTGAAAAGTCTGAAATAAGTGAATGCACCGACACACAGTGAGTCCTATGACAGAGCCAAACAGGGGCCAGAGATTCCATGCCAATAATAAATGTATTTGGGAGAGTTCCTCAAATGCCCTATCAGGAGTGAAATAAATCTGGATATAAGCCCAGACAGGACTGGGGTCCCCAAGGGAGGGAGGGATCTCAAGGAAGAGGTCAAGGAAGGCTAGTAAGAAGATAGGTAATGGATAAGGTGTGTTGGGGATGTGAACAGGTATGGTAATCGGGAAATAATAATAATATTAAGATAATGGTGAACATAGCTATGGTAAGAACATTAAAAAGAGGTATTAAATACACCTAGGCTAGGATGCGGCAGGGTTTTAAATACTAGCGCCATGTTTTTAATCAGATGTTGTAGGCAGATTTGGAAGGTGTTGATATATTATGTGGATGATTTGTTGGTTTGTTCCACAAGTGAGAAGCAATGTGAGAGACATTGTAATTATCTTGGAAAAGATGGCATAGGAGGTCAAAATGTACTAAGGAAGAAGTTGTTGTTTTGTCAGCAGCAGGTAGAATATTTTGAACAAGTAATATCAAAAGAAGTAAAAGCTATAGCGCAGGATCAAATTGAAGCAATAATTGAAGTTCCCAAACCTCAGACAGTAGAACAGATGATGACGATATTGGGAATGGCAGGATATAGTTCAGACTAGATTAGGAAGTATGTTGAAATTGTGATGCCATTAAGAAAAATAATGAAGGAAGAAGGACACACAAGTCTGAGAAATGTTTTACAGTCAGAGCCTTTGAATGAAGGAGACAAAAAGGTTTTGCTTGTGGATGTTTCTTGTTAAAGGGATCATAATAGCAAGTATGCAGGGTTTGAAGTGATGCATCAGGATGAATTAGATTTTAAGGTAATCAAATTGGAAGCTTGCCTGCAATCCTGCTTAGCTCAATTGGCAGAAATTAAGGCTTTAAGAGCAGCATATGTACATGGAGTCTGGCACATGTTTGGAGCAGTAGGGAAACAGAAAGGCTTTGAGAAAAGAAACGGAGACCCCATGCAAAGTTAGCAGTGTCCCCCTCTGAAATGTTTTTCGGGTTACCTTATTTGGGAAAGATAGAGGAATACCCACCATAGAGGGCAGTGATGTATTCTTAAGGAACAATTTACTGGCAGTATCTCGTTCCCTTACAGAATTAAAAGCTAAAGGATTATTGGCTCAAAGCCCACCACTTGACTTTCCAATACATGCTGTAAAGGCCGGCGACTGGGTACTGGTCAAGAATTGGAAGGAGGAGAAACTCCAGCCCAGGTGGACGTCCCATACCTAGTATTACTGACAACCGAGACAACAGTACGAACAAAAGAAAAAGGGTGGCCCCATGCAATCCGGGTTAAAGGACCCGTTTATCCACCCGCTCCTGATAAAGAGGAACAGTAGATGGTGAAGCCAGGAAATAAGCCCCTAACATGAACTTTTAGAAAAAGAAAAACATAATAAATGTATAACTAGCAGTATGAAAGGAGCATTTGTGGTATTGTTTGCTCTGCATGTAATTATGGTAAAAAGTATTAATAACTGTGATAAATGTTATCATCCTATCAGATACGGAGGGCGGACAACCAGATCATTTACTTATCATTCCCATGTGAACGATGCTTGCTATAACCTGGGGACTAGAACTATTTGTGAGGACGGGGGAAAGAAGTATTATAGGGTAGAGAATAGAGGATATGTAGCGAGGTTTGGGTACGTTACCTGCCCAAAGGGGAAGAGATGGGTTTGTATGACTAGGACAGGACAGTTAGATCTCCCTTTCCAGGCCTTAGGATGGACATTAGATAAAATAAAGGAGGAAGTAATAACAAGGTTAACGAAAGTAGTAGTCACCAAGCCTCCCCCTCCCCCACCTACTCAGCCTCAATTGCACCAGACACTGTATGAAGAAATAAAGAAGCAGATTGAGATCCCTGAAGGAGGAAAAAACCTGTTTGTGGACTTGGCCCTCCAAATAGCTGGAACCCTGAATGTGACTAACTGTTGGGTCTGTGGCGGACCACTGATGAGCGCACGTTGGCCGTGGAGAGGATCCATTGTTGAAGTATGGGACCTGATGGAGTGGAACCTGACAGTTGGACAAGACCGAGATCCCCAGGCATGGGTCCTGACAGACGCTCCAGTTGGGACTGAGTGTATCGCTAGGCCCTGGGCAAAGGATGCCGTCCTAGTAGGCAGCAGCCCCTGCCAGCGCATCGTCACCCAGTGGCCAAATCAGTCCCAAGTGTGGTGGCCAGAGGAGCCTAAATGGTATCCGACTAAGAAAGACGGGAGAAACTGCACTATCTGGATGAAGACCGACGGAATGGAATTGACTGGACTATGGAACTGCACCGGGAACAACCCTTGTCAAGGAATCCCGGTGTTGCGAGACATATGGAACATGGTTACCTCTAGTGGACTGGCCCCTGAAGGACTGTTATGGATATGCGGACACAAGGCATACTCGGTGTTACCAACAAATTGGAGCGGGACTTGCTTTATTGGACTGGTACAACTGGGATTTTTCCTGTTAAACACCGAAGAAGGGCGGTCGCTAGGAACACCTGATTTGACGACCAATATCAGAAGAAGAGGAAAATAGACATTAGAGAATGGGAAGATGATGAATGGCCACCCGCAAGCATCATCTCATACTATGGACCAGCCACTTGGGCACAGGATGGATCCTGGGGCTACCGAACCCCGGTATACATGTTAAACCAGATCATAAGACTTTAGGCAGTACTGGAAGTAATTACCAACCAAACTGCGGTGCCACTGGAGATGCTGGCAAAGCAGCAGACACAGATGAGAGCAGCAATATACCAGAACTGGTTGGCCCTAGATTACGTCCTGGCAGAAGAAGGAGGGGTATGCGGGAAATTCAACCTCTCTAATTGCTGTCTAAACATCGATGACAATGGACAGGCAGTGATGGACATATCAGAAGGAATCCGTAAGTTGGCACATATTCCAATACAAAAGTGGAATTTGATTATGGGTACCCGATGGTGGGATTCCATCCTCGGAGGAACATGGTGGAGAACGGTGGGACTCGTGTTTCTTTGTGCAGTGGATGGATTGATCTGTATCCCCTGTTGCATCCCTTGTTTTTGGGAACTTATTACAAGGAGTATAAATCAGATGCAGGCTGTAGTTGTGCCGATGGGAAAGAAAGGGGTAATACAGAAAATAATGATAATGCGACCAGGGAAGGTCCAGGATCCACAGGAAGAGGAGATTAGGACAATGTTACTTCAATTCGAACTGAAGGAGCTTGAAATTGAGGTTTAATCAGTAGATGCGTAGCAAAAGAAAAAGGGAGGATTGTGAGGGATAAAGTGATTGAACCCCACTATTGTAAGGGGCTTTAAAGAGGATTCTGACACAGCTGTGTATAAAAGTAACCAGAGCAAGAAGTGATGTAGATAGATCCCTATCAGTAGAAGGGAGTGATAGATGGGACCCTTGTCACTATAGCTTAGCTTTAGTGCTGATATAGAAGAACTGAGAGAGTTCAGTTGGAGGTGAGTAAAACTAGGGCAGGTCATAGACAACTGAGCATGCTTAATAAAATAAATGAATATTACAACACACCCCTGGTCAAGAAACTGCTCATTACCATGCGCATGTCTGGGCATGCGATGTATGATGTGGGAGGAACTGGGGGGACGTACCTACAGATTGTGCACCTCAGTGCCTGATTGGAGAAGGGTCCGAAGGGGAGGTTGAATGTAGAATTGTGTGTATAAAGGGGGTTTACCCTTCTGACTTCGGTGTGTCTCAACTTGGAGAGGCACCCGACTCTGCAGACTCGCAAATAAAGAATCTCTTGCTTCCACGATTTAGTCTCTGAGTAGTGATTGTGAGCACATCGCATATCTCACATAGCGAAGGCTTATCAAGATGGTGCTTTCTGGACTATTAGTCGTGGATTGTAAAAGACGCTACACCATGAGATATCACCAGTTTAAATCTGATACCTTCCCGCTTTCAATGACAGCACCCGCAATTATTTACAGTGCAACAAAATTGTCCATTTTGGCATTTTTTAACAGGTAAGAAAGTACGCGATTCGTGTGTTAACAATGTGTGCCGAGGCAGCCATGTCCTCCACATGGATGAGCTGCTCTGTTCGTCATGCCCTTTGACCCGATGACCTTACGTGCAACCCCCCCTCCCTATATGTTTGACAGCAGTGAAATGTCAGGTAAATTGTTATCAAGTGGGGCTTGAACTGGAAAGAATCCATTCCCTGAAAGTTAAATTCAGTTAAAATTGGAGTTGCCTTCCAAATCCTCGTGGAATGGAGGAGATGGAATCAGCTCAGATAATTGTATTGTTGCTGATCGCCCTCTAGAGACTTTTGTAGAAAGAGCAGGCATGGCTCGGCTGTTCCCTCATCCACACACAACACAATGGGCCTGCTCACACTCTGAGTCAGTAGCTCTATTAACCTTTCAGCACAGGAAGGAAATGCAGATATTGGTTTATATTGAAGATAGACACAAAGTACTGGCGCAACTCAGCAGTATATAATAGGTTTAATTCATTATTGTGACAGAGAGCTTTTAGAGAGTTAGACCTTGATGGCTTTGTTATAAAATTGATCTTCAAAATAAAATAATTAAATGGAATTCAAATTATAATGACCTGCAAGCAATACAACAAAATTGAAATAAAATGTATAATAATTCTGGGTTTATTACTTATGAAAATGAAATGATGGTTTCAACTATCGAATGCTTTCTTTTCCAGCTGCCAATATCCTGATTGTCCTATGGATTTTATTTAATCTGAGCTCAAACTGTGTTTTGTCATTACAGACCAAAATTGGGATCTCCAGTTAACATCTTATTGTCCATGTGATTAAATCCCTCCACATGCTTTTTACTTCCTATCTCTACAATGATCCTCATTTGACATCCTTGATGTTCCTCTGAGCCTTACACGGTCTCTTTTTCCTTCAATCCATTGGCAACCTACGCCTCACATGGCCAGAATCTGTGCTTTGGAATTCCTTCCCAGAATCCCTCCATTTCTCCAACACCTTCCAGGCTCACCCGACCAATCTGCATTATTTCCATTCTATCATATTTCTTGACTGTGCCAGCTCTCAGAGCCATCTGATTACTCCATTTGGTTTCTTGTAACCTATTCTCTCTCATATGCCCAACAATTCCATATTAATTCTCCTGCCTGTCACTTACATTGGAACGCTGCAAGAGTTTGTGATTTGTAAATTTACAGCAATTTACAGTCACTAATTAACCTACCAGCCAGCACATCTCTGGGATGGGAGGAAATCCTGGGACTGGAATGTTGTGGGGGTGGGGGTGAGTGGGGGGATGGGGGTTGTGCTGGGACCCAAATGGCCATGGTGAGAATGTGCAAATTCCATACAGGCAGAACCAGAGGTCAGGATCAAACTTGGTTGCTGTAGCTGTGAACTACCATCACTGCACCTCTGGGAAATTTGTAGCACAGCGCGGTGGATTTACTGTGAATGGTTGTCTGTTAAACATGTTACTAAATTGCAAATTGCTGTGTATCCCCTTCGCGAAAAAAAAGAACATTTAGTCTCCATGGATACATCCTTCCATCTGTAATAGCTGAGGAAAATGTTTTATTAATGGTAAAAAAATTAACAGGTTCATTTATGTTGTAAATATTGCAAATAAAAATAAAATGACTGCGTTCAAAATTGTTTAAACGTGTAATGATGCAGTCCACTCACTCATCAGGTTTTTCTTTAAATCGGCTTTTTCATCTCTGTGGAACTTTGATTGTCAAATTATCAACATTTTCCCTTTAGTATCAATCCTTGCTCTTTTCATTAAAAAGACAATTTTATATTTCAAATTCTCCACCTCTGGCAATCTGGTCCACATGTAAGAAATTGAATTAATTTTGCTTGCCGTGCGGTTTAAATGAGTGTATGAAATATTGTATGGTATATTAGGGTTTATATTGGCTCAGAGGATGTGACCAACACGCAGGGATTAGTAAAAGATAGTCTGTGGAATTGGCTGGATTATGGTGGAAGATTATCTAGCAATGAGCTCAATCACAGCGTGATCTGCTGAGCTTTACACTCTGAAATTCTCAACATTGCTTGAGAAATAATGAATGGTTTAGCCCGATCCGCGTGCATAAGATATGCACTGAAATTCCATTTGCAATGGTTTTACTGGAGAAGAGGTGAAAATAATTTGTTGAGAGAGCAAATCCTTCAGTGAATTTAGATGAGGTTGGACAAGAAAAAAAAACAGATGCTTCCGGAGAAAAGTCACAGAGACACGAGGTTCCGTACCGCCAAACTTTACTTCCAACTAAGCAATGGGTCATAAACTAAAGAATGCTTTAAATACAGTTCAGTGCTGAGAACATCTAATTCTATTAATTTATAAGCAGAAATGTAACATGAGACATATTGAATTGCCCCAAAATATGCATTTCTATTTTCCTTACTAAAAAAAAATCAAACAAACTCGACCCGAAACGTCACCCATTCCTTCTCTCCAGAGATGCTGCCTGTCCCGCTGAGTTACTCCAGCTTTTTGTGTCTATCTTCAAAAAAACTTCATTTCGTGTACAATGCAAAATATAAGTGGAAAGTAAATAGGCACAATCTGTACCAGTGAGCAGTGGAATCGAAGGCTCCTTCGGTCATTATTTCAAGGATGGTTGGCATTTTACAAACAGGATCAGAGTAGTTATGTCACCAAAGGTGGTTACGTGGCCCTTGGAATCATGCCAGGTTGAGCTCAGTTGGTGCTACACTCAGCCCTCTCTCCACAACTCTGCAAATTCTTCCTTTTCAAACACTTAACCTGTCCCATTCTTAATACTTCAATTAAAATCTGATACTACCAGAACCCCTGAGCATGCATTCTAGACCCTGATGCCATGTTTAAAATAAAATCCCCATGTCATTTCTGTTGTCATTCACTCTATGTCTCCTTGTTCAACAAATGGCTAGAGTTTCTCTCTGCCTACGCTGGCCATGCCCTTCATGATTTTAATTATCTTGAACAGCTCTCAACCTCTTCCGTCCAACCCCAGTTTCTCCAAACATTCCCCATCAGGTAAGACCTTCATCTCTGGAATCATTTTGGTAAATGGTTCTTACACTCTTTCCAAAGTTTACACACCTGTCATAGAGTGTGCTGCCCAGTATTGGCCAGCCGTGCATGAACCAATGTTTATAAAGCGGTAAGGTACTACTAGCTTGAAAAATAATAAAGGATCCATCATTTTTTTATTTGCAGAGGATTGCAGCATTCAGGTTCACATTTACTGGCAGACATGGGCACAAACAGTTTGTCACCCACTGATTGCATTTTAGACAAATATTTACATTCAGTGGAAGATAGACACAAGATGCTGGTAATTCAATGGAATAGGCAGCACCTCTGGAGAGAAGGAATGGGTAATGTTTTGGGTTGAGAATCTTCTTCAGACTCAAGTCTTCAGTCTGAAGAAGGGTCTTGACCCGAAACATCACCCATTCCTTCTCTCCAGAGATGCTGCCTGGCTCGCTGAGTTACTCCAGCATTTTGTGTCTATGATTTAAACCAGCATCTGCAGTTCTTTCCTTTACATTAAGTCAAAGTCAAAGTCAAAAGAGTTTATTGTCATGTGTCCCTGACAGGACAATGAAATTCTTTCTTTGCATAGCACAACAGAACATAGTATGCATTGACTACAGTTATATACTTAAATACACACATTAATTAATAAAGTAATAAAGTGCAAATAACAGATGGAGGGGTATTAATGTTCAGAGTTTTGTCCGAGCCAGGTTTAATAGCCTGATGGCTGTGGGGAAGTAGCTATTCCTGAACCGGGTTGTTGCAGTTCTCAGGCTCCTGTACTTTCTACCCGAAGATAGCAGGGAGATGAGTGTGTGGCCAGGGTGGTGTGGGTCCTTGATGATGCTGCCAGCCTTTTTGAGGCAGCAACTGTGGTAGATCCCCTCGATGGAAGGAAGGTCAGAGCCGATGATGGACTGGGCAGTGTTTACTACTTTTTGTAGTCTTTTCCTCTCCAGGGAGCTCAAATTGCCGAACCAAGCCACGATGCAACCAGTCAGCAAGCTATCTACTGTGCACCTGTAGAAGTTAGAGAGAGTCCTCCTTGACAGACCGACTCTCCGTAATCTTCTCAGGAAGTTGAGGCGCTGATGAGCTTTCCTAATAATTGCATCTGTGTTCTCGGACCAGGAAAGATCTTCACAGATGTGCACGCCCAGAAATTGGAAGCTAAGTGGGTTGTATTCAGTTTGTTTTTGGTGGGTGACCTTAAGTATTCAATGACATATATTAATGTTAATTACTTTTGTGTGAGGAAATCATGCTACCTCTATAAAACAAGTAAATAGATACAAGAACACCGATTCACTGTACTTCAATGAGCATTTGGAGGACAATTATGCACTATGCACCAAGTCAGACAAAATGGCAGACCAGGGAGACACAAGAGACTGCAGATGTTGGAATCTAGAGCAAAAATAAAAATGCTGGCCTTGGGAAACAGATAGATGATGTTTTGAGTTGGGACCCTTCTTCAGCCTGACCTGTGTGGCTTGCTGAGTTCCTCCAGCAAAATAGCAGATCATCGTTTCCAATTTGAGACCTTAAACTGTGGACCACTTTCTATATCTTAGGATCCCTCCTTCAGCTGATGACATCAACCATTGCCTTCAGTGCACATACTTGGATCAACTGATAAAAATGAAGCATGAAGATCTAGATTTAAACCTGATACAAAACTCTTGGTTTACCAGGCAGCAGTGATCCCTGGCGTCCTTTACGTTCTGGAACTTGGACTATTTAAAACAAGTAGCTCAACGGATTGGAAAGGTACCAGCGACGCTGTTTCTGCAAAATCCTCTTAGTTCATTGACAAGAGAAGCAAACCAATATCACCATCCTCTTCCAGGTCAACATCCCCTGTACTGATTACAGTCTTAATTACAGTCACAGGAAGAAATTACCAGGCAGACAAAGGAAAAGATTCAAGGATACTCTGAAAGTTGACCTGAAAAAAATGCATCTATTCCATGGCCCTTCAAAGTGGGGAAAGAGCATTCAGTGTGGTGTTAGGTCTCGAGTCATGCATTCGCAGCATGTAGAAGCTCAGTGTAAATGCTGGAGAAAGGAAAAACGATAACTTGCCTGTCTTGACAGCTGCCTCAACCACCGGTGCGGCAGGAGTCTTCAGTTCCCACTTTGGCCTCAATGACCACTTCATAATCCACAAAAGGAAGCCTCGATCTTGAGTGACTGAGAAGGACAACTTAAATCAAACAACGCGTGACGTGGAAGGCAAACACGAGAACATCTGAGCGGGTTTTACTGCAATAAATAAAGTTAGAAGGGGATCTTGACACTAATCCCTAATCCCTTGGAAAGAGGAATCTACTGTAAATAATGTCAACATGGGATTAACACAGGCTTCAAGATTGGCATGGGTGAGTTGACCATTTCTAGGCTGTAGAGCTCTATGACTCTGTGGGTCTCTATGACTTAACAACCACCTTGTTTTCTGCCCTTGTCAAACTTTTACGTGCTGGCAAATATATTTACCTCACAGTCGCAAATAATGAGAGGGCAGCTCGTCATGGTCAATTCAAAACTAAAGGATTGTTTATGTTTTAATTGTGTCTATTACACCATGCTTCCTGTTAATGCTGTAACAGAGGTTTATACCTTGCAGACAGTCCGTGTAGAAAGTATCCAAGATACCCACTTTCCCCAGTGGATTTTATACAAATAGTTCAACTCCATAAGCTCTAGCTTTGAACATAAAATATCAAACATAGAATAGTACAGCATGGGAACAGGCCCTTCAGTTCACAACATCTATGCCGAACATGATGCCAAGACCAACTCTTATCTGCCCGCACACAATCCATATCCCTCCATTCCTTGCACATCCTTATGCCTATCCAAAAGTCTCTTAAATACTACTATTGTATCTGCATCAACCAGCACCTCCAGGACAATGTACTAGGCACTCTGTGTTAAAAAAAAACTTTCCACACACATCTTTTAAATTTTGCCACTCTCACCTTAAAGCTATGCCCCCTAGTATTTGATTTTTTGCATCCTTGGAGAATGATTCCGACTGTCTACCTTATATATGTCTTTCATAATTCTACATAGTTCTCTGCCCAAGCATTGTTCACCACCCAGCAGAGCGAGATGTCCGTCAGGGAATGTTGCCGACTGGCCCGCTGCAGACTGCAGGAGTACGTGCTGAGGGACGCACTGAAGCTCGGTGCAGCCAACACCAAGGCTCGGTGGGAGAGAGCCACAGTCTAGGGTCCTTCCGCTGCTGGACATAGGGGGCACGGTATGTTGGAGATGCCCCTCAAAATAAGGGAAGGTATCCTACGCCTGTGGGCCACATGAGTGGCACGGGTAGGGGACAGATTTGTGGAATTTGAAAAATGTATAAACTGTATTGAACAATTTGTATAGCCTCCGAAAATGTCGGATGAATTTTCCGCACGGTACATTTATTGTATATATTTATTACTTGAATAAAGTCTATTTTGAAATAAAAAATAAAAAATAAACATAGTTCTATCAGGTCTCCCCACAACCTTTGCCATTCCATGAAAACCAATTCACGTCTGCCCAACCTCTCACTGTGGCTAGTACCCCCTAAACCAGGCATCATTCTGATAAATTCCCTTTCAACCTTTCCATAGCTTCCATGCCCTTCCTGTAATGGGGCAACTAAAAGTGCACACAATACTCCAAATGTGCTGTGATCAAAGTCCTATAAAGGTGCATCATGAGTTCCTGACTTATACTCAATGCCCCAACTTATGAAAGCAAGCATACCTTATGCCTTCTTTACCTTGTTATCAACTTGTGTTGCCACTTTTAGGGAGTTATGGACTTGGACCCCAAGGTGCCTCTGCACATCAATGCTATTAAGGGACATTCAATTAATTGTATATTTTCCCTTTACATTTGACTCCCCAGAGTGCAACAACTTACACTGGCTCGAGTTAAACTCCACCTGCCATTTCTCTGCTCTTTTATGTAGCTGATTTATATCCTGATCTATACTTTAACAGCTGTTCTCCTAGTCCGCAACCCAGCAATCCGTGTCGGCTGCAAACTTACCAACCAAACTTCCTTCCACTGGCTTCATAATTTGCAACTTTTCTATCCTCAAGCTTCACAATTCGCAGCTCTATGCCCTTTTGGGCTCACACCTGTGTTTTCAACGCTGGTCTTTGTCCAACAATCTGCCATTCAAAAATACCTTAGCCTGTGTTCACCTATTACCTCTCCTACTTCTAATTTTCTTTTCCAATTCCCACCCCACTCATCCCTCACCTCCATCGGGTGGCGCCACCACGGTGGCTGCCTCGCCAACAGTCTGTCTGTCCCTTCTTTTTATTATTTTAAGTATGTCTTTAAAGTATATTTAATGAGGAATGTAGATTCCACTGTGATGGATGTTTATGATAAATTTTATTTTATGTGGCTGTGTGTATTGTTGCTTTTCACTTAGTATGGCTGTATGGTAACTCAAATTTCACTGTACCTTAATTGGTGCATGTGAACTTGAACTTGAACCCCCCACCCACCCCGCAATCAGTCTGAAGAATGATCCCAACCCAAAACATCACCTATCCATGTTCTCTTAACCCGCCGAGTTACTCCAGCATTTTGTGTCCGTTAAAAAATTCATGGAATTGTGATTACTCTAAACAATGATCTCTGCTGAGATCATTCTAAACAAATATTCATAATTCCTTCTTGCTAAAATTTATAAGAGATCACTGGATAATCTCTGGAGCAGTGCCATACCCATCAGAGCTACATAGTGAAAATTAAGGGCACTCCCCTGCATTCTCTGATCTTTCGCAATGAAAGCAAAAAATACCGGGAAGAAAGTTTTGAGAGGGATGGAAACAGGAAATGCCCTTAAACAATACACAAAGTGAAATTAAAACTTTTGCAAATACTTGGTTTATCCTTTTGAGATAGACGTAACCCGTTCGTCCAACAAAATATTCCACAACTCATGCATAGTCCTCAACTGCACATTTCCCCTCATCCCCAACACTCCCCCCTCTCCTCTTCACCCTCCCTCTTCTCTCCCCTCACCTCCTCCCCTCCTCCACCTGTCCCTCTCTCTCCTTACCCCCCACCTTCAGTCACTCCCAATCTTCAGTCACTCCCTCCCACCCTCCATAACCCCTCTCCCCTCCCTACCCCCCTGACCCGTTTGACCCGCTTTCCCAATGCAATATTCCACCATGCACCCGTTTCCCCAACGCAATCCGTTTCCACCACTCACCTGTTCCCCCAACGCAATCATCCTTCCCACGTGGGGGGGGGGGGGGGGGGGGGGGGGGTTGTTGCCGCTTCCCAGAGCCAATGAACGGACTCGATGTTTGGGTCGGCGCCGGCGCTCCCTTGAGCCAATCAATCCTTCCCATGTGGGGGAGGCAAAAATCTCACTCTCACCTTACTCCCCTTGAAGCTGCTGATCCGATTGTCTCTCTGTCACCTCTCCCGCATTCTCCTTTTACCTACCCTCAGTCACTCCCTCCCTCACCTTTCCCCTTTCGCACTCCCCCACTAAAGACAATTTTTAAATAACCCGTTGGAGTCCCACCAGTGTCTGATCACCGGCCCCACCAGCGCCCTGTCCTGGCCCCACCAGCGCCCGGTCCCGGCCCCACCAGCTCCCGGCCACACCAGCACTCGGCTCCCTCAATCCCTCCACACTTCCCAGGGTCTCGAGGCTGCAGCAGTGGGCCTCGCAGTCGGCTAGGCTCTGGGCCGCTCCGCACTCTGCTCGCTCCGCTCCTTCAGCTTTATTGTGACAGAGAAGCCGGCCAATCAGTGCAGTGATGGTGCGCTGGAAGGGGCGTCGCAGTTCCGGCCTGGGTGTCGTCATTCCAGGTGACTGACAGGAGAGGAGACCAATCTGCGCACGCACGGTTTTTAAGATTTTTAAACCTCGCTAACTTTTACAATATGCCACCGATCGGAACAAAACTTGTTGCACTCGCAGCACAGGAGAACGGTGTGTGAGCTGGCGGAAAATCGTAGTGGTATCGTGTACCATTTTTGCGGAATTAGAAAAACCGCGCAAACCGGAAGAGCACAAGCTCAGAGTTTTAGTTATGTATAGATAGATAGATAAATTTCTTCTCCTCCCATACCCCACTCCATCAACTCTCATAGCTTGTGTATTGGCAGCAGAGATCACATTGTGATGTAATTTCCGGTTGTTGGAATGTTCACGGCAGCTTGTGGCTGAGATCCATTTTGGCATAACTCCTGAGATTACGGACACAGACAAACAAGTCAAGACTTTTAATAGTATACGAGATCAAGTGGGACCCGTTGGGTCCCGTCCCCTCAACAGGCAGTTGCCAGGGGGGAGCGGCCTGCGGCATCACACACACTCTAACCACCCCCCCCCCCCCCACACACACACTAACCACCCGCCTTGATATTATATTAATATTATTCATTTGCTCCTTGTAGCCCATCCCCGCCCTATCCACTCATGCATAGCCCCCAACTCGCAGGCGGGGCTAGAGAGGGAGGGGGTAGAAACAGAGAGGCACAGAGAGGAAGAGGGAGGGGGATAGACAGAGAGGGAAGGGAGAGAGGAGGCAGCGACAGAGAGAGGGGCAGAGACAGAGAGAGGGGCAGAGAGAGAGGGGGGAGAGAGAGAGGGGGGAGAGAGAGAGTGAAAGAGGGGGAGAGAGGTGGGGGGGGGAGAAGAGGGGGGGAGAGGGGGAGAGAGGGGGGGAGGGGGGGGAGAGAGAGGGGGAGAGAGAGGTGGGAGGGAGAGGGGGAGAGAAAGACACTCAGGTACAGGGCCCGACATGCTCGTTCTTTGTACGTCTTCTGCTCCCGAGAGCACCCGAGGGGGGGGGGGGGGGGGGAAGAGGAGGGGAGGGGGAGAGGGAGGTCCAAGCCGAGGCGAGGCGCGTGCGTTGACCAAAGGAACGCAAGTTGGGCCGCCAGTCTTCAGTTATGATCTTTGGTCCTCAGTCGACAGCCCAACTTTTGAATAACGGGGAGGAGGGAGGGGTGGGTACGACGTCACTCGCAGCGCGAGGAAGAAGGGCACGCAGATCCATTGTGATGTCATCAGCCAGTTTTTTTTCCTACGTTTTTTCAGATTTTTGAACATTTTGATTAATAACTCGAGAAATAAAGCATGAATTTTTCAGATGAGGCGATTTCGGAGTCCACGGCATAGATTTCTACCGGAATATGTAGAAAATGTTACCGTTACCTTGTCGATTTTTTCGCGAAGATGTGATTACACACAAACACACACTCACACACCCAAGATCAAACTTTTACAGCTATATGGATAGATAGATAAGACAGTACTGTGGCCACCGCACCAGAGAACGAGGTTCGATCCTGACAACGGGTGCTGCCTGTATAGAGTTTATATGTTCTCCCTGTGATCGCATGGGTTTCCTCTGGGTGGTGCTCCGGTTTCCTCCCACATTCCCAAGGCGTGCAGGTTTGTAGGTTAATTGGGTTTTGTTAAACTGTCCCTAATGTGTTGGTTAAAACCAGTGTACGGGTGATCGCTGGTTGGTGTGGACTTGGTGGGCCTGTTTCCACACTGTATTTCTAAACTAAGATATGTTGATTAGACCCAGTGAGGTGACTAGAAGAAGCACAATTCCACACGGCCTTCAACAAATTAGAAAGATTTTATTAAAATGTACATACCAATATAGAATTAATGGTAGAATAATTAAACATAACAAACAAATATAGCCAGCTGCTGATTTTACAATTATAGACACTTGTAATAGAATGCACAAATTTCAGACACGGGGGAATGATTACGTTAGTTATGTTGCCCATTTGGCAAAAGTCAATTTATTTTTAAAGCACAACTGACAGAATTAAATAATGAAAATCTGAGTATTGGATCCTGTGCACAAGGAACAACAATATTTCTTTGGTCAACGAAAGAAATCAATTGATAAGGGCAGCACAGTGGTGCAGTTCATTGAGCCGCTGCCTCATAGTGCCCAAGACCCTGGTTCAATCCTGACCTCGGGTGCTCTCTGTGTGTTTCCTTGGATTTCCTCCTGCATCCCAAAGACATGCCAGTTGGTATGTTCATTGGCCGCTGTAAATTCCACTAGTATAATCTGTGGAGAATTGATGAGAATGATGGAAGAATAAAGAAAATGGGATTAATGTTGGATTAGTGGAAATGGGTGGTTGGTTCAGATGGTGGGTCGCAGGGCCTGGTACCATGCTGTATTTTTCTTTGACTAGGAACTGTCAATATGGCTGGTGTGCTTTGTAAATTAGCACATTAGTGGCATCTGGTGATTCCAAAACAGTACTGCAAGTTACTTTCCATTTAAAATATGTATATAAAATTAAGACAAATGTCTGCCTGTGAGCAATTATTTTACAGAGGATTTGGAACACCATAACAACAAAATACTTTTCCATTCTTCCCCCTCTAATTCCTAGAAAAATGTCAGCTTCCACCAGAGGTAGGAATCACTATTACACTTAACCTAACAATGCTCCTTACCATTAATAGGAGATAATGGTCTAGTTTTAATGGTCTCTCTAAAGAGACAGGAGCACCATTAAATGGTTAAATAAGGAGACATAGATAGTAAATTAGCTGCAAATTGGTTGAAACCCATCTATAATATTAAGATCAAATGGCATCTGCAAATCAAATTCTGCATCAAACAGGTAGCATTATTATTGACACTCCCAAAAGCGAGTTTACATTCCCTTCCATCCTTTTCTGAGATACAATTTTAAGAAGCAATTGTCCGTCAAAATGTTTTCAGTAATAGAATCATTTAAAATCAAAATTTTAATACTTACAAATAACATGACCCAAATGCAGACACAAAGAAAATACTTAAATCCGACATTCCATCTTACAAAGAAAAGCATTTAAAAAAATGGTTTGATTTCAATGGAAATCCCAGAGTGTGTGCAGTTCTGATGCACAGATGATTTGGAGCTCACGTACAAGCCCCCACACCCCCCACATGTTTTAGACAGCTCGACTATGGGAATCAACATTGGAAATCTTTTTTTAATTTTAATGTAGGATATGTAGTTTGGGAATAAGTCAATTTTCAAATGTGTTAAGCAGAAGTTTCAACGATCATAATAGAAGAATGAAGCGCTTCATCAATAGCAGCGAGACTTCACAAAGCCAATGACTCCTGCTATAATCAGCGCCGTTTGTAGTGTGCCCAATTTGCATTGAAGGTTGAGTTATTTCATGGGTGGCGTAAAGAACACAGGTCCAGTTTATTGCACCACAAGTCCACAAAGTGCAAGATGGACTGGCTCACAATCTTGTTCCACAAATCGCCATAAAGAAATCATACATCTTTCAACAGCATTATACATCCAATATTTAGACTGTAACAAGGTAAATATCCAATTGTTGCCGAGGCTCCATGCTTTTTGAACTTTTATAATCTCCAATTGTTCTTCAGTTAACAAGATATTTCATTTCGGAATAAACAAGAGGAAAAATAATTGAGCAGGCACGGTAGATAACAAGCCCACTCTTCAACAGGGCCCGTGGTTTTAGGTACCAAGGCTCTACCTTGAATAAGAAATATACAGCATAGAATGTGACAGCAAAGAAGTGTCCAATCAGCAGCATTGGTTCAGGAGAAAGCCTAAAAGAAAGAGAAATCAATTAGATCGTTGCATGTATTTTAAGGGGCAAAGTCACCTCCAGCCTGAAGCCAGGCCAGATGACAGGTTTTTAGTTTAGTTTAGTTTAGAGATACAGCGCGAAAACAGGCCCTTTGGCCCACCGAGTTTGCACCAACCAGCGATCCCCGCACATTAACACTATCCTACACACACACAGTAGGGACAATTTTACACATACCAAATATACAAACCCAAGCCAATTAACCTACATACCTGTACGTCTTTGGAGTTTGGGAGGAAACCGAAGTTCTCGGAGATAACCCATGCAGTCAGGGGAGAACGTACAAACTCCATACAGAGAGCACCCGTAGTTGGGACCGAACCCGCATCTCTGCCGCTGTAAGGCATCAACTCTACCACTGCACCACTGTGCCGCCCTTAGTTGTAGAATTATATCCCCAGTATTACAGAACGGACTCACTTTTCTTCTAACAAGGTTGCATCTCAGAAGCCTTGTCTTGGAGAAGAAAAATCACCCTTATTTGGCATGTTACTCATTGTATCTTGATTAATAATTAACTTTGTAATTTGAGTCATAATGTTTATAAGTATTTTATGCCCACATTTCTGCTTTTATATATTACCCGTTCTTAATACTAGCAATCACCCAATTACTTTGGGTGTCTAGAATTCATTAAAATGAAGTGCTGAATGGAGGCCAGGTAAACAAAGAAACATAGAAAATAGATGCAGGAGGAGGCCGTTTGGCCCTTCGAGCCAGCACCGCCATTCATTGTGATCATGGCTGATCATCCACAATCAGTAACCCATGGCTGCCTTCTCCCCATATCCCTTGATTCCGCTAGCCCCCAGAGCTCTAACTCTCTTTTAAATGCATCCAGTGAATTGGCCTCTATTGCCTTCTGTGGCAGAGAATTCCACAAATTCACAACTCTCTGGGTGAAAAAGTTTTTTTCTCATCTCAGTTTCAAATGGCCCTTTATTCATAGACTATGGCCCATGGTTCTGGACTTCCCCAATATTGGGAACATTTATCCTGCATCTAGCTTGTTCTGTCCTTTTATAATTTTGTACAATTCTATAAGATAACCTCTCATCCTTCTACAATTCCAGTGAATACAAGCCCAGTCTTTCCTCATATGACAGTCCTGCCATAACCTTGTGAACCTACGCTGCACTGCCTCAATAGCAAGGATGTCCTTCCTCAAATTAGGAAACTAAAACTGCACACAATACTCCAGATGTGGTCTCACCAGGGCCCTGTACAACTGCAGAAGAACCTCTTTACTCCAATACTCAAATCCTCTCGTTATAAAGACCAACATGGTAAATGGTAAGGATATGAGGAATACATGGTAAATGGTAGGGAATTGAGGAATGTTGTGGAACTGAGAGATCTAGGAATAACTGTGCATAGTTCCCTGAAGGTGGAATCGCATGTAGATGGGGTGGTAAAGAAAGCCTTTGGTGTGCTGGCCTTTATAAATCAGAGCATTGAATATAGGAGCAGGGAAGTAATGTTAAAATTGTACAAGGCATTGGTGAGACCAATTCTGGAGTATGATGTACAATTTTGGTCGCCTAATTATAGGAAGGATGTCAACAAAATAGAGAGAGTACAGAGGAGATTTACTAGAATGTTGCCTGGGATCCAGCAACTATGTTACAGAGAAAGGTTGAACAAGTTAGGTCTTTATTCTTTGGAGCGCAGAAGGTTAAGGGGGGACTTGATTGAGGTCTTTAAAATGATGAAAGGGATAGACAGAGTTGACATGGATAACTTTTCCCATTAAGGGTAGGGAAGATTCAAACAAGAGGGCATGACATGCGAATTAAGGGACGGAAGTTTAGGGGTAACGTGAGGGGGAACTTCTTTACTCAGAGGGTAGTGACTTTGTGAAATGAGCTTCCAGCAGAAGTGGTGGAGGCAGGATCGATTTTAACATTTAAAAGTAAAGTGGATAGGTATATGGATGGGAAGGGAATGGAGGGGTATGGTCTGAGTGCAGGTAGATAGGACTAGGGGAAAACAAATGGTCGGCACGGACTGGAAGGGCCGAGAGGGCCTGTTTCCGTGCTGTAATTGTTATATGGTTATATGCCATATAACAAGTTAACATGCCAGTAGCTTTATTCAGTACCTGCTGTACCTGCATGTTTACTTTCAGTGACTGGTGCACAAGGACACCCAGGTCTCGTTGCACTACCTTTTTTCCTAATCTGACACCATTGAGATAATAATCTGCCTCCTTGTTCTTGCCACCAAAGTGGATTACTTCTCATTTATCTACATTATACTGCATCTGCCCACTCACTCAACCCGTCCAAGTCACCCTGCAACCACCTAGCATCCTCTTCGGAGTTCACACTGCCACCCAGCTTTGTGTCATCCGTAAATTTGCTAGTGTTATTTTTAATCCCATCATCTAAATCATTAATATATATTGTAAATATTTGCGGCCCCAGCACCGAGCCTTGCGGCACTTCACTCGCCACTGCCTGCCATTCTGACAGTGACCCGTTTATTCATATTCTTTGTTTCCTGTCTGCCAACCAATTCTCTATCCATGTCAATACCCTACCTCCAATACCATGTGCTCTAATTTTGCCTACTAATCTACTGTGTGGGACGTTATCAAAGGCTTTCTGAAAGTCCGGATACACTACATCCACTGGCTCTCCTTCATCCAGATTAGTCAAGCAGGATTTCCCCTTCATAAATCCATGCTGATTTGGACCAATCCTTTTACTGCTATCCAAATGCGCCGTTATTACTTCTTTAATAATTGAATCCAGCATCTTCCCCACCACTGATGTCAGGCTAACTGGTCTATAATTCCGTTTTCTCTCTCGCTCCTTTCTTGAAAAGTGGGATAACATTAGCTACCCTCCAATCCACAGGAATCTATCCTGAATCTATAGAACATTGAAAAATGATCACCAATGCGTCTGGGACCATCAGACCCTGGGGATTTATCAGCCTTTAGTCTCATCAGTCTACACAATACTATTTCTTGCCTAAAGCAAAGATCTTCCAATTCCTCTGTCTCCCAAGATCCTCTGTCCTCTAGTACATCTGGGAAATTGTTTGTGTCTTCCTTAGTGAAGACAGAACCAAATTACCTGTTCAACTCTTCTGCCATTTCCTTGTTCCCCATAATAATTGCCCGTTTCTGCCTTCAAGGGACCCACATTTGTCTTTACTAATCTTTTTCTCTTAACATACCTAAAGAAGCTTTTACAATCCTTCTTTATATTCTTGACCAGCTTACCCTTGTACTTCCTCTTTTCACCCCGTATTGCCCTTTTTGTTACCTTCTGTTTCTCCTTTGAAAGTTTCCCAATCCTCTGGCATCACACTACTCTTTGCTGTTAAACACCTTTGCTTTCAGTTTAATTCCGTCCCTAACTTCCCTTGTCAGCCACAGTTGCCTCTTAAAGCCCGTAGAATCTTTTTTCCTCTTTGGAATGAAACGTTCCTGCATCTTCTGGATTATGCCCAGAAATTCCTGGCATTGCTGTTCCACTGTCATTTCTGCTAGGATCTAATATTTTGAGGAGCATAAGGAAAAAACCCTATCTTTAAGGTTAAAGAGCAAACTAAGAAAGCAACATTTTGTGGATGTTGGAAATTTGTGGAAAATACAAATAGAGGTACCTCTGCAGAATGGGAATCAGTGTCTAATTACCAGAGTATTGGGTTACTCAACCACTTCATATGGAGTGCAGAGGAGATGTTAAATTAAAAATCCTAATGTTGCTGAACAGCTCCCCCCTCTGGTTTTACTCTCAAGTTGCAGACCCATAGCATGAGCAGCTTCAGTATGCTTTTCAAGTGAATTCTGCTTTTGAGCTTAATACAGATACGTGCGAGGTGTTGCATTTTGGAAACTCAAACCAGGACAGGATCGTCACAGTGAATGCCAGGGCCCTGGTATATGGCCCTGTCATAGACCAGGGGGATCTAGGAGTGCAGGTACAGAGTTCCTTGAAAGTGGTGTCACAGGGAGATAGGGTGGTCAAGAAGGCTTTTGGTACATTGGCCTACAGATGTTGGGCTGTTATGTTACAGTTATACAAAATGTTGGCAAGGCCATGTTTGTTGCATTGTGTTCAGTTTTGGTCATGTTGCTATAGGAAGGATAGAATCATAGAGTGATAGTGTGGAAACATGCCCTTCGGCCCAACACCCACATCGGCCAACATGTCCCAGCTACACTAGTCCTACCTGCCTGCATTTGGTCCATATCCATCCAATCCTGTCCTATCCATGTACCTGTATAACTCTTAAATGGTGGGATAGTTCCTGCCTCAACCACCTACTCTGGCAGCTTGGTCTACACACCCACCACCCTTTGTGTGAAACCATTACCCCTCAGATTCCTATTATGTCTTTTTCCCTTCACCTTAAACTTATGTTCTCTGGTCCTCGATTAATTTACTCTGGGCAAGAGACTCTGCATCTACCCGATCTATTCCGCTCATGATTTTATACACCCCAATAAGATCACCCCTCATCCTCCTGCGCTTCGAAGAGTCCCAGCCTATTCACCTCTCCCTATAGCTCAGACCCTCTAGCCCGGCAACATCTTTGTAAATCTTCTCTGTACCCTTCCCAGCTTGACAACATCTTTCCTATAACATGGTGCCCAGAACTGAACCCAATACTCTAAATGCAGTCTTCCAACATCTTATACAACAGCAACATGACCTCCAAACTTCTATACTCAATATTCTGACTGATGTTAAGCTAGAAACAGTGCAAAGATGATTTACAAGGATGTTGCCAGGACTTGAGGGCCTGAGCTTTAGAGAGGTTGGGCAGGCTAGGACTTAAATCTTTGAAGCACAGGAGGATGAGGGGTGATCTTATAGAGGTGTATAGGATATAGATAGGGGATTAGACAGGGTAAAGGCAAAGTATTTTATCTAGAACAGGGGAATTAAGAACAAGGAGACATAGGTTTAAGGCGAGAGGAGAAAGATATACGTAATAGGAACCCGAGGAGCACATTTTTTCACACAGAGGTTGGTGGTCATAAAGAACGAGCTGCCAGAGGAGGTAGTACGATCAGGTACTATAGCAACATTTAACAGACATCTGGACAGGTACTTAGATAGGAGAGGTTTGGAGGGATATGGGCCAAACATGGACTAGTGTGGGTGGGGTATCCTGGTCAGCATGGGCAGGTTGGGCCGATGGACCCGTTTCCATGCAGTATAACTCTATGAGATAGCAAGATTTTCACCAAGATATTCATGGTGTCTTCTTTAGGTTAGAGGATCCCATTATAAAGTAGGAATGACCAAATGGTAAAGATATTTGTGATCTCTGAACTACCTGAACTATTTAGGCACGCTGATGATGCATGCACATTGCCTCAAGAAAGTGGAGTTGCCTTCCTTTTTATATAGATGAGGCAAATCTCATCGCAGTAATAAGAACAGTAACCTCCTTTATCCTTGAGCGGTCCTACCTTCTCCCTTGTTACCCTCTTGTTTTTAATGTAGCTTTGGGATTTTATCTAATCCATCTTACCAAAGCCTTTTTGTGGGCCCTTTTGGCCCGAATAATTGCCTTCTTGAGTTGCTTCCTCCTTTCTTTATAATCCTTAAAGGCCCCGTCTGATTCCATCCTCTTAAACCCCATTCCCCACCCATCATTGCCTTTCAGTCACAATTCAGAAAATAGTCTCCAAAAGGTTTTCCCAGTCTATTAACAACATTAGAACTTACACAGACAGAAGACCTACTGGCCCCGACACACATTGCCCTCCTAATTTGAAGTAATGAAAACAAGCCCTCCGGAGCTGATGCAACGAATCTGAAATAAAATAATGATATTTAATGTGTTTAATATATTGTTGAAGTATAGCATTCTATGTAGGCATCCACTACAAGGATATGAATAAACTTTACATGAAGAATACATTCATAATTTTGGGGTACTAATAATTTAAAGAAAAAGCACATCCACTGAAATCATGACAGCAATTCCTTAATACAGTTAAATCTTTTCAACATTTGTTCAATGATACAGTTAGCGCGATTTAAAAAAAAATTCTTGCTCCTATTGAAAAGCGGAATGCACCGGGAATGAATACCAGAGTAAAATGCTGATCTGTAAAGGAGAATGTACAATACAAGGGTGGGTATGAAAATGTTTCCTTTGCGGGAAAATATGGAACAAGGAGTCACTGTTTATTAAAAAGGGCACAGTTTAAGAAGATGAATTTATTCTCAGAGGCTCATAGGTCTTTGGATTTTTGTTTCCTCTTGGCGTCCGAGCTTACATGCTTATTTGGCATAGAAGATCCCATTCATGCCAGTGGTCCAAATGGAGCAACTCCATCACCCCTGCAACTTCTCTGTCATTAGGGGATGGTGTTGCTCCATCTTTGATGATAGACAATAGACAATAGGTGCAGGAGTAGGCCATTTGGCCCTTCGAGCCACCATTCAATGTGATCATGGCTGATCGTCCCCAAGCATGGAATAATCTCCACCAAACCACGGTTGCCCAGCCAGATGCAACTAAATTTAAAGTGGCACTTTCTTCCCAACAACCCTCTCTGGCTAAACCCCTCCCTTCACCACCTCCAGTTTAAATTCCAGTTGGAATATTTTGGAGGACCAAGTAAACAAGAACCAAGAATCAGTACCCCGTTCCAGCCTTCTCCCCATATCCCCTGACTCCGCTATTTTTAAGAGCCCTACCTAGCTCTCTCTTGAAAGCATCCAGAGAACCTGCCTCCACCGCCCTCTGAGGCAGAGAATTCCAGACTCACCACTCTCTGTGAGAAAAAGTGTTTCATCGTCTCTGTTCTAATCATGATAGTTAATGATAGAGAGCATTCTATCATTAGATAAATTTATATCTAATCATAGAATGCTGTCATCAGCATTCTAATGTTAACTACAATGCTAATCGATGTCATTGTTAGCATTATAAAAAGGATACTAAACTAGAGCTTAACATCTGTAGTTGGAATGTTACTAGAGAATATTCTAAGGGATAGGTTTTCAGGCATTTGGACGGACAAGGGCTAATTAGGGATAGTCAACATGGTTTTGTACGTGGGAGGTCGAGTCTCACAAATCAGATTGATTTTTTTGAAGATGCGACCAAAATAGTTGATGAGGGCAGAGCTGTAGGTGTTGTATACATGAATTTCAGTAAGGCATTTGACAAGGTCCCACATGGTAGGCTGCTCCGGAAGGTTAGATTGCATGGAATCCAAGGAGAGATAGCTGAATGGATAGCAAATTGGCTCCATTGAAGGAAGCAGAGGGTGATGGTGGAAGGTTGCTTCTCGAACTGGAGGCCTGTGACTAGTGGTGTGTCTCAGGGATCGGTGCTGGTCCCGTTACTGTTTGTCATCGGCATCAATTATTTGGATGAGAACATACAGGGCAAGATTAGCAAGTTTGCTGATGATACAAAAGTGGGTGGTTTTGCAGATAGTGAAGATGGTTGTGAAAGATTGCAGCAGAATGTAGATCAATTGGCCAGGTGGACTGAGGAATGGTTGATGGCATTTAATACAGAGAAGTGTGAGGTGTTGCATTTTGTGACATCTAATACGGGCAGGACCTACACAGTGAATGTTAGGCCTCTGGGTAGTGTTGTAGAGGAGAGGAATCTAGGAGTACAGGTGCATGGTTACTTGAAGGTCGAGTCGCAGGTAGATAAGGTGGTCAAAAAGGCTTTTGGCACATTGGCCTTCAGCAGTCAGAGTATTGAGTATAGAAGTTGGGAGGGTATGTTGCAGTTGTATAAGACATTGGTGAGAATGCATTTAGAACATTGTGTTCAGTTCTGGGCAACATATTATAGGAAAGATATTGTCAAGCTTGAAAGGGTTCAGAGAAGATTTATGAGGATGTTACCTGGACTAGAGGGTGTGAGCTATAGGGAGAGGTTGGATAGGCTGGGTCTCTATTCTTTGGAGCGCATGAGGATGAAGGGTGATCTCATAGAGGTGTATAGAATCATGAGAGGAATAGATCGGGTAGATGCACAGTCTCTTCCCAGAGGAGGGAAATCGAAGACCATAGGACATAGGTTCAA
This sequence comes from Okamejei kenojei, assembly GCA_035221665.1. Lineage (NCBI taxonomy): Eukaryota > Metazoa > Chordata > Chondrichthyes > Rajiformes > Rajidae > Okamejei > Okamejei kenojei. Next base: position 95,041,630 of record CM069134.1, read on the forward strand.
AGCGAAGGGGAAAAGATTTAATAGGAATCTGAGGAGTAACTTTTTCACACAAAGCGTAATGGGCGTATGGAACAAGCTGCCAGATGAGGTAGTTGAGGCTGGGACTATCCCAATGTTTAAGAAACAGTTAGACAGGTACATGGATAGAAGTTTGGCTGATGTGGAAATATTGGGCCAAAGGGCCTGTTTCCACACTGTATCACTCTATGACTAATGTTATTGTGCTATTGCTAACATTATCATGATAGCATTAATGGCAGCATGGATGATAATACTAACTCCCCTTTGTATCTAACTTCCCTTTGGTTCTTTTGCCACTTGCCTACACTGAGGGGTAAATTTACAGTTCCCAATTCACCTACAAACATCTCTTTGGGATCTAGTAGAAAAATCAGAGCACAAGGATAACTTGCAAACTCCGCACAGGCAACATCTGTGGTCAGAGTGAATGTGGGTCCTAAAGACTATTCAGGAACATCACTAAGTGCTGTGTCACTCTTACCATCTGTAGCAGCAAAAAGTTCATAAAGAGCTTGAGCCAGAATATTCACCACAAAGGAATGGGATTTCTTCCTTGCCCAGTGAAATTTTTTCTTGGCCTGTAAAAGAAAAATACAACTTCTTGCATAAAATGTATTTTTGTTAATGTTTCTCCAAGGCAAACTTGCTATCCAAACAGTATGCTCAGTTTGTTTGTCAATTATTCACCTGCTAAGTTCACCTGTCCCTTCTCTCCAAGCTTTTCTCTCCCCACCCTACAGTCTGAAGAAGGATCCTGACCCAAAACGTACACCATCTATGTTCTCCAGGGATGCTGCTTGACCTGTGGAGTTATTTCAGCACTTTGACTTTTTTAGTGCTTGAATTCATTGGTTTTTAACAAAGAGAAATTGGCAAAAGCTTTCTTAAGGCCAGACAGGATTTTTTTTAAATTATTATTTCTCTTACAAAACCATAGGATAATAATAAACATCAACTGGGCACAATTTATATTTTAATTTATCTGGTTTAAGAATGTAAGATTTTTATCCCTGGCTTTTGATCAGCCATTAAAACCCGCCCCCTCACCTGCATTCACCAATTACCTGTCAAACTTTGTCCTGCCCCTCTTCTCTTCCAACTTTCTTCCCCCACCCCTGAAATCAGTCTGTAGAAGGGTCCTAACCCGAAACGTCTACCTTCTCCAGGGATGCCGCCTGATCCACTGTTACTCCAGGATTTTGTGTCCTTCTTTGTAAACCAGCATCTGCAATTCATCATTTCCAAATTATGGAAGGTTCTTATTTGCAGTGGCCTGAATTTTCACAGGATTGTGCAAATTTGTTACGATATCAGTGGGCAATGCGGGGAATTCATATTCCCCGCATTGGACAAATTTTCAGCCATTGGCAATTGAACAAATTTTCAGAAATTGCTGGGGAGTTCTGCCAATCTCCTACAACAGTCTTCCTTAACTGTAAAAATCATAAACTGGTTCCATCTTGCAGAATTACAAAAGGGAAGAAGGTGCAGGAGCAGAGAACAGTTACCTCCAAGTTTAAGAGCAACTTCTTTCCATCACCATCAGGCCCCTTTGCTGTTTGTGGTTTAGATCAACAATTTGGATGAGAATGTGCAAGGCATGATTGGTAAGTTTGCAGATGGGTGGTATCCTAGATAGCAAAGATGGTTAGCAAAAATTACAGCAGGATCTTGATCAGTTGGTCAAGTGGGCTAAAGAATGGTTGATGCAGATGTGCAGGGTGTTGCATATAAAGTAAAGTATAAAGTATTGCTTATAAAGTAAAGTATAAAGTATCCTTTATTGTCATTCAGACATTTCAGTCAGAACAAAATTTTGAACATTTTGGGAAGTCAAACCACGGTAGGACCTTCTCAATGAAGGATAGGTAGGGTTCTGAGGAGTGGTGTAGAGCAGAGGGATCTAATTCAGATACATAATTCCTTGAAAGTGGTGTCACAGATAGATAGGGTGATCAAGAAGGCTTTCGGCACATTAGCCTTCATCAGTCTGGGTACTGAGTATAGAAGTTTGGATGGTAGACAAAAATTGCTAGTGAAACTCAGCAGGCAAGGCAGCATCTATGGAGAGAAGGAATTGTCGACGTTTCGGGTCGAGATCCTTCTTCAGATTTTTCCAGCATCTGCAGTTCTTTCTCAAACATAAGTTTGGATGCTATGTCACAGTTGTGCAGGATGTTGGTAATTATTGTGTTCAGTTTTGGTCATCGCACTATAGGAAATATTGTGTTAAGCTGGAAAGAGTGCAGAGAAGATTTGTGAGGATGTTGCCGGGACTTGAGAGCCTGAGCTGTAGGCAGAGGGTGGGCAGGCTAGGACATTACTCCTTAGAGTGCAGGAGGATGAGAGGGTGATCTTATGGAGGTATACAAGACCATGAAGGGAATAGATAGGGTGGATGCATAGAGCTTTTTACCCAGTAGAGGTCCTAGGTTTAAGGTGAGAGGGGAAAGACAATATGAATCTGAGGGGAAAACTTTCCACACAGAATGTGGTGGGTATATGGAATGAGCTGTCAGAGGAGGTAGCTGAGGCAGCTACCATAACAACATTTAAAAGACGTTTGGACAGATACATGGTTTGGAGAGGGATATGAGCCAAACACAGGCTAGTGGGACTAGTGTAGATGGGACATCTTGGGCCGCAGGGTCTGTTTCCATGCTATATAACTCTATGACAAACCTAACCACAAACCTCTCTCAGTTACAAACTACTGTGGACTTTGTACAAGGTTGCTCCACACAGTTTGGCTGCACTGTTGTGATCTGGTTACCGAGAATAACATAATTAACTGTATTATTTATTTGTTGTGTTGTTGCATTAATGTACCTATAAAGCCGGAGTATGTTATAATGTCATTGCTCCAGTCCTGGTGCAAATGACATTTAAGCACTTGTGACCCACCTGCAGCAGTGCATCATTATCATGGAGGTCCGGAATGCTCAACAGCAGACCTTTCCATATCCTCACGTCATTTAATACAACGCTCATCCCACCTCCTGTCAGAGGGTGACGCATGTTATACGCATCACCTAAAAGCAGCACACCTGGGTAGAAAAGATATTACAATGTCTAAATTATATTCACCAATAATAATCTTAATTTTACTTCACCAGGAAGTGTACTAGGACATTAGGAAATGGTCACAATTTTGGTCAAATCGTGGTTTCATTAATTGGATTTAGCAAATGATAGTTAGCCATATATCACAAATATCAAATTCAAGGCCTTTTAAGTACCCAATAAATAATTAACAAGCGTAGCCCATGTGATCCATCGTAGGTTTGCTCTGCCCAACTAGAACTGAAAATGTATGGTCCGTGAGGAGAGTATTGTGATGGAACAAGAGTCCTTTTCATTCTTCAGTAAATTCTGAATGGAAAAACAGATTGACTTTGAACGAAGGACTTGAGGTTTTTTTTTACAATAACTGTGAATGTTTTACAGAAGTAATATTGTGATAGATTCACATAAATGTGCAGCCCAGTGGAACAGCGGTAGAGTTGCTGCCTTACAGAGATCCGGGTTCAATCCTGACTACAGTTGCTATCTGTATGGAGTTTGTACGTTCTCCCTGTGACCAAGACTAAGAGATGCTGCCTGTCTTACTGAGTTACTGCAGCATTGTGTGTCTACCTCCCTGTGACCATGTGGGTTTCCTCCAAAGTTAATGTATTTGTAATCACATTTAGTCATAATCTTGGACAGAATATATAATTTCACATTTAAAGTTCATCAGGAATTCCAGGCAGTTTTGTTTATTGAACAACACTTCAAAGGACAAAGATAGCAAGCAAGAGCAAAAATACTTTTCCATATGTTGAAGCATACATTTTGCATATAAAGTCTCTGAAAAAAAAATTCAAATCACAACTAATTTACCTGCAATATTACCTGCACTGATTTTAAAATAGGAAAAGCCAGAGAGTGCTTTCAGACACCCGATTTTTCTTCTGTTTAAATGAATGAAAGCAAAGCCATGCAACTTTTTATCGGTTATTTGCAGCTGTACCTGATTTGTTCACTGGAGACGGAGGGAGAAAGCTCGCAGGCATTGTCCTTAGACGATCATTCTGAATTGCAAGTAGGAATGGTTGTTTTATGTGGTCTGTTAAAGAGAAATAAGGATCTAGTTTAAAGCTTACAGGCCCAGCATTAAGCACACACATGAAAGCCTTGATTAAGTTCCAGTTCAATAAAATTGTGTGCGTCACATGTTGCCACTTGCAGATCATTGCTTTAATTGAGACAGAACAAGGGTGGCATGGTGGCATAGCAGTAGAGTTGTTGCCACACAGCGCCCAAATTTGATTTGGACTACGGGAGCTGGGGACTGGACTTTATGCCTTCCCTCACAGTGGGAACCATTGTGGGGGGATGTTTTTATGTTTTATGTTAAATTCTTCTTTAATGTTGTGTTGTATTCTTATTAGTGTGCTGCAATGGCAACTTGAATTTCACTACACCAATTGGTGTATGTGACAATAAATGAACCTTTGAACCTTTGTCTGTATAGAGTTTGTATGTTCTCCCTATTTTTCCGGGTGCTCCGGTTTCATCCCACAAGACGTCCAGGTTTGCAGGTTAATAGGCTTCCTTCCGTAAGTTGTAAAATTGTCCCTAGTATGTAATTGCGTTAGTGTACAGGGTGATTGCTGGTTGGCGTGGCCTTGGTCTAAAGTCTAAAGAATCACACCAGATTGTAATATATCCTATGTGCAAGTGTGGCAGTCACTTGCTACTTGGGACATGTCCATTTAAATTGCACATACATTTATTTTGAAAATACAATTGTGATGAGTGCCTGCCCAGTTTCCCTGCTTTGTTTTCCCCATAGCTACCTTTGCTGTGGTGAGAGTTTATAAAATGTCCATATTCTGATTTCATAGGTGAAAATTAACCCCACGAAATATAGACATCAAGGTCAAAAGTGAGTCATTGGTTAATTTAATAAATGGGAGACATATAGGCTAACCAGGCCAAGGATAACAAAGGGAAAAATAGGCCTAAACTCACAATTTTACAACAATCATCCACCATTTTACCTGGAAGCTGTGGATGGATCTTCTCGATCATGTAATCTTTAAGATGTCTTGGCATTTCCCCTCTGATGTCCACTAATACCCTTGTTTCATTGGATGAAATTTGGTAGATAAGAATAGGGCTAGGATCGGCAAGGATAAGTTCTGCATAGTTAGGTTTGAATTGTGGCACGTCCTACAACCATAAACACAAACAGTAAGCATTAATACAATAATTTGTTCTACTTTAGGGTGCAAAACTATTCCATGAAACTATTTGATTTTTAAAATTATGGTATTGATAGATAGCAGTACACCAGGCAACCATTCCGCTTAATGCATTGATTTAAGAGTGTAAATATTTGCTAACTATTTTTAAAGTCCAAGATTCTAAGAAACTCTCAGAGAAAGCACAATGCTGTTTTGGAAAAAAATTAACATTAACAAAGGATTTGAGTACAGGAGCAGGGAGGTTCTACTTCAGTTGTACAGGGTCTTGGTGAGACCACACCTGGAGTATTGCGTACAGTTTTGGTCTCCAAATCTGAGGAAGGACATTATTGCCATAGAGGGAGTGCAGAGAAGGTTCACCAGACTGATTCCTGGGATGTCAGGACTGTCTTATGAAGAAAGACTGGATAGACTCGGTTTATACTCTCTGGAATTTAGGAGATTGAGAGGGGATTTTATAGAAACTTACAAAATTCTTAAGGGGTTGGACAGGCTAGATGCAGGAAGATTGTTCCCGATGTTGGGGAAGTCCAGGACAAGGGGTCACAGCTTAAGGATAAGGGGGAAATCCTTTAAGACCGAGATGAGAAAGACTTTTTTCACACAGAGTGGTGAGTCTCTGGAACTCTCTGCCACAGAGGGTAGTTGAGGCCAGTTCATTGGCTATATTTAAGAGTGAGTTGGATGTGGCCCTTGTGGCTAAGGGGATCAGTGGGTATGGAGAGAAGGCAGGTACGGGATACTGAGTTGGATGATCAGCCATGATCATATTGAATGGCGGTGCAGGCTCGAAGGGCTGAATGGCCTACTCCTGCACCTAATTTCTATGTTTCTATGTTTCTATTAGGAGATCAGAAAACAATGTTCAAGGTCACAAATCTGAAGACACCGAAATGTCCATTTTTCAGGGCTTTATGACTGGGTTCATCTTGATATCGTCTTGGTGGGAGGATGGCAAAATATTTCTGATGCTTTCTCCAGCATTTCATCCAGGTTACAATGGTCATTTGGGAGCAGCTTGAGGTCTATTTTCTGTATTAAACCACTTTCAATCAGGGGAAAGTGCCCACCCCTCTCAATTATCATCACCACAAATGTCACTGATTTTAAAGCCCTAGATTCACATCCATTTCTACTCATATTCATGACTACTATGTATACACGTATCCAAATAGCATTCTGGCACTTTAATTAGACGAAGTGTACAAACAATGCGAAGCACGTTTGAACAATCTTACCTTCATTATAAAACCAACAAAATGAGATGAGACACTGACTTTGGTCTTCACCAGGTTTTTCCTGAATTTAGAGAAATGTCCATCAGCAACCACAGTTAATGGACAGGACAGTTCCTGGAATTAGAAAGACTTTTGATTATGTTTTAATGTTTTATGTTTAATTTAATGTAGCGATGTTACAAAACATACCTTCAGCGGTGCTGCAGATCTGTCACGGGCTGTGTGCGCGACTTTGGCGCCTGGGGGGGGGGGGGGGGGGCAGGATTAAAATGCAGGTTTGTATCGCTTGTCAGAGAGGGATTTCCTCGGGCTGCTAGTTGATGAAGAAAAATCGATCGGACCTCCGTTCCCAGTTTAAACATTTTAAAATAAATAAATAAATATAAAAATAAAAAGATTTTAAAAAAACCATCACCGGACAATTTAATAGTTGGATTAAAGTAAAAAGCGACTTCTAATGCCCTCAACGCCTACAACGTGACGGATTGCAAAAACAGGACAAAACAAAGGGTAAGTCGTCTATTTTACATATAATTTTGCTTCTTGGGGTGGCTTTAATCTAATTTTACGTTGCGAAAATGTTATTTGGGCCCCATACGAATCGCCCGTGTCTTTCCTGCCGATATGGGGTTCAAATTCACCGCAAATGCAACGTTCCAATCGATCGCATTCCAGAAACACCCACTCGCAAGATGATTTAAATCCTCTTTTTTTGGACAATCATGTCATAAGAGCACCTATATTGTGTGTAATTGTCTATCCATAGTCAATATTTTTATACTAAATATCCACAGGGATATTGTGCAAAAAAAAATGTTTCGATTATATTGAAATTGGATGTTTCTCGATTAATTTATAGGAATTAAACATTAAATTCCTTCCACCTGGCATATAAGTTCATGACAGTGAGATTTAAAAATCATGTCATGAATTCTTGTGTGAATGGGACTAGTTTGTTATTTGGATACTTAGGCTATTTAAAACAATTATAATTTTCTTAAGAAATTGAATCTACAGGACATTCTTAATTGGAAAGTAGTGGGCAGAAAGACATGTCATGCATGGTTTGAAGAGCAAAAACTTGTAGTTTACAATGCCAAAATTGAAAAGTTGAGGAAAAACAAGGTGTACAGAGTAGCTTATTGGTTACAATCTGAGGAGTATGATGATGCTACTGATTATGGTATGCCAATGTACCAGCTAGCAACTGATCTTCTCCATAAAGACTTGGTCTATTGCTAGAAATTGTAATTTATTTACCTATCTGCTACGGACTTACAGCATATAATACAATAATATTAAAGTTCTGATCTTGAGCATATCACATTTTTGAATTTTCAAGGCAGTCTGGGTGTTTATTATTATTTCCATCACAACGGTCAATTTTGTAATTAGCTACAATTAGGCAACTAACTAATTATATGCTTTAATTTCAGGTCATCCAAGTAAGATGTTTTATATTTGTTTCCGAATGCTTCCATCTATAATAACTGAAAATTTCATTCTGTTCTCTTAAGAAAGTTCATTCAGTTCTCTTAAGAAATTTCAAGAAAGTTATGGGCTTTTGACTGTCCTCGATCACAGCTTTTGTGTCAAGTCAATGGGAAAGCAATAAGGGAACAAGATGCTAATTTCCGAGTATGAAACTGGCCATAACCTTTTTAATACTGAAGATATGAAAGTGAATTAGGTGTCAAAATAAACTTCTCTTTATGCTTTATCTGATGGGATAAATTGCAGACTTGATTTTTAAAATCTCAAAATTTTGTAACATTCCTATTTAATGCATGTTTAATTATGTTTTAATATGTGAATCACTCAATGTATTGAGGTGCCATGTTTCAATGATGACAAAGTAGCCTGAATAAGTTATTATATCCGACGAATCTCCAGAAATAAGTGCCGGGACAACACGCTTTGTATCATTATCATATACCACTGATGCAATGTTGAGTTCAGGACATATCAGGGATCAACTCTGGAACCTCATTGGCCTGACGATCCATCAAATTATTATGTCTATTTATTCAGTGAAAGTTCATCAAAGCATTCAGCTCAGTATTAGGATTTTTGAAATTTATGCTTTTATAAGAAAATACAGACGTAGTCTGATCCCTACCAAATCTAACTTTATATTGAATTGCAAATAATATATAGCATATAGAATATCAATGAAGGGATGTTTTTGCTATCCTTTGAGATACTTAAAAATGATATTTTCAAAGGCCAGAGCACATACAGAGGATGATTCATTGATACAAGTTGCCCACATTACTACATTTTTAGGCAATAAAACAAGAACAAATATCACTTCAACACAGGAACTGTTAAGCTTTAGAAATGGGAAAGGATTTTTATGTGTGCATTATTTTTGCCATCACATGCTACTGCACATCCAGACTGCAGGGTTAACTATTCAGATGAAAAATGTACAAACCTTTATAGCTCCACTTTCTTTTTCTCTGTATTGGACTCCTGTAACTCTGCCATCTTCTTCCAATAAATGTGTCACTGTTCCTTCAATGAATTTTACACTGGAACATAACCATTGAGAAGTTAGACAATTTCAATTTTAGACAAGCATAATATAAAAAATATTACATTAGCAACTACCCAGATTCCAAGTGTCTTGTGTCAACAAACTTTTTGTAGTGTATCAATTCTTCATCAGGATTTTTCAGCTGCTGCCAAATATTGTATGACTGTAGAATTTGTAATGACACGTTCAAAGATCACCAAATGTGTTGAAACTTGTACGTTTGTTTTCTCACATTTTTGTGACTGCCTTAATGATTGGCAGAATAATTATACCCAATACATGTGGGTGCACCCGAATTGGAAGGGGAACCAATATCCTTGCTGGCAGCCTCGCGAGTGCTGTGCGGGTGGATTTAAGCTAGAGTTGCAAGGGTATCGGAGTCAGAGCAGCAGGTTTGTAAGTGGAGGGACTGATGGGAAGATAAAGACAGCGAGCAAATTTCAAAGGAAGGAAAAACAGAAACAGGTTAATGAACACGATGAGACTGGTGGGTTGAACGCATTTATTTTAATGCAAGGAATATTATAGGTAACGCGGATAAGCTCAGAGTCTTGGTCAGTGCATGGAACTATGATGTTGTGGCCTTTACAGAGACTGGCAGCTCAACATTCCATTGTTTTGATGTTTCAAACATAATAGAGAGGAGATAAATAGATGGAGCAGTTGCAATGCTGTTAAGGGAGCCTATCCCAGCTGGCTTCAGAGAGATCATACTGGAGGGATCATCCACCAAAGCAAAATGGATACAACTGGGTAATCTGAAAGGTACAATCAATCTGGTGGATTATACAATAGGCCTCCTATAACCAAATGTGAGAGAAGCAAAGGATTGTCATTATGGGTAACTTCTCTAATATTGACTGGGACTTCCTTAGAACAAGCATCTTAGATTGGACAGATTTTATTAGGTGTATCCCAAGAGGGTTCCTGAAACAGTGTGGCTAGTCCAACTGGACGAGAGACCATATTGGACCTGGTATTGGGAAATGAGCTTGGCCAGGTGATTGGAGAGCATTATGGTAACAGTGTTCACAACATAAGTCTCAGGATAGTTATAAAGATAAGACTGGACCTCGGGGAAAATACCAAATTGAGGTAGGAGAAATAGGATAGCGGTGCTTAAGAAACCTTTACATAGTCACATGAATACGCAGGGAATGGAGGGACAATGGAGAATGTGCAAGCAGGAAGCATTATTTTAAGTAGGCATCATTCAGCAATGACACTGTGGGCTAAAGGCCCTGTTCTTGTGCTGCATTGTTCTATGTTCTATGGAAATTCTGAACCAATAATTAGTCTCTAAGGAATGCTTACTTTGGCTCAGCCATTGCAGTATTTCTCAGGCCCATTATGAAATGTCCGTGGTGAAATGCTGTCCCACATTGCACCTGACCATCTTCATTCAGAGGATAAGGGATTTCCACCTGTGTCTTGCTCTCCATGTCATGGATGACATAACCTTTGACGCTGCAACCATCATGACCTTCAGCTGCACCTGGTCAAGGAGGAAGCAGGGCAGAGTATGGAGGAATATGTAAAGCCTTTAGGGAACAACTTGATGTTTAAAAACCCTCAATTGTAAGGTGAGCCGGAAAAGAAAATCATCCTCCAGAGGCAAGTGCATTAGATACATGATTCAGGCCATGAAATGATCTACGGAAATATTCATTTTCCCCAGAGGTTGTCTCTTCTGAGAACGGAATAAAAAGGGTAAGATGATCACACTTCAAGAATTTTATAGATTTTTCAGTGAACCTTAAAAGCTAGAACACAGGGTTTCTCAACAATTAAATCTGCAGGAATAAACGGTATTACCAGGCATATATTTAGATGTGGAAGAAGAGCTTTTTTTCTTTTCAAATCAGTTTCTTCCTAAATTCTGGATTGAGTTGATTTGAAAGTTACAGCAACATCTTGCAGCCTGGGGCCAAGGAAGGTAAATGGGATGATTGTCTTTTCCTCTTTCACATTTGTATGTTTGAGCTACTCTTGCAATTGTGAGTCTTTGCATTGTGTGCAATAACAAAGTGCTCATTTACTTCAAAATACAAATAGCTACATTTGGCAGACCAGTAATGTGAAGGGCCAACATAGTTTTATTTAAATGGTCCCATTAGCAGGGTCTTAACAACTTGATCATTCTCAATCAATATTATGAATTTACATGTATATACCTATGGAGTGCACATTTTGGCTGTAGTGCCTAAGCTCCCCCATACAGGTTGAGCACAAGGAATACGTTCTGGAGTCACCATCCATCAAAGAGGTGAAACATGGTGTTGTGGAAGAAAATACTCCCAATTGTACTTATTATAATTATGCTCGCAATTGTAAATCATATAACCACAACCTGGGTAATCCAAAAAAATATACCTAAATAGTTTATTTCTGACTGCAGTTATTTGTTCGGAATGGTCTAAAGTTATCAATTCCACAAGTGTTTTAATTTGGGGGGGGTGACAAATCTGTCATAAATATTGGTATTGTACATTAATAGTCCAGCCACATCTTTCTGCATCCGTCTCTTATTGCAATATATTAAGTTAGGGGCATGGTTTAACTATACTTATGGCTGTGGATTTCAAATCCACTCAATTATGGAGTGGATTTCAATTGTTCAACTGAAAACCAAACTTTTGGTATAATTTGTGGTAATCTTATTAAACTAATAAGCAATAGAATTATCAATTCTCTACACTATTTAATTGTGCATGAAGGAAAATTCATTCATTAAAATCAGGTAAAATGGTTTTTTAATGTATTCTCAAAGCATTGAGAATCAGAAGACAATGTTAGGTCATTCTTTTGCAACATTTCAATGGCCTGCAAGCGATTTATTAATTATGAAGGATGCAGAATGAGGCTTGTCAATTTATTCCTAAACTTTCTCCACTCCCCTCCAAGGACGTAAAGGAAGAACCTGCATGCCATATTAAGCAGAATATTAATAGAATGGTTATATTATCAAACCCATGTAGAAACCAAGATGTTTAAATCTAAGATCCAAGTACTTTGGTTCTGTCATATTCTTTGCTACAAGGAATAGTTTATTCCTTTTTAGGGTAGAGAACAAAGGGGTACACAAAGGAACATCTAAAATTATAAAAGGAGCAGTTTGTGTTTGAGTGCACTGGTTATTTGAGCTGGATGAAAACTAATCCACAGTGAATAATTCACGTCCCTTTCACAATACTATTGTAAGCGATTAAATTGCTTAAACTGACCTATTAGTTTGACGTCAGTGGTGGGCAAATTAATGGAAAGGATACTTTGAGATAATATATATAAGCATCTGGATAAACAGGGTCTGATCAGGAACAGTCAACATGGATTTGTGCCTGGAAGGTCATGTTTGACAAACCTTCTTGAATTTTTTGAAGCGGTAACTAGGGAAATTGATGAGGGTAAAGCAGTGCATGTTGTCTATATGGATTTCAGTAAGGCCTTTGACAAGGTTGCCCATGGAAGGTTGGTTAAAAAGGTTCAATCTTTGGGTGTTAATGGCGGAGTAGCAAGATGGATTCAACAGTGGCTGAATGGGAGATGTCAGAGAGTAATGGTGGATGGCTGTTTGTCAGGTTGGAAGCCGGTGACCAGTGGGGTGCCTTCGCTTAAATAGCAAAACGGTATCTTTGGCATCCAGCAGAGAGTGAAGTTGATGTATCAGTCTAAAAGCTCACATCTCTAAGGTTGAAGCCTAAGAGAGGCCCACAGGAGCCGTTGGAAGTGAAGGAGGGGGAGGAGCGACACCCGACCGGTAAGGTTAAAAATCGAGCGCGGGGCTTGTTTTTCAGAGGCCCACAGGAGCCGTTGGAAGTGAAGGAGGGGGAGGAGCGACACCCGACCGGTAAGGTTAAAAATCGAGCGCGGGGCTTGTTTTTCAGAGGCCCACAGGAGCCGTTGGAAGTGAAGGAGGGGGAGGAGCGACACCCGACCGGTAAGGTTAAAAATCGAGCGCGGGGCTTGTTTTTCAGAGAGGCCCACAGGAGCTGTTGGAAGTGAAGGAGGGGGAGGAGCGACACCCGACCGGTAAGGTTAAAAATCAAGCGCGGGGCTTGTTTTTCCAGAGGCCCACACGAGCCGTTGGAGGAAGAGGAGGAGGGGGAGGAGCGACACCCGACCGGTAAGGTTAAAAATCAAGCGCGGGGCTTGTTTTTTCCAGAGGCTTACCGAAATCCATAACGTTCCATTTGGAGAAGTGGGTTTTTTTTGGGGTTTTTTTGAGGAAGCCGCTGATTGGTGGAAGAGGACCCGAGGAAGCAGCTGATTGGGTGCAACCCCGGGTTTACAATTTTACATTTCTGCCTTCTGGGAGTGAGGGATTCTGGGAGTTAAAGATTCAGTATTTAGTAGTAAAGTTTAAAGGATAAGTTTTTGTGTTTTTTAATATTTAATACAGTGTAATTTGAGAGTAAGGTATGGCAGTAGAGATTGGCCCCGTGGTTTGTTCAGGTTGCAACATGTGGGAGATCAGGGAGATGGTCGGTGTCCCTGGTGACTACGTTTGCAGGAAGTGTGTCCAGCTGCAGCTCCTGGCAGACCGCATTGAACGATTGGAACTGCGGCTGGATTCATACTGGAGCATCCATGATGCGGAGAAAGTCGTGGATAGCACGTACAGTGAGTTGGTCACACCGCAGGCAAACGGTAAGAGGACAAGAAGGGAACGGGTGGCCAATAGCCAGCAAAGCAGTAGGCAGGTAGTGCAGGAGTCCCCTGCGGTCATCTCCCTCCTAAACAGGTATACCATTTTGGATACTGTTGAGGGAGATGGCTCATCAGGGGAATGCAGCAGCAGCCAGGTTCATGGCACCATGGGTGGCTCTGCAGCACATGAGGGGGGAAAAAAGAGGGGAAGGGCAATAGTAATAGGGGATTCAATTGTCAGGGGAATAGATAGGCGTTTCTGCGGCCGCAAACGAGACTCCAGATGGTATGTTGCCTCCCTGGTGCAAAGGTCAGGGATGTCACTGAACGGCTGCAGAACATTCTGGAGGGGGAGGGTGAACAGCCATTTTGTCGTGGTGCATGTTGGCACCAACGATATAGGTAAAAAAAGGGATGAGGTCCTACAAGGTGAATTTAGGGAGCTAGGAGATAAACTTAAAAGTAGGACCTCAAAAGGTAGTAATCTCCGGATTACTACCAGTACCACGGGCCAGTCAGAGTAGAAATAGGAGGATAATGCAAATGAATACGTGGCTTGAAAAGTGGTGCAAGGGGAGGGATTCAAATTTTTAGGGCACTGGGACCAGTTCTGGGGGAGGTGGGACCGGTACAAACAGGACGGTTTGCACCTGGAATGGAATGGAACCAATGTTCTTGGGGGAGTGTTTGCTAGTGCTGTCGGGGAGGATTTAAACTAATGTGGCAGGGGATGGGTACAAGAGCAGAGAGGCAGGAGGGTGTAAAATGAGGGTAGAAGCATTAGGTAGCAAGGTGAAAGGTAAAAAGTGGCAGGCAGACAAAACCAGGGCAAAAATCAAAAAGGGCCACTTTTCAGCAAAATTGTATAAGGGGTAAATGCGTTGTAAAGACAAGCCTGAAGGCTTTGTGTCTCAATGCAAGGAGTATTCGTAATAAGGTGGACGAGTTGAACGTGCAGATAGATATTAATGATTATGATATAGTTGGGATCACGGAGACATGGCTCCAGGGTGACGTAGGCTGGGAGCTGAACATCCAGGGATATTCAATATTCAGGAGGGATAGAGAGAAAGGAAAAGGAGGTGGGGTAGCGTTGCTGGTTAGAGAGGAGATTAAAGCAATGGAAAGGAAGGACATTAGCTTGGAGGATGTGGAATCGGTATGGGTAGAGCTACAAAACACTAAGGGGCAGAAAACGCTGGTGGGTGTTGTGTACAGGCCACCTAACAGTAGCAGAGAAGTTGGGGATGGTATCAAACAGGAAATTAGAAATGCGTGCGACAAAGGCAAAACAGTTATAATGGGTGACTTCAATCTACATATAGATTGGGTTAATCAAATTGGCAGGGGTGCTGAGGAAGAGGATTTTTTGGAATGTATGCGGGATAGTTATCTAAATCAACGTGTAGAGGAACCAACAAGAGAGCAGGCTATTTTAGACTGGGTTTTTGAGTAAAGAGGAAGGGTAATTAGCCGTCTTGTTGTACGTGCCCCCTTGGGCAAGAGTGACCATAATATGGTTGAGTTCTTCATTAGCATGGAGAGTGACATTGTTAATTCAGAAACAATGGTTCTGAACTTAAAGAAAGGTAACTTTGAGGGTATGAGACGAGAATTGGCCAAGATTGACTGGCAATTAATTCTAAAAGGGTTGACGGTGGATATACAATGGAAGACATTTAAAGACTGCATGGATGAACTACAAAAATTGTTCATCCCAGTTTGGTAAAAGAATAAATCGGGGAAGGTAGTGCATCCGTGGATAACAAGGGAAATCAGGGATAGTATCAAAGCAAAGGATGATGCGTACAAAGTAGCCAGAAAAAGCAGCATACCAGAGACTGGGAGAAATTCAGAGACCAGCAGAGGAGGACAAAGGGCTTAATTAGGAAAGGAAAAATAGATTATGAAAGAAAACTGGCAGGGAACATAAAAACTGACTGCAAAAGGTTTTATAGATATGTGAAGAGAAAGAGGTTAGTTAAAACAAATGTAGGTCCCTTGCAGTCAGAAACAGGTGAGTTGATCATGGGGAACAAGGATATGGCGGACCAATTGAATAACTACTTTGGTTCCGTCTTCACTAAGGAAGACATAAATAATCTGCCGGAAATAGCAGGGGACTGTGGGTCAAAGGAGGAATTGAGTGAAATCCAGGTCAGTCGGGAAGTGGTGTTGGGTAAATTGAATAGATTAAAGGCCGATAAATCCCCAGGGCCAGATAGGCTGCATCCCAGAGTACTTAAGGAAGTAGCTCAGGAAATAGTGGATGCATTAGTGATAATCTTTCAAAACTCTTTAGATTCTGGAGTAGTTCCTGAGGATTGGTGGGTAGCAAATGTAACCCCTCTTTTTAAGAAGGGAGGGAGAGAGAAAACGGGGAATTACAGACCAGTTAGTCTAACATCGGTAGCGGGGAAACTGCTAGAGTCAGTTATTAAAGATGGGATAGCAGCACATTTGGAAAGTGGTGAAATCATTGGACAAAGTCAGCATGGATTTACAAAAGGTAAATCATGTCTGACGAATCTTGTGGAATTTTTCGAGGATGTAACTAGTAGCGTGGATAAGGGAGAACCAGTGGATGTGGTATATCTGGACTTCCAGAAGGCTTTCGACAAGGTCCCACATAAGAGATTAGTATACAAACTTAAAGCATACGGTATTAGGGGTTCAGTATTGATGTGGATAGAGAACTGGCTGGCAAACAGGAAGCAAAGAGTAGGAGTAAACGGGTCCTTTTCACAATGGCAGGCAGTAACTAGTGGGGTACCGCAGGGCTCAGTGCTGGGACCCCAGCTGTTTACAATATATATTAATGATCTGGATGAGGGAATTGAAGGCAATATCTCCAAGTTTGCGGATGACACTAAGCTGGGGGGCAGTGTTCGCTGTGAGGAGGATGCTAGGAGACTGCAAGGTGACTTGGATAGGCTGGGTGAGTGGGCAAATGTTTGGCAGATGCAGTATAATGTGGATAAATGTGAGGTTATCCACTTTGGTGGCAAAAACAGGAAAGCAGACTATTATTTAAATGGTGGCCGATTAGGAAAAGGGGAGATGCAGCGAGACCTGGGTGTCATGGTACACCAGTCATTGAAAGTAGGCATGCAGGTGCAGCAGGCAGTGAAAAAAAGCGAATGGTATGTTAGCTTTCATAGCAAAAGGATTTGAGTACAGGAGCAGGGAGGTTCTACTTCAGTTGTACAGGGTCTTGGTGAGACCACACCTGGAGTATTGCGTGCAGTTTTGGTCTCCAAATCTGAGGAAGGACATTATTGCCATAGAGGGAGTGCAGAGAAGGTTCACCAGACTGATTCCTGGGATGTCAGGACTGTCTTATGAAGAAAGACTGGATAGACTCGGTTTATACTCTCTGGAATTTAGGAGATTGAGAGGGGATCTTATAGAAACTTACAAAATTCTTAAGGGGTTGGACAGGCTAGATGCAGGAAGATTGTTCCCGATGTTGGGGAAGTCCAGGACAAGGGGTCACAGCTTAAGGATAAGGGGGAAATCCTTTTCGACCGAGATGAGAAAGACTTTTTTCACACAGAGAGTGGTGAGTCTCTGGAACTCTCTGCCACAGAGGGTAGTTGAGGCCAGTTCATTGGCTATATTTAAGAGTGAGTTGGATGTGGCCCTTGTGGCTAAGGGGATCAGAGGGTATGGAGAGAAGGCAGGTACGGGATACTGAGTTGGATGATCAGCCATGATCATATTGAATGGCGGTGCAGGCTCGAAGGGCTGAATGGCCTACTCCTGCACCTAATTTCTATGTTTCTATGTCTATGTTTCTCTCAGTGCTGCACGGCAGCATCAGCCTTGCACTCAAATTTCTGGAATAGGTTTGGAAAAATCGAGGCTTCTGGCTTAGAGGGAAGAGTACAACCAACTGGACGGAGCATGTGAGAGAAAACTAAAGGCAAGAGGAATCAATCCAAATTTAAATTGAAAGTGAGCAAGTCACCCCCAAGGATTTTCATTTTGAAGTGAGTCATTGCCAGAATATGCAATTAGTAGAGATTTGCTTCTTGCCTGAAAGGAAACTGGAATTGTTTCTGTAACTAAAAACAATATCGGAGGAAATAGGTTAGGACCATAGATTTAATGTGATCTGAGAATGAGGTCTCTTACAGTACATACTGTGCAATTATTTCTTACCCCCCCGCCCATGTTTGTGGGGCCTGGGATGTTGGTTGTTGGTGCTCATACAGGCTAGATGGAATACAAACAATGAATTGCTTATGCTGCCTTTCTTCACAAACTTTCAAAGTAAAACATCAAAGTTAGACAGGAACAGATTAATTTTTTGCTTCAAACCTTTCAGTTATGTTAAACCCCCATTTCCTCCACATGCTGATGTACGGCACTTTGTATTTATATTACTTTTTACATCTGTCAAGTTATGTATTTTTAAATAAATAAAGTACTCAATGTTGCAGGTGAAATGTTCAAATATCTTTTGTTATGGTTTAATTATTTCCATTTCTTGCAAATATTTAGAGCCCTTAAGAGCCAATCTTATAGTACCTCCAAGACCGAGTGCCTTCAATGCCTGATATCCACCAGGCTGCAACAACTCCCCAACAATCCTGTCTGGCTCTTTCAGGCTTCTCTCAATCACCGTCACGTTCCTCCCATCCCTCGCAAGAACAGTGGCCATAGCGGAACCAAGGACACCAGAGCCCACAATGATGACCTCTGGATCATATTGGGAAGATGCTCTGGTGCTTGACGAGTATTCTGAGAAGGTGACAGTTCTTTTCTTTTGCTATATTCAAGAGAGAAGGAAAGAAAATCTTCAGTTTTCTTATTTACTGACATAAATATATTTATGTTTGCCTGCTATACATTCTATTGGCTGAAACTCAAAGCATAACTGGAAGCAACCTCATTTCTCATTACCACGTCCCCATGAGCTCTGCTGGTGATATAGCAAGAATCCAAAAAAGCCCAGTGAAATATAAGGAGATAACACAACTTTTATTTGGCAATTTTAATGCAAGAAAGCATACTGTAAAATTATCTTCCCCAGTATGATCATCAGTCATGACGAAGGTTAGAGACAGTCCTTCTGAAAAATTATTATTGATTATATGTTGGCAAAACAGTCACTTGCAATATCTCTCTCTGTGGTCCCATTTATCATCTATTCTCAATTAGTGGCATCAGATATGGTTGTAATTATGGAGTCACAGAGTCTTACAACACAAAAACAAGACCCTTGGCCCACAATGTCCAGACTGACAATCACATAATCATTTACCAGCACTTTACCATAATAATCTTAATAAATTCAAGTGTTTGACCAGAGTCTCTGCTTCTTCACCTTCACCAGACAGATCATTCCAAACTTCAATTACCCTCTCCTGCGAGATGTTTCCTCATATTGCATGCAGACCTCTTACTCCCTACCCTAAACCTTCTCTTATCGACATCTCTGACAATCAACTATTTTTTGGAAATCGAAATAATTCGGCAACCGATTCGGTTTCCTGCACTCCATTTACATAGTTTCCCACGATTCCTTTAAAACTCAGATGGTTCACTGGAAAAATTATTATCCAACTGTACAAATCTAAGGAATTGATTTTATAAAAGCATTTTGCTGCGTTAATTTGAGTAAAAGCCAGTTCTCCAGTAAGTCTGCCAGAGTCCCAATGGTGATGGACTACTGTATCCCAAAATTAATGGAATTCATTCAGCAACTCGGAGTATAGATCAGCTGTAGCGTAGAGCTGAAGTCTAAAGAGCAGGAAGGACAAAACAGAAAATACAGTCTCCATTAAAATAACTTTCAGTTAAAGTAACAGCAATGCCCTAGGCACTGCCGAGGGATCTTTATTTTCCAATCATGATCTGGAGACGTAAGTGCATGAGTGAGCATGAATAAACAGAGGGCAAGATTTGGTTACACTGCATTTTCTCCCCATCATCATGTAGCCTGCGTGTAATAACTTTTTGTGCTCCGACTTTGAAGAATGGCGGTCACTGTGGCGCAGCGCTAGAGTTGCTGCCTTACGGCAAATGCAGTGCCGGAGACCCGGGTTCGATCCCGACTATGGGTGCTTTCTGTACGGAATTTGTGTGCTCTCCCAGTGACCTGTGTAGGATTTCTCCGAGATGCTCGGTTTCTTCCCACACTGCAAAGACGTACAGGTTCCTCCCACACTGGACGTACTGGTCGGTGCGAACCCAGTGGGCCGAAGGGCCTGTTTCCGTGCTGTTATTCTAAATTAAACTAAACGCCAATAAATTTGCCGGCAGGTAGCACTGGAAACAAGACAATAGGGACATAAGAGAAAGTGATAAAATTATAGGGCTTCAAGAGTGTTTTATTGTCATATTTCCTAAAAGGGAACAATTAAATTCTTACTTACAGTAACACAACAGACATGCAAACATATACTCTGTAAGCACCACGATAAACAACAAAAATAATTGCGTATTACTTTTATATAAATAATATAAAGAGTATAAAACAAAACATATATTAATACTGATAATAGTGCTAAGAAAAAAAAACAATGCCCCCAAGTCCATGTAGTTGTTAGCTAATTTGGAGGTTGTAGTGTTAAATTGCCTGATGGTTGGAGAGAAGCTGCTGCTCCTGAAAATTTTAGTTTTCAGGTTCCCATACCTTCTTCCCAGTGGCAGGAGTGAAATGAGAGCGTGGCCAGAGTGGTGTGGGTCTCTGATGAAGCTGGCTGCATTTTTGAAGCTGTGACTCCTGTAGATCCTTTCAAAAATGTGGAGGTTAGTACCCGTGATGGATTGGGCAGTATTCGCAAGGGGTACTGCAAGGCTCAGTGCTTGGACCCCAGCTATTTACAATATAGCTGGACGAGGGAATTGAATGCAACATCTCCAAGTTTGCGGATGACACAAAGCTGGGGGCAGTGTTAGCTGTGAGGAGGTTGCTAGGAGGATGCAAGCTGACTTGGATAGGTTGGGTGAGTGGGCAAATGCATGGCAGATGCAGTATATAATGTGGATAAATGTGAGGTTATCCACTGTGGTGACAAAAACAGGAAAGTAGACTATTATCTGAATGGTGGCCAATTAGGAAAAGGGGAGATGCAACGAGACCTGGGTGTCATGGTACACCAGTCATTGAAAGTAGGCATGCAGGTGCAGCAGGCAGTGAAGAAAGTGAATGGTATGTTAGCATTCATAGCAAAAGGATTTGAGTATAGGAGCAGGGAGGTTCTCCTGCAGTTGTACAGGGTCTTGGTGAGACCACACCTGGAGTATTCCGTACAGTTTTGGTCTCCTAATCTGAGGAAAGACATTCTTGCCATAGAGGGAGTACAGAGAAGGTTCACCAGACTGATTCCTGGGAAGTCGGGACTTTCATATGAAGAAAGACTGGATAGACTCGGCTTGTACTCATTAGAATTTAGAAGATTGGGGGGGATCTTATAGAAACTTACAAAATTCTTAAGGGGTTGGACAGGCTAGACACAGGAAGATTGTTCCCGATGTTGGGGAAGTCCAGAACAAGGGGTCACAGTTTAAGGATAAAAGGGAAATCTTTTAGGACCGTGATGAGAAAAACATTTTTCACACAGAGAGTGGTGAATCTGTGGAATTCTCTGCCACAGAAGGTAGTTGAGGCCAGTTCATTGGCTATAATTAATAGGGAGTTAGATGTGGCCCTTGTGGCTAAGGGGATCAGGGGGTATGGTGAGAAGGCAGGTACAGGATTCTGAGTGGGATGATCAGCCATGATCATATTGAATGGCGGTGCAGGCTCGAAGGGCCGAATGGCCTACTCCTGCACCTATTTTCTATGTTCACAACTTTTTGCAATCTTCTTCGTATCTGGGCGTTTTTGAGTTGCCAATCCAGGCCGTCATGCAATATGCTCTCAACCGTACATCTGTAAATGTTCAAGGAAGTATTCATTGACGTACTGAATCTTCTCAATTTTGTAAGGAAGTGGAGGCATTGATGGACTTTCTTTATGATTGCATCAATGTGCTGGGTCAAGGACAAATCTTCAGAGATATGCACACCCAAAAATTAGATGTTTTTGACTCTCTCCTGTTGATGAAGGGACAGGTCTGTGGATCTTCGACCTTCTAAAGTCAACAATCAGAACCTTGGTTTTACTGACATTTAGAGCAAGGTTGTTGTTCTGGCACCATTTGGTCAATGAATCAATCTCCCTCCTATACCCTCAATTCGTCCATCAACAGTGGTGTCACCAGCGAATTTGAAGACAGAATTGGAACTGTTTGGCTACTCAGTCATGAGTATACAGTATACAGAGCAAGCAGCTTCAAGTTGTTAAGTTAAGCTCTTTGTTTCTCACTTACACAAGCTGTACCACAAGTCTCAACAGGCTTAATTGGGTTGACTTATGGGTCAGGAACTAGGGTAGGTCATTTAGGATGGATCATAAATTTCTTCACTGAATCTTTGGAAATCTCTACTCTGGAGTGGTGGAGGTGGGGTGGAAGGGGGTTATGATCAGTGAATAAAGGAGAGTGATTTATGTAGGATTAGTGTAAACAGAGAGTTGATGGTCTGCATGGAGCCGGTGGGCTGTATATCTTTGACCATGAAATTGATCCTCTGTTTTTTTTTGTTGTGCGTCATCTCCGTAACTCTTCTGCAAAATCCTGCCACATCTATTTAACAAGTGTACATGATGTCTCAGTTTATTGACATGCCCAAATGACATCACCTCCAACATTTATGGCAGCACACAATAGTAGCTATTAGAGTAGCTACTTAATTGTGTCAGAGACTCAGGTTTAATCCTGACACTGCTATCTATGCAGAATTAGAATCAGGTTATACAGCATAGAATAGATCCCTCGCTGACCACATCTATGCTAGCCATCATACCCATCAATGTTAGTGCACGCCTGCTTCAATTCCATATTCCTCTATGCCCTGCTCATTCAAGTGCCTGTCAAGATGTTTCTTAAATTATGTACTTAGAAAAGTAAGAGAAGAGATTTCAGGAGCCGTGACAAAGATATTGCAGCCACTCTAGCCATAGGCGAGGTCCCAGAGGACTGGAGAGTAGCCAATGTTTTTCCATTCTTTACGAAAGTGGAGATAATCCAGGGGTCATTGATGGTGTGTCTCATGTCAGCTCCTTGAAAATGGCAACATGGGTAGATAGAGTGGTCAAGGCAGCATATGGTATGCACTCCTTCATTGGTGAGGCATTGAGTACAAGAGTCAGGATGTGATGTTGCAGCCTCTAATACTTTAGTTTGGCTGCATTCGCAGTATTGCATGCATTTAATGATCGTCCCATTACTGAAAGGATGTGGAGACTTTGAAAAGGATGTAGAAGAGGTTTACCAGAAAGCTGACTGGAATAGGTAGTATTAGCTTAAAATGAAAAGTTGGACAAACTTGGATTGTTTTCTTGGGAACATCAGAGGCTGAGGGGAGGCCAGATAGAATTGTACAAAGTTACGAGAGGCGTAAATCGGGGCGATATGGTGGAGGCAGATATGATAGTGGTGTCTAAGTGGGTTTTACATGGATATGCAGGAAATTGAGGAATATGGATTATGCACGCAGATGAGATAAGATTTTCTTGGGTTCGGCACAGACATTGTGGGCCAAAGATCAATTCCTGTGCTATACTTTTCTATGTTCTAAATGTTGTCGGTGTTCCTGCCTCCACTGACAGCTCATTCCAGATACCAACTACCCCATAAAAATATTTCCTCTCAGACCCCCTTTAAACAGCCTTCACTCATCTTAAATTTATGCTTTTAGACACCCTACGATGGGAAATAAACACTGGCTATCCAATATCAGTGCCGCTCAATTTTATGTACCTCCATCATGTCACTCTTAGCTTCCTTTGCTCCAGGGAAAACAGGGCTTTTCCAATCTTTCCTGTTAACAGGGCCCCCATGGCCCCAATTCAGGCCACTTCCTTGCGAATATCTTCCGCAATCTCTCTAACTTAAATGATACTCTTCTTATGGTGTAAGTGTGCACAATACTCAAAGTACAGCTCAGCCAACATTTTGTTTAACTATAACATTGTGTTCCTATTCTTATACTACTTGTTTCTTTTGTGACCGTGTGAATTTCCTCCTTGTGCTCCATCTTGTCCTACATAACCAAAAGACGAGCAGTTTGGCAAGTTAATTGGCTATTGTAAATTGTCCCTTGTGGGTAGGTGTGTGGTGGAATCTGGTGAAAGCTGATGAGAATGTAGGGAGAATGAAGAAAAAGGAGGATTGTAGGTTGTCCAAATGGATGGCTGATGATTGGTGTGGACTTGTTGGGCCATACATAATTTATCCTGCTAGGACTCCGAGCACAGCTTAAAGTACTACACCAGAGCACCATGGTGAATTTGTGCTCAAGTCTAGAATTAGACTGGGACCCATAAAACTTCCGACTCAGAATAGATTGCTACAAAGCCACAGTGGAACTCAGGTGTGGCTGTTCCAAATTGAGCATCTGCACTATTGTGTTGAAATCATCTGATATTTTAAGGGCACTCACTTGCCCTTCCCTTTAGACTGAACTGTCTATGCAATGGTGAACTCACAATTATTAAACTTTTATAGTTAATAATTAATAAGTTATCATTAAATTTAAAGTTGGATAGTTGTTGCTCCTTCTCAACTTTCTTTTAAATAAAGAAAACTACTTCCTTGAAGAAAAGTCTCACAACATCGATATCCTTAGACATAAAACATTTATTAATATTTAGATAACCAATCTAAGAATAATAGTCTATTCCCGCGGTGGTTTTTAACGATGTTATATATCAAACGTTATTTTTAAATCTTCGAATTGCCCATCATTCTTCGCACGGCTAACTTTTGTTATTATAACAATGAGGGGTAAACAAATTAATTTCCCAACAACTAATAATGCATCCACCGAATACTCCCTATGCTTATTAATTATTTCCGAATATAGCTGTGTAGTGTTTCACAGCAACGGCGTATAGCGATTTTGTTTAAAATTGAAACGCGACTTCAGTTTGTTGTTTTACAAATCTAGCTGGGAATCTACGATAACGAGAAAGCAAACATTAAATAATAAGGATGGTGAATATATTTCAAGTTGTCAATACCTCCCCCTTATTTAAATGGGCACGGGGTTCTCCATCTCCTTACCTGCTTTGCTTGGTCCTGCTCAGTGCTGTTGGAGTCTCTCGTTCCGCTGAAGAGCGAGTTTGCCAGGGGCAGGGATGAGAGGAGCTGGCAGATATAGCCCAGGTTGGAAGGCTGTTTTCGGCCCTTCCCTTGCCCATATCGGTAACGATAGGACAACAGTAGCCCCAAGGAGAAAAATACCAGGAACGCGCCCAGCATCTCCTTGTTAGTGTAACTCACGTTCACCAAGTCATCGCACTTCTTGTAGACATAAGTAAAAGTAGCAATTCCTAGGAAAGTCCACATTCTGCGTTTTTGTTTAGATGCCACGTCCCCTAACTTTAATTGCACTTCAACAAATGTCCCAAACAACTATCATGTACAGATCTATTTCACAATTTATAGTCACAGCCCTCCATTCATATCTTCGACAATAAAAGCTCCCCGTGATTTCGTGCGCCTGATAATAATAAATCTTCAGTCACTTCATCTTTGATTGATCAGTCACTGTGTCAGGGAAAGAAAAAGAAAATATAAAATTAGACATTGATGTCATTTGAAATCCAACCTGTTATTTTTCGGCTACGAATTATAATAGCGTTTACAATGTAATGATTTAATACGAAGTCTCTCCCCCACCCCCCGCTTTCTTCCCTCCCCTCATCCACCCCTTTACGGTGCTTTTTGTTCAGGCTTCAATGTTACCAGAAGCCCTTCGCACCTGTGCCAAAACTGTTCAGGGAGCCCTTTAAAGCAGAAATAATCAGCCTACATACACTGAGTCGGTGATTTCTCCCGTTGTGGGTCTTGCCGCTGGTTGAGGAGGTGGAGGCAGCGACCGCTGGACCCGCTGTGGCGGTGCGGCGATGATGCTGATGCTGCTGCTGCAGTCTCTCTCCCTCTCGACCCGCCGCCGCTGCAGTCCCGCCCGCCGCCGCCACCGCAATTGAATGAGATGCAAATAAGGTCGTTGAGTGACAGCCCCGAGAGCCGGCTCCGCCCCGCCCCTCGCCGCACTGCGGGCCAATGGCGGCGCGGCGTGACGGTGAGCAGAGCTCACGCTATCTGGACGTTGGCCAATCGCAGCGCACGGATCGGATAACGGCTCAAGCCGTGTCCTAGCATGATGTGATGTCACAAAGGGGCAGCGGCGGCGCCGTCATCATCAGCACCGGCCAAAGATCATAGAGCTCTATAATCTTTGGCACCAACACCAGCACCAGCAGCAGCAACAGCACCAACACCAGCAGCAACACCAGCAACAACACCAACACCGGCCAAAGATCATAGAGCTCTATAATCTTTGGCACCAACACCAGCACCAGCAGCAGCAACAGCACCAACACCAACGCCAGCACCAGCACCGGCCAAAGATCATAGAGCTCTATAATCTTTGGCACCAACACCAGCACCAGCAGCAGCAACAGCAACAACACCAGCAGCAACACCAGCAACAACACCAACACCAGCACCAACCAATGATCATAGAGCTCTATCATCTTTGGCACCAACACCAGCACCAGCAGCAGCAACAGCACCGACACCAACAGCAACACCAGCACCAACACCAGCACCAACCAATGATCATAGAGCTTTATAATCTTTGGCACCAACACCAGCAACACCACCAACACCAGCAACACCAGCACCAACACCACCAACACCAACAATAATGGGTGACTTCAATTTACATATAGATTGGGTGAATCAAATGGGCAGGGGTGCTGAGGAACAGGATTTCTTGGAATGTATGCAGGATAGTTTTCTAAACCAACATGTAGAGGAACCAATGAGAGAGCAGGCTATTCTAGACTGGGTATTGAGTAATGAGGAAGGGTTAGTTAGCAGTCTTGTTGTATGGGGCCCCTTAGGCAAGAGTGACCATAATATGGTTGAGTTCTTCATTAGGATGGAGAGTGACATAATTGTCAGAAACAAGGGTTCTGAACTTAAACAAGGTAACTTTGAAGGTATGAGAAGTGAATTGGCCAAGATAGACTGGCAAGTGTTTCTTAAAGGGTTGACAGTGGATGTGCAATGGAAGGTATTTAAAGACTGCATGGGTGAACTACAACAATTGTTCATCCCAGTTTGGCAAAATAATAAATCAGGGCAGGTAGTGCATCCATGGATAACAAGGGAAATCAGGGATAGTATAAAAACAAAAAGATGAAGCATACAAATTAGCCAGAAAAAGCAGCCTACCAGAGGACTGGGAGATATTCAGAGTTCAGCAGAGAAGGACAAAGGGCTTAATTAGGAAAGGGAAAATAGATTATGAAAGAAAACTGGCAGAGAACGTAAAAACTGACTGCAAAAGTTTTTATAGATATGTAAAGAGAAAGAGATGCAGTCAGAAAGAGGTGAATTGATCATGGGGAACAAGGACATGGCAGACCAATTGAATAACTTCTTTGGTTCTGTCTTCACTAAGGAAGACATAAATAATCTGCCAGAAATAGCAGGGGACCGGGGGTCAAATAAGGTGAAGGAACTGAGTGAAATCCAGGTTAGCCGAGAAGTGGTGTTGGGTAAATTGAATGGATTAAAGGCCGATAAATCCCCAGGGCCATAGTGATGCAATAGTGATAATTTTTCAAAACTCATTAGATTCTGGAGTAGTTCCTGAGGATTGGAGGGTAGCTAACCATGTTGCCAGGGTTCCAGCAACTATGTTACAGAGAAAGGTTGAACAAGTTAGGTCTTTATTCTTTGGAGCGCAGAAGGTTAAGGGGGGACTTGATTGAGGTCTTTAAAATGATGAAAGGGATAGACAGAGTTGACGTGGATACGTTTTTCCCATTGAGGGTAGGGAAGATTCAAACAAGAGGGCATGACATGAGAATTAAGGGACAGAGGTTTTGGGGTAACGTGAGGGGGAACTTCTTTGCTCAGAGGGTGGTGGCTGTGTGGAATGAGCTTCCAGCAGAAGTGGTGGAGGCAGGATCGATTTTAACATTTAAGAGTAAAGTGGATAGGTATATGGACGTGAAGGGAATGGAGGGGTATGGTCTGAGTGCAGGTAGATGGGACTAGGGGAAAACAAATGGTCGGCACGGACTGGAAGGGCCGAGAGGGCCTGTTTCCGTGCTGTAATTGTTATATGGTTATATGGTTATAATGTAACCCCACTTTTGAAAAATGGAGGGAGAGAGAAAACAGGGAATTATAGACCAGTTAGTCTAACATCAGTAGTGGGGAAACTGCTAGAGTCAGTATTAAAGATGGGATAGCAGTACATTTGGAAAGTGGTGAAATCATTAGACAAAGTCAGTATGGATATACGAAAGGTAAACCATGTCTGACGAATCTTATAGAATTTTTTGCTGATGTAACTAGCAGAGTGGATAAGGGAGAACCAGTGGATGTGTTATATCTAGACTTTCAGAAGGCTTTCGACAAGGTTCCACACAAGAGATTGGTATACAAACTTAAAGCACACAGTATTGGGGGTTCAGTATTGATGTGGATAGAGAACTAGCTGGCAGACAGGAAGCAAAGGGTAGGAGTAAACGGGTCCTTTTCAGAATGGCAGGCAGTGACTAGTGGGGTACCGCAAAGCTCAGTGCTGGGACCCCAGCTATTTACAATATATATTAATGATTTGGACGAGGGAATTGAATGCAACATCTCCAAGTTTGCGGATGACACTAAGCTGGGGGGTAGTGTTAGGTGTGAGGAGGATGCTAGGAGGCTGCAAGATGACTTGGATAGGCTGGGTGAGTGGGCAAATGCATGGCAGATGCAGTATAATGTGGATAAATGTGAGGTTATCCACTTTGGTGGCAAAAACAGGAGGGTAGACTATTATCTTAATGGTGGCAAATTAGGAAAGGGGGAGATGCAACGAGACACGGGTGTCATGGTGCACCAATCATTGAAAGTAGGCATGCAGGTACAGCAGGCAGTGAAGAAAGCAAATGGTATGTTAGCATTCATAGCGAAAGGATTTGAGTATAGGAGCAGGGAAGTTCTACTGCAGTTGTACAGGGTTTTGGTGAGGCCACACCTGGAGTATTGCGTACAGTTTTGGTCTCCAAATCTGAGAAAATACATTCTTGCCATAGAAGGGGTACAGAGAAGGTTCACCAGACTGATTCCTGGGATGTCAGGACTTTCATATGAGGAAAGACTGGATAGACTTGGCTTGTACTCGCTAGAATTTAGAAGACTGAGGGGGGGTCTTATAGAAACTTACAAAATTCTTAAGGGGTTGGACAGGCTAGACACAGGACGATTGTTCCCGATGTTGGGGAGATCCAGAACAAGGGGCCACAGTCTAAGGATAAGGGGGAATTCCTTTAGGACCGAGATGAGGAAAACATTTTTCACACAGAGAGTGGTGAATCTCTGAAATTATCTGCCACAGAAGGTAGTTGAGGTCAGTTCATTGGCTATATTTAAGAGGGGGTTAGATGTGGCCCTTGTGGCTAAAGGGATCAGGGGGTATGGAGAGAAGGCAGGTACAGGATACTGAGTTGGATGATCAGCCATGATCATATTGAATGGCAATGCAGGCTCGAAGGGCCGAATGACCTGCTCCTGCACCTATTTTCTATGTTTCTATGTTTAGATAGGGCATCTTGATCTGCATGGACAAGTTGGCATGAAGAGCCTGTTTCCGTGCTGTAAGACTATGACACATTGTAGAAAGGGTGCAATTGCTCTGAAGAGGATCCAGGGGCGATTTATGAACATATTGGCTGGGCTGGAATTTTTGTTTCACTGAAGAAAGATTTGATAACTGGAATTGTATTCTTTGTAGCAACGGAGGTGAAGAAGAGACTTAGGTGAGGTGAATTGATTTATTTGTGCAGATCAGTGAAGGAAGTCTGACTCCTCTTGCCTTGTTTCTATGTTTTTGTTTCTGTATATATGCATTACAGCATGAATTATAATCTGATTTCCATACATGAATATACTAAGGTCGTCCATGTGCTGCACCTGTTGATCAGAGCCTGGCTCTACTGTGGAATGTAATTAGGATTGTAATTTAGCCTAACCTTATTCATACCTAATCCAATTTGAAGCATAAATGTTGCATCAAGTGTAAGTTAAAAGTATGCACCAGATTCCACAATTTAAAATGGAAAAATGCAAAAGCTTCCTACCGTGGGAGGGGGGTCACCCTCCTCCCACACCCTCCACCCCTCGGTCGCTGCACTCCCTCTCAATTTCTCACTCTCACCTCTCACCCAATGTTGGCAGCCCTGAGCTACATGATTGGCACAAGGACTGGCAATTAGGAGATCAGCAGCCATTTGGGATGTCTTCAAGATATCAGAAGATTGAACAGGGACGATTGGCTAGGAAAGTAATAGGAAGATGGAAATCTAAAGATAGCAGAGCAGATGGATTAAGGTAGAGTTGGAGTCTGCTGATGTCATGGAATCAGAAATGGCTATCTTTAGTGATATTAAGATACGGCCCAGTACTAATTTTGGAATCAAATATGATACTGAGATTATGAATTGTCCTTTTCAGTCTCAGATAATTGTCAGAGAGAGGGTTAGATTGAATGGCATAGCATTGAGAGTAACATATTAGCACAGATTGAGAGTCGATTAACAGACAGAACAAAGACTAAGAGTTGCTAGCTCATTTTTTGATTAGGAAGTTGTGGCAAGTTGCCTCCTACCCCCCTGGCACCACGTGCTTGGGTCTTGGAATCTCCCCATGTCACTATCTTACCACCAGCCTTCCCTATGTTCTCTCCTCTCCTTATCATTTCTCTGCAACTTAAAACTTATTTAATTGTGAACTTTTCCCATTTCTGTTGAGAGTTCGACCCAAAATGTTAACTCTGTTTCTCCCTCCATGGATGCTGCTTGACTTGCTTAGATTTTCGGGCACTATTTTAAATTTCTAGCATATCTTCTAGCATGATCTTATCTGATTTTTAATAGATCACCATCAATTCTCAAATATAATATCGGGGAGTGAGGTTCCACAGGTCTTCTGGCTCCTCAGCAACAATTAACATCTTCAGGCACTAATGGCATTGAAGAAAATAAACATATATTTTCAAAGAGAATTCAATGCTAATGCCATATACCAACATAGCTACCAAGATAGCCAAAAAATACTAAGTAACTTCCATGTACTGAAAACATACAACAGAAAAATTCAAGCTTCTGATAAGGACATTCCATTTTTTTAAATCTGCTCTTGATTTTTGAATTAAAATGATGATTTGGATCATTGCTTGAGTGTACAGCCTTATTTGGCCCAATTTGTTGATGATGGTATTGATACTCCACACACAGTACTTCGATTTTGTCAGGTTATTCTGCAGTCTTGGACAGTCACTTAAATTTGGGGTGATTGAAAAGGATAAATAAAAGCAAGGCTAGCTATTAAGGGCTTATAGATATGAGTAGTAAACCTTATCAATTGACCCACTTCACAACTGAGTCTAGCTAGATTTGGGAACAAAGTTGGTCAAAAAACAACACACAACAAAAGTTGTGTTATTGTGATTATTCAGTGGGTCGTTATGCCTACATCTGCTGCAATGTGCATACTTTAGGGACCTAGAGCAATATTTATTTTGGAATCTGTGAAGGATTTTATGAGACCAGGAGAAAAATATTTGCAACATTATTAATTTTACCTGTTTCAATGGAGAATTTCACACCAAATTCATCGCATTTAAAGGTGATTTGCACTGTCTATGATGCCTCTGAGATTATTGGTCTGAATGTCCAATGAATATTTCCAAGGAAGTAAGTGCAGAGAAATGCAAGTCAATTTGTATGCCATTGCCATCTGGTTTTCCCCGTCAGGCATTCAGACAAACTAAATAGAGTTGCACCAGACTGTTTTATAAAGCACAGATGGGTGCTTTAGGCTGGTGCCAATTGAAATGTTCAGACTCTAATGCTACCTGACCTACTATACAACCAGCATTTTCTGCTTTTATCTCAGGTTTTCAACATCTGCTGCATTTGGCCTTAAGACACAAATGATAATCTATCAACTTTTCGGTGCCTCTGTGAAGTTTTATGAAGATGTTGGTAAGTTTTTTATTGTTTTTTCATATGAATTAATATGAATATCTGAAAATACATTTCATTAGAACATTTTTCATGTAAAGCAATAAAATATCTCTGGATTTTCTAAACTCTGAAGTTAGAATGCTGTCTCTTTTGTTTAGTTAGAACAGGAAGGAGAGGAATAAAAAGTGGCTGTTGGAGGGAATGCTAAAGGAATGCCTTGTAAACACATTGCTTATCCTATTCAACCCATTACAAGCATCAAAAACATTATGAATTGTAGTTCATATTACACCGGAATATGATTGCAAGTATGATTACAGTCATACCCACATACCTTCAAAACATTATGAAAAATCAAAAATCTGCAAATGCTGGAAATTTAAAATTTAACAGAAAACGCTGGAAATGCAAACGGTATAAATGCAAAAGGTAAACAACACCTGTAGAAGAGAAATAATGTTTAAGGTTGAAAACTGTCAGTTCTTAAAGTACTTAAACATTAACTGTTTCTCATTCTTTTGTATGTTGTTCTTGGGATTGTGCATGGCATCCATACACAAATAGAAACATTTCTTCCATCGAACATGTCGAAAGACAGGCAACTCGATTTGTTACAAATACCTATGAGAGAGAAGTGAGTGTTACCAAACTTCTGAATTCACTGGTGTGGAACCCTCTCCATGACAAACAAAGCTCACCGTTTGACCTGCTTTTACAAAATGTTAAAAGGTCAGTTCGACATAGATTTCCAAACCTACGCCAAACCCAAACCTATTAGGAGCAGACGAGGGCATTCGATCCAATTTGCGATACAAGCTACTAAGACAGATGTGCACAGCAATTCATTCTTCCTCCGCACAATAAAGCATGGAATAGTCTTCATAGTTACTCAACCAGATGCAACTAAATTTAAGGTAGTTCTTCTTCACCAAGAATCCTTTTTTGCTTTAGTCCACCCTCCGCCACGTCCAGTTTCAATTCCATTTGGAATATTTTGGAGGACCAAGAATGTTCTCAATGTGACATGTTGGTCGAGGGATTTGATTGGCCATTACCCTGTGGATCACTCCCTTTGACTTTTAAGTATACACAATGCGTATTTAATTTTGCACTTCTTGGAACAGTGCCTCATCTCATGGTGAGACGCTGTTCGTTGAAGTACAAATAAAATTTGTAATGAATATAATTGCAAGTATATTTTTAAATCCCAAAACACCACCTCATTACTGCACATCGTCCGTTAGGCTGGACTTTTTCTGTTCGGGCATCTGGAATTGCAGCAGATGCCTTGGCCAGATCCCACTGTTGACATATTTCAAAGTACCCCTGGCCTTGTAACAATTCTTGTTAATTACCGGAGTCCCCAGATCCGCAAATCTCCAGTAAAATTAAAAAAAAATGGGAAACGGAATTTTTAAAGATTGATTTGTCAGCAACATTTTTTAATAGAAAAATACATTTTGAACGAAATAAACTTAAAAAATAATGAACTAAAGCGCCCAATAGAGCAAGCCGTTCATTCTGCTGAGACAGATGCATAATAAATCATTTTTTTATTAAAGGGGGAGAGTTGTTTTCTCAAAAAGCTGGAGAAACTCAAACCCGCTGAGTTTCTCCAGCTTTTTGTGTAACCCTCGATTCTCCAGCATCTGCAGTTCCTTCTTTAACAACGAGTTGTTTTCTCGTTCGGTGACATTAGGAATAAGCAAAGCAGAAACAAATCATGCGTCGCTCGGCATCAGCAAAGTGCTTCACTTGGTCACATGCTGGGTTGACAGGAAGGAGTCAAATGATCAACATGGAAGAACGAGTGTGAGCTCGGTGCACTGAACCCTGCGAGATAAGCACGAGGAGCCCTTGCACCATTCCCTCCTCTTCTGTAATGGGTGTGCGGGGGAGCAACTGATGCCGCCCGTGGAATTTCTCCCCTGGAATTTCACCGAAGTCGGAGCGACCTTCCGGAGCAGGAGCAGGAAGGAAAGGATCATTGCAGCGATGAGCGCAGGCTGGGTGCAATAGATCGAGCAGGATCACGGTTTTGTTTTTTTGGAGGGGGGGAAGAGAGTGTCAGGTCTGTCGGTGCACGTCCCTCGTTTGGATTTGCCTCTCCTCAGCCATGGTGGATTTCCTGGCGGACAACAACCTCTGTGGGCAGGCGATTCTGCGGATCGTGTCCCGGGGTAACGCCATCATTGCAGAACTTTTGAGACTGTCCGAGTTCATCCCGAGCGTGTTCAGACTCAGAGACAAAGCCGAGCAGCAGAAGTATGGAGACATCATATGCGACTTTAGTTACTTCAAGGTGAGGGGGTTCTGTACCCGTGCATCCTTCGATATGTTCGCAGACGTGTGCTGGAAAATAAGCAGATTAAAGTTCACCGAAACAGTCTTCCCCCTGTTGCATTTGGTCGCAGGTTTAGTGATTCATTGCAATTAAACATGTAACATTTGAATCGCGGAAGGTTTGCATTATAGTTTCTAGTTTATCTTAGCCTTGGCAAATTTTTGCTGGCTTCCCCCAATCTTTGGACAGTCATTCACCTCCTTCAGATGGTATCCCCCGCCCACAGTAATGATAGATTCCGAGGCGATTTTGGGGGTGGGGGGGGGGGGATACAAGCAACTAAACAAAACTGCTCTAACCAATTATTTTAGCTTCTGTTATACAAGCGAAATATTTATCGGCACAGTTGAGAACATTCATAAAAGACTTGCGTCGGTTGCACTTCCTGTCCACAAACTACTTCCTGTTGTAATTTTATGATATACAGTGTTGGCAATAGATTGCAGCATCACTGCTTCTTAGTTAGCTCTGTGCGCCAGACCTCTCAGTCCAGGTAGCCCCGCCTGGCCGTGGCTGACTAATGGACCAATGGAAATGCTTAATTTAATGTAAAACACTTCCACTGATGGCAGGACTTACATTAGTACAGCACCTTTTACAACCTTAGGCCACATTAAAGCATCTTGTGAATCCTGTAATAATGTACGACATACCGTGGACAGTTTGTGTGCAGCAAATGCTTATAAACAACTGTAGGATGTTTAAATAACGTTTGAATGATATTGAATAAGTGATAGATAATGACCCAAGAGGAACCAGCATGCTTTTTTTTTAAAAAAGAGTGCCAGGTGATTTGAATGCACACTTGCTGTGTTTCCCGAGATCATAAAGGAGTGGCATATAAATCCAAGGTCTATGTCTAGCTTCCCATCTCCTCCCCCCCCCCCCCCCCCCCCGTCTGCTTTCTGCAAAGACCGCTCCCTCCGTACACCCTGGTCAATTCTTCCCTTCCCTCCCCCACTACCCCCTCCCCGGGCACTTTCCCTTGCAACCACAAGAGATGCTACACTTGTCACTTTACCTCCCCCCTCGACTCCATTCAAGTCGTTCCAGGTGCGACAGAGGTTTACCTGCATCTCCTCCAACCTCATCTTTTGCAGCTGCTGCTCTAGATGTCAGTTGATCTTCATCGGTGAGACCAAGTGCAGGCCTGGCGATCGTTTCGCCAAATACCTCCGCTTGGACCGTATTAACCAACTTGATCTCCCGGTGGCTCACCACTTCAACTCCCCCTCCCATTCCGAATCCGACCGTTCTGTCCTGGGCCTCCTCCATGGCCAGAGTGAGCACCACCAGAAATTGGAGGAGCAGCACCTCACATTCTGCTTGGGCAGTTTACACCCTAGCGCCATAAACATTGACTTCTCCAATTTCCGGTAGCCCTTGCTGTCTCCTCCCCTTCTCAGCTCTCCCCCAGCCCTTGTGCTCCTCATCTTCCTTTCTCCTTTCTTCACCCCCCCCACCCTACATCAGTCGGAAGAAGGGTTTTGGCCTGAAATGTTGCCTATTTCCTTCGCTCCATAGATGCTGCTGCACCCGCTGAGCTTCTCCAGCACTTTTGTCTACCTTCGATTTTCCAGCATCTGCAGTTCCTTTTAAGCATTTATGATTATTATTTTTAAGGAATGACTGCTAGTTAACAACACAGTAAATCTTGTTTTAAGGGTCCTGATGACTATGAAGGGAAGTTGGACTCTAAGTCAGAGCTTCAGGATCTAGATGAAGAATTTCGTGAAAATCACATTGAAATATTGACAAGATTCTACCTTGCTTTTGAAAGTGTTCACAAATACGTATTTGATTTGAACAGGTAAAAATGTGTTCTATTAATGTCTGCAAAGCTGAATTTTAATTGGGGAATAACAATTGGAAACCTGAATTTGATTCATGGCATTGATGAAAAAATACTTTTCCGTTCGGAAATTTAATTATTGAATTATCTATATTGTCATGCCACATGAATACGGGATCTTCGGCCTAACTTGCCCATGCAGAGCAATCTGCCACATCTACACTAGGCCCACCTATCTGCATTTGCCCATATCTCTCTAAACCTTTCCAGTCCATGTACCAGTCCAAATGTCTTTTAAATATTGTTATAGTACCTGCCTCAACTACCTCCTCTGGCAGCTCGTTCCATTTAAAAGTTGTCCCTCGAGTTCCTTTTAAATTTTCTCCCTCTCATCTTAAACCTATGTTCTCTGGTTCTTGATTGTTGCACTCTGGGTCAAAGTCTCAGTGCAATTACCCTATCCATTCATAGAGTGATACAGCTCAAGTTGTCCACACCGGCCAACATGTCCCAGCTACACTAGCCACACCTGCCTGCGCTTGGTCCATATCCCTCCAAACTTGTCCTATTGATGTACCTGTCTAACTGTTTCTGAATTCACCCCCTTGCTCTCCAAGCAATAAAGTCCTAGCTTGCCCAATCTCTCCCTATAGCTCAGCCCCTCAAGTCCTGGTAATATCTGTGTAACTCTTCTCTGCACTGTTTGGTAGTTGTATCATGTACATGATATTATACATTTCATGGCACCTGTAATTGTGTGACTCTGTAACGAAGAAGTAATTGTATGTGTTGTTCAATGGCTGTCTCAGCATTGCTTGTTACAGTGACACATAACCACTGTTGAATTAATCTACTTTGTTGGATTATTTCAGATTTCTTGAGGATCTCAATGAAGGTGTCTACATTCAGCAGACCCTTGAAACAGTACTGCTAAATGAAGATGGAAAACAACTTCTTGTAAGTTGCTATAACATATCACAAATACTTGTAACTATTAGAATGTATATGAAGAAGTGAAACAGCAAGCTGGGTGAAACTGAAATTATGCATGTTGTGTTCATCGAAACAAGTCCTATGGCCCACTGATTCCACACTGACTGCCATTTACTTGTACTCTATTTTATTTCCATACATTCCCATCAACTTTCCCTGGATTTGACCACTAACATTCACTGGAGCAGTTAATTACAGCAGTCAATTAACCTACTAACTGGTCAGGATTGAACCAGAGTCCGTGGATTGTGAGTCAACAGTTCTACTACCTATGCCATCTAGGTGTGTCAAGTTACATGACAGCAGGTAGTTCTGCTGTAAAACAACTAACATTCCTAGAAACTTTGTGTTATTGAAAATCGCTTTATAAAAACACTCATGTCAATGGGAAAAGTATGGTTAAGGGCTGGAAAGTTTCAGATTCGCTGTAACATTTTATTTTCCCTGCAAGATTTTCAAAAATAGAGGATTTTCTAAAGCTAAAAATACTATCAGCTGTATGTTACATAGTTTTATAGAATATCATTGCACCAGCATCAATAGAAACAATTTCTTGTCAATTTCAGTGGCCTCCCGATTTGAAATTTGGGGCTATGTTTTTAAGTGACAATGGTGTCTCATTACTGCAGGGAGGTTACATCTAAAGAGTATATATTTTATGCAAAACATTTTTTTTTTTCAGACAGATTGTTTTCTGCTTGTCAGTTCACAAACTGGTTCTCCAGTTCCTAAACAAAATTAAGACATACTCAATTCAGCCTGCATATCACAAATAATGTTCCCTAATTCAGGAATCGTATTATATCCAATTTCTGTTATGGAATCATGAGTTACAACAAAACTATCTGTATATAAATGCAAATGTCTGTTGTTATAGTGCATCTTCTGATAGATCAATTGGAAACAATTTCCCTTATAGTTCTCCAGACATGAAATAGGGAATTGTGTTTTTAGAGTAAACCTCGAACTAAGGAGCATAGTCAGATGATGAGGAGGAAATTCTCCTCTCATAGGTTCTTGTATTTGTGGTTCTCTGAAAGAGCTATGGAGATGGATTAATTAAAAGTCTTAAAGATGGGAGCAGAGCAGATTTTTGGTGGAAATCAAAAGTGTTAGAACTAGGAAAAGGGAGTTGAAGCCAAGATCAATCAGCCATGTTAAATGGGAGAGCAGCTTCGAGGGGCTGTATTTTATATATTCTTGTAGGAGATTAGAATTGCAAATGAAGAGAATAGTTATGGGAGATGAGACCTCAGAAGGGTTTGTAAGTAATTAGCATTTGCATTGCTGTTGATCCAAAGTTCAGGGTTAGGTAGCACAGTAACAGCAAAATATTTAACATGCAATGATTATTGTAGTTGATTGGAGAATATTTAACGTTTAGTACCAAACAATCAGAACGTGCTTCATTCCCCAAACATACCAAGCTAACTTGCCTTGGTCTGAAATTAACCACTTGAAAGTGTGATGAAAGAAGGTTCACCAATGACTTTCAAGAAGAAATTGGATGAGAATTTGAAGATGAAACAATTTGCAGGGATGTAACAAATAAGTCTAGGAACAGGATAGCTACATTGTAAGTGATAAAAAACCCAGCCTGGGCTCAATGGGTCAAATAAACGTTTTGAGCAGCAATGGTTTAATGTGTAGCAATAAAAAAATGTTCGTCAATTGATGCAAAATGACACATGAAAAGATGTTTGTTTATAACTTTGTTTACTTTTTAACGTGGGTTAAGTACGTGGCTGATACTTAACCAAAAATATTTTTTGGTTAAGTATCAGTGTCCAGCCTTCATATTCTTTATTCACCAGCAGTAGTTTAGAATTTCTTGTCTGAAAGCTTGGAAGAATGTTCTTCTTGTTATCCTAACCTACCAGTAAATGTATCTAATGTATCATAACAAAGACCACATATATTTGTTTTATTATCGCTGGCTAACTTTGACCTATTGTTATTGTTCAGTGTGAAGCCCTGTACTTGTATGGAGTCATGCTGCTCGTAATTGACCACAAAATTGAAGGAGAGGTGCGAGAAAGGATGCTAGTTTCCTACTACAGATACAGGTACTGTACACTAAACAAAGGCAAGTATGTTATTGTCATTTCATGTCTTAATTGCAAATAATGTAACCTATTGGCATGACTGTATTGCAAGGCAGCATAAACTTAAACTGAGCAAGAGTTCAGTTCTTCCTTTTGCATTCCCATCAACTACTCCCCCCATATCCTTCCCCTATTCCAACAAAATGGGCAACATTTACAATAAACCTACAAACTTGCTTCTATTTGGGATGTGGAAGGAAACTGGAACACCAGGAGGAAACCCATGCATTCATATGTAGAACCTGCGAACTCCACATAGCACCCAAGGTCTGGATTGAACCCGGATCACTGGAGCACTGAGATGGCAGCTCTAACCTCTGGATCAATACAGTTTCACATTTCACTAAACACTTCCTGTTTGGTAATGCCAGAGCACGTGGAATTGAAGGTAAATTACTGTCTCAGTTAGGAAAGGCAGCAGGAAACATAATTGGGACAATTAGCAAGATATATTAGCAGGATATGACTAATGGTGCCTCGTGGAGTTTTGTAATGGGGTTGGAGTTGATCATTGCTTTCCAAATGACTGATGGAAAACTGAAGACATACGACTTCGGGGCTGTGGTGGCATTGCGGCGGCGGCAGCGACCCGACTTTGGAGGCGCGGCCGCGGGCCCAGTGGACAACACGTCGGCAGCTCGCAGGTCCCAGGTTGGTGACCGATTCTCGGGAGCTCCCGCAACAATAGCTTCGTCTGCTGGACTGGAGGGTGGCAGCTTCGACTGCCCCTGGATGCAGAGTTTGAACCAGCCCATTCGCGGAGCTCGGATTCGGCCCCGGGACTTACCATCACCCGGCGGGGGGGGGGGGGCCCAACATCGAAAGCCTGGATCGCCTCAATGCAGAGTGAGAACAAGGAGGGAAGAGACAAGGACTTTTGCCTTCCATCACAGTGAGGAGGTGCCTGGTAGACTCACTGTGGTGGATGTTAAACTGTTTAATTGTGTGTTCTGTCATTTTATGCTATGTCATGACTGCAAGGTATGCAATTTCGTTCAGACTGAAGAGTCTGAATGACAATAAAGGATACTTTATACTTTATACGATCATTGTCTTGGGACCTTTAAAAGATACAATAATGCTGAAAAGATTGAGCAGCAGCGGTTATTTGTGTGCATCATGAAAATGGCTAAATCGAGAATATAATCAAAAGCTTGAATGAAATGTCCTTCTCTATGTCTGGAGGACTAGAATATAAGTAGGTGAAAGTTCCCCGATAAGTGTACTAAATACTTAATGGAATCAGCTGAGTGCATTGAGATTCTTTGGGATTGTGCCTTATGAAAGAGTTATTGTCCATGGAGGTTGCTAACCAACTGATTCGAAGATTTCAGAATTTAACTCTAGGTCAGCACGTGTGATTGACATTCCTACCTCGTACTTTTGCAGACATTCTCGATCCCTTTATTATTTTACACTGATTCCTGAATGTAACCATTTGCAATTAATTTTTAATTATCCTTTGATCCTCTTAAAATAACATAGATATTACTTCAGATGAGGACAGTGAGGTGATAGGCGGGGTGGGGTGGTGGGGGGGGTTGAGTTCGTGTGGGGGTGGTGTGGGGGGGGGAATGATGTGGTGTGGGGTGGGGGGGTGGTGGGTGGGGGGAAGGGGGGAGGAGTAAAGGGCAGGTGTGGGGGGAGGAGGGATGTATGGGGAGGAGGGGGAAAGGAGGGAGGGGGGGTGAAGGGACTCCACTCAGCGGCCACTGGCCGCAGCACCACACAACATCTCCCAACTCTACACAGCAGATTTCCCGACTCCACACAGCATCTCCCAACTCCACACAGCGGCTTACCTGACTCCACACAGCGGTTTTCCTGACTCAACTCTTGCGGACTCGATCAGGACTACTTGCGGACTCAGCCCCGCCTCCTGGGCTTTAATCTCCAGCGGGTGCCTGAAGGGGCATTGCCTTCATGGTAACTGACAGGCGAGAATACCAATCTGCTGATCTCATGATTTCTTAAACCTTCATAACCTTTGTATAATTCCCCCGATCGGAACAAAACTTGGTGGGTTGGAGTAGAGGAGAACGGTGAGTAAGGTGGCGAAAAAGTCCTATCGATAAAGGGTGCCATTTTTGCGCAAATTATAAAAAAAAAAAGCAAACCGGAAGTGGACAAGATAAGAGTTTTAGTAATAGTATAGATTGTAAATGGGTTTGTTGTTATGTTAAAGTGCCGGTAAAGGTGCAGCAAGTAATAATTTGAATGTACTGCTTCTGGTCCATATGACAATTAAACGCTCATGACTAGTGAGTGTACTTCATCAAACTAAAGCGTTACCTCATAACATCACCAGCACTCTCAATTTTAACTGAAGATTTTATTTTACTAAATTTAAAGCTGAGAGAAAGAATGTAAATAATTTCCAACCTTTTAATTTATGAATGTGTTTCTACTGGTGAAATTGGTGGGGGTGGGGGGGGGGGCATGGAATAATTTTGTATTTCTAGTTGGTGCTTTTCAGCAGCCAATGATTTTGTGCCCAGACAGTAAGTGACTAATGTATTGTGTCTGTTACAGTGCAGCACGTTCATCCTCTGATTCAAATTTGGATGATATCTGCAAGCTGCTGCGTAGCACGGGATATTCCTCGCAGCTTGGCTCAAAAAGGCCTCCTAATTACCCAGAGAGCTACTTCCAAAGAGTGCCCATTAACAAGACGTTCATCTCAATGGTGGTTGGCCGGTTGCGCTCAGATGACATTTACAACCAGGTTAGTGGTCTACAACAACCAAATACATGCCATTTAAAACAATGGTGACATCTGAAGGATAAGGGTACTGACTGGGGATGATCAGCCATGATCACATTGAATGGCGGTGCTGGTTCGAAGTGCCGAATGGCCGACTCCTGCACCTATTGTCTATTAGCAGAAACGAGCACGAGCAGACGATTCCCCAAGTTCGGGAAGCAGTCAGAGGTGAGGACGTAGGTAAGACCACATTTAGACCATTGTGAGCCGTTTTGGGCCCCATGTCTGAAGAATGATGTGTTGCCGTTGAAGAGGGCCGAGAGGATGTTTTAAAACATTTTTGTTTAATTGTTTTTATTAGAAGCAATTGTACAAGGATAAAACATTCGGCATCTAAAATTATACAATTATTGTACAGCTTCATTTTTAACCTTATAACCTGAAAAATAAGAGAAACGAAGAGAGAGAACAAAAGAGGGAAAAAGTGAGAAGTGAAAAGATAGCTCGAAAAAGCACATAGAAAAGACCCCTAGACTACCAAAGTAGTGTGGCCGAAAAGGGAGTAGAGATAGAAGAGAGAAAAAAAAAGAAAGTGGAGATATACCTGCCCCTCGTTCCCCCCCCCCCGTCCACCTCACCCAACCCAGAATCGGATTTAAATTTAGATTTGTGTTGCGCCATACTATCCTTGTAAGAATTCGGTGAAGGGTGTCCATGTCTTGAAAAATGGATCTGGTTTTTATGCCAAGACTGTCTAATATTTTCCAAATGCAGTGTCTTGGACATGTTTGTAATCCACATCTTCACTGCAGGGACTGATGTGTGTTTCCAAAATGTAAGTATTCGTTTTTACGCCGTTATCAGGCCATTGTTAAGGAAACTTCTTTGAAATAATGTTAGCTCAGAACTGGCTTCTGACGTACCTAGTGTGATCAATTCTATGTCGGGATCCAATTTTATTTTAAGTATTTTAGAAAAAATATCAAAAATTCCTCTCCAGAAATTGTGTAACTTTATACAGGAGGCAAAAGAGTGGGTTATGGTTGCTTCCTGAAAGAGACATTTATCACAAATAGGGGAACATTTGGGAAGATCTTATTCAGTTTAGACTTTGAGTAATAAAGTCAATGCTGTATTTTATATTGTATCAGCGAGTGCCTAACATTAAGAGAACAGTTGTGAGTATATATAGAAGGCTTTCCTCCCAACTATCTTTTAAAATTGTTTGGCCCAGTTCGTCTTCCCAAGCTCGCCTAATTATTTCCGATGATGGAGTTTGTAAATTTAAAAGGGTATTGTAAAGGAACGATATTAACTTATTTGAATCAGACTTTTTATTCATGCATTTGTCTAGTATGTCTGGAACCATATATTGACAGTCTTGTGTGTGTGATTTCACATAATCTCGTATTTGAAGGTATCTAAAATATTGGCTACCTTTCAAATTTACATTTCGACTATAATTCTTGAAATGAGAGGTGAGTCCCCCTCATAAAGGTCTCCAAGCTTTTTAATTCCTAAGCTTTCCCATTGTATAAACGCCATA
This sequence comes from Okamejei kenojei, assembly GCA_035221665.1. Lineage (NCBI taxonomy): Eukaryota > Metazoa > Chordata > Chondrichthyes > Rajiformes > Rajidae > Okamejei > Okamejei kenojei. Next base: position 95,084,908 of record CM069134.1, read on the forward strand.
TCTAAAGTTTAAACGAGGGATTATTGGCGATTGGTAAGAGAAGAGATATATTTCTCAATTTAAAGGTTGATTTCACCTGTTTTCAGATTCGAAAGGTGCTATGGATTATCGGATTTTTCTCATACGCTGATTTCTTCAGATTTATTGGAGAGAGAAGAATCGCGCCTATATTAAAAGGCAAACAATCTTCCCTCTCCATTATTAGCCAGTTTACCTGTTGGCATGTATCGTCCATCCAATAGATTAAATTTTTAATATTCGTTGCTCAGTAATAGTAAACAAAATTAGGGAGAGCCAGTCCGCCGATTTCTTTAGGTTTACAGAAATGTCGTTTATGAATCCTGTGAGTTTTGTAATCCCAAATAAAGTTTGTGATCACAGAATCGAGTTTTATAAAAACATTTTTAGGGAGAAAAATCGGTATTGATTGAAATAGGTTCAGGATTTGTGGAAGGAAGATCATCTTTATGGCATTTATTCTACCTATAAGGGAGATTGAAAGCGTTTTCCAAAATTGAATAAGGGCATTTCGTTTGGTAATTAATGGTGGACAATTTACTTGAAATAAAGAAGGGTATTTTCTAGTTACGTAAACTCTAAGATATTTAATTTTTTCTGTGGACTCCTATATATATTGTCACTGTCAATTTCCTTCCTTGTATTTTCTTAAAATATTTAACTAAAATCTGGAGTGTAGTTCAGCTGGCTGGTACTTCAGCTGGCTGGTAATTCTCTACAGACCTTTGCTTCAGCGCTACAGACACAAAGTGCCTGGGCAACTCAGCAGGTCAGGCAGCATCTCTGAAGAAAAAGTGTAGGTGATGTTTCATGTCGGGACCCTTCTTCAGTCTGAAGGATACTGATCTGAAATATCACTTATCCTTTTTCTACAGAGATGATGCCTGAGCTGCTGAGTCACTCCAGCACCTTGTGTCTATCTTTGGTATAAACCCTGTCAACTGTAGGCTGGGCGATCATTTTGCGGAACACCTTTGCACAGCCCACCTGAACCTACCTGATCTCCCAGTTGCCAAACACTTTAATTCTCCTCATTCCCATGCAGACCTTTCTGTCCTCGGTCTCTTCCATTGTCAGAGTGAGGCTAAATGCAAATTGGAGGAACAGCATCTCATATTTCATTTGGGCAGCAAACAGCCCAGTGGTATGAATATTGATTTATCTCACTTTAGGTAGCCCCAGCATTCCCTCTCTCTCTATTCCTTCCACACCCAAGTTGCACTAGCTTCTCGTTTTCACCCAACAAACAGCTAACAATGGCATGCTTCTTTTATCATTGTTACTGTTTTATTCATTGTTCCTTCTCTCTCCACATCATCGTTTCCCTTATCCCTAACCAGGCTGCAGAAGGGTCTTGATCCGAAACGTTACCCATTCCTTCCCACCAGAGATGCTGCAATGAGTCCCGCTGAGTTACTCCAGCTTTTTGTATCTATCTTCGGTTTAAACCAGCATCTGCAGTTCCTTCCTACACATCTGTACTTATTTGTATCTACTGGTTTATTAACTATTTTATGAAGTGACTCTTCTCCTCTGTTGTAAAGTGGATCACGAATAAGAAATAGAAAAATAAGTGCAACAGCTGCTAAGCAAGTATTGATTTGTTTATACACTTATGCAGCCTTAGTGACTAAACAAATCGATTCCTGATTTTAAGATGTTAATCTGCTATTCCAAGTTTTCCCTTTGGTGATTTTTTGTTTTGTTTTCTCTCTTTCAGGTTTCAGCATACCCACTGCCAGAACACCGTAGCACTGCTTTAGGTACTCAAGCTGCTCTGCTGTATGTCATCCTTTACTTTGAACCTTCCACTCTTCACACACAGCAAGCCAAGATGAGAGAGATTGTGGATAAATACTTTCCGGATAATTGGGTAGGACAAGATATGCTGCATAGTCTGCAACAATTCATTTGTCGGATTAGATCAGCAATCCACAACAGTTTTCTGTGTAGATGAGAGTTCAAAGACATGAAAACTAAATGATCCAATAAAGCAATTGATCGCTTTGACATGTCCGGGGGATTCATTTTTTTTTAATACTGAGCAGCTTTGAGATCATGCTATTAAATTAGTTCTGCTAAAACATGGAAAACAATAAAACTGCTGGAGTTACTTTTTTTTAGTGACTAGACTGTTGTTCTTGCTTTCAATGGGACCTTGCCCTAGAGTTGTCCCAGTGCTCGGGCAAGGAAGTTATCTGGGATGGTTTTGACTGGGATGGTTTTACATTGTGAAGTTCACTGTGCCTGAGTTATTGATCAGAGTGAACACCCACTCTTGTGGACACTTCTCACTGTGAAGTCTGTCACAGACGGATTCCACCGCCTGTTGGTCAATAATTGGATCGATCTCCTGAACCAGTGACCGGGGATCTACTGGCGTGTGTTCTTTCCGAACTGAACTCACTGAGGAATGAATCCATTAGAGCCACTCTCTGCTGGATTCTAAGTTGTCCCTGCCTTCCCTCTGGAACCCTCCTCGTCCCCATCAGATGCCGAGTTCCAAGAACTCTGGTTAAACGTGTCCGGCCACGGTTAAGTCTGTGAAACTGGCCCCATCAGAGTCTGCGGGCGGGGTTAACGAAAGAAAGGACCATTCCACCTATTTTTGCAGGTGCCTTTTCGTGAGGAGTGTGTGAGAGAGAGAGAGAGTGGAGGAGTGTGGTGCGAGATTTCATTTCCAGCGGCATGTAAATGATGGACCACAAGGGTTGGCAGTAGCGAGAGTTTCAACAATTTGTTTATTTTCAGCTGTTAAAAAAATAAAACGCAAAGCGACCTGAATGATTGGCACTTATTGCCGATGTCCTACATACTGCCATTGGTAAAGTTACATTACTATACCGCAAGGAGTGAACAAATCAACATATATCACACAATACTGTAAATGTTTGTTTGCCGAAGTTCTTACTAGGCACACCAATAACTGCAATGAGCGTATAACTGTTATACCAGTGTCTCAAACTAACTGCTATGTTAACTGTTATAACTGCTATGTTAGTTAACTAACTAACTGTTATACGCTCCGAAGCATAAAGAAATAACACACCGAAACATAAAGCAATAAAACCAACAAAATCATTGTAGTTTTGTACAAATGAACCACAAACACACCTAGTTAATAGTATTGAAAGCAGTATTTTCTTACCTCGAAGAAGCAAAACTGGAAAAAACAGATGAAACGCAGGTCTGTATACACGCAGCAGCTCAGCTGGTGAGAATGTTTATCGCGAATGACCTATGACCTGGGAATGCGCAGTTGAAATACCAAACTCGCTTATTCCCCTCACGATTTTATTTACGTAGATAAGATCACCCCTTTGCCTATAGCACTCCAAGGAATAAAGTCCTAGCTGAACTCTGGACTTTATATTCTCTGCACTCTTTCCAGCTTAATGATATTCTTCTTACAGCAGGGTGACCAAAACTGAACACAATAATCCAAATGCAGCCTCGTCAATGTCATGTGAAACTGTAACATAACGTCCTGTTTTGTCTCCATGGAAAACACAATTCCAGCAGTTTGTTTTGCACAGAAACCTTTTGTGACTTCAGGGTGTCCCTAAGTGTTCAGCGTTTACTCAATTGCCCTTGATCTGTGATATGATAAGCATGCAAAAGCGAGATATTTGCTCAAGAAATTAATGTTTTGGTTTATTTTTCTCTCGTCAGGTAATAAGTATTTACATGGGAATCACTGTTAATCTGATTGAAGCTTGGGAACCATACAAAGCTGCAAAGATGGCTTTACACTATACACTGGAGCAGTCGAACATCAGGGAACAGGTACAATCTCTGAAGGATAATGCTTCACCCAGTTGTAATTTATGTACTTTGCATTTTAATTTACCCCATCATCCATTAATTGTTGTTTTTAGCACAAATTTCTTGATAAGAAACCGGTACCCTGCTTGACAATTAAAAAAAAAAGTCCAACATGGTTTAAAACAAGAGCTGTCAATTCACCATTTATTCTGCATTCCGTAGCTAGTAGAGCTTCTACCACACGACTCCAGCAACGTGGATTCAGCCCTGACTTCTGGTGTTTGCGTGAAGTTTGCATGTTTCTCAGTGTGCCCACGTGGGTTTCCCCTCAGTTCTCCAGTTTGCTCCAACCTCTTTGTACTTCCAAATTTGTGAGGGTTGGTAGATTGATTGGTTGTTATAAATTGCCCCTTGTGCATGCATGAATCTGGGCAAAGTTGATGGGAATGTGGGGAGAAAGAAGTGGGAATTGGCTTGTGTAAATGGGGGCTTCAAGGATGTTTTCCCATGCTGGATGACTATTGTCACCCCTGTTAGCTTTCCCTATGGGTACACGTGTTACATCTGTGGCTAATGATTACACTGACATGGGCTTTCTTATGCAGGCCGGTCGCTATGGTAGGAACGTTGACTGCCTGCGCCAGCAAGTGCAGCAGTTTCTAAAGGAAGGCTTCTTGAGAGAAGAGTATGTGCTGGATCATATCCCTAAACTACTCAACTGCCTGAGGGATTGTAACGTGACCATTCGCTGGTTGATGCTTCACACTGCAGACTTTGGTAGGTCTGAAGGAAAATGTGTTAGAATCTGCTCTGGTACCATTTAAAGGCCTTAATTAGTGCTGGACATTGAAGGATTGATTTGCAACTACTAAATGCAGAAATCTTCCTCTCTCCCTAATTTAGTTGAAATTGGTTGAATGGACTAAGATTGTTGTGTTGGTCAGAGAAAATTGATGGAAATTGTAACTGATCTGAAAATATTGTGTAATTCATATGCTGAGACCACTGGAGGTCTTGCCCCCAAATCCAAATATTTTTTATAAAAGTGGCTGTGTGAAAGGTGCTAGTTTTTGATATTGCAGTATCAGTTGTTGATGGGGCTGTGACGAGATGCGTGGTTAATTTGGGCAATCTAATTCCTGCATTGGCTCTCCATTGCAGTTCTTCCAAATCTCGGAGGTCTGAGCAGCCATTAAGAATGTGAGCCACTTTAATACTGGTGAGGTGAGAGCTAATTATCCTGCCCTTGGAGGAGCCTAAACTGCCCTGTGAGCTGATCCCTCTGCATGTGAGCAGACTTGTTCCCTTGCACGTGCTCATCAATCAGTCGTCATAGATCTCTGCGGTTTATTAGTCCAGCCTCAATACCAACGTATAGCCAGACTTCCCCACCCTCTCCCCAATGACAGTGTTCGGTTTCTGGGAGCTGTTCGTAACGCGGACTGTTTGTGAGGGGTTTCGCAGAGCAGCTGTGATGGGAAAGCGAGTAGGTTTAGGAAGAGCGAACACAAGCTGGCCTCACTGACTCAGAAAGTGAGTCTACTCAGCGCTTCCAGCGGTGCTTGGCTTAACTCGGTCCCCGATTGTTGTGGCTCAGTGGGCAGTAGGGATGGAGAGAGAAAGCACACAGAAAGTTCCCGTTCCCACCCAACAGCAATTGTGTGCAGACAATAAATCTATCCCTATCCATCCTGCTGGGAAGAGGAGGGAGGAGGGGGAGGGGGGGAGGGGAGGAGGGGAGGAGGAGGAGGGGAGGACGTGAAGAGGAGGAGGGAGGGCAGAGGGGGCGTGGGGGGGGGAGAGAGGGGGAAGGAGGGATAGGGGAGGGTAGGAGAGGAAGGGAGAGGAGGGGGGAGTGGGGGAGAGGATGGGAGGGTGGGAGAAGAAGGGGGAGAGGAGGAAGAGTGGGGGAGAGGGGGGGGGAGAGTGGGAGGGGGTGAGGAGGGGGGAGAGGAGGGGGGGAGAGTGGGAGAGGGCGGATTTGAACTCGGTGAGCGGGCAGTGCGGGACCTCGCGGGACCGCTGAAGCCTTCTGAAGCCCAACCAAATTACTGCGTGTTCAGCGGCTTCAATCGAGAGCCATGGGGGAGGGTGGCTGGACTGTGGGCGGGGCGCGCTGCAGCCGGCCGTCAGAGTGTGAGTAGACTGCGAGGAGGCAGTTAACGTAACTAGCAGCTCGTGCAAAAACAGTGTCCATCAGGCTGTGCTTTGAAAACAGTGCGCAGCTGGCCACGAGGAGCAGAACCATTGTGACGTTATCAGGTTGTTAGATTTTTTTAAAATCTCAGATTTGTGAACAATTTGAAGAAATAACTCAAGAAATAATGAATCAAATTTTCAGTTGAGGCGAATTTTCAGATCATGAGGTGAATCTCTACCGGAATATGTAAAACATTCTGGTAGAAGTTTCACCGTTAGCGCGTCGGGTTTTCGAGGAGATGTGAATCACAGAAAAACACACAAGTAAACACACAAATACATCCAAGATCAGAGTTTTGTAATAATATAGATATAAGTGGAGCGAACACCTTTTTATCGCATTGGTCCAAACCAGAATTGAATAAAGCTTCTTGCAATCCCACTGGTGAAAAATATGTTTATGAAGAAAACATACCAATTAATTGGTATGCTTGGTGTAATGCATTCAATCTGCCACTGTATTCACTGCACCTGGTCAATATTATTTTAAGTTAGGGAGTTGTGGGTATAACACCCTCTCCTGGGACTTGAGCATAAAAATTGAGGCTGACATCTAATGCCTCAGAGAGATAGAGAGAGGTGAATTGTTGGAAATTATATACTACAGGAGGCTTCAATTTGAGGCCTTGTCTGTCAGGTCATGGGCTGCATTTCAAGGTAGAACAAGGGAGTTATACCCAGAGTCCTGGTCAGAATTTATCCCTCGCTCAACATAATTTGCAGGAGCTTGCTGTGCGCAAATAAGCAGCCATGTTCCTGCATCGCGACACAGGTTCGAAAGTAGCTGCAGTGCACTTTGTGGCTTCCTGAAGGGGAAGTCAATAATGTTCTACAAATGTACATCTCTCTTTCTAATGAGTGAATCCCCTTCTTTCTTATTTTTCAGTGTATGATCCAAACAACAAGCGTCTGCGACAGATTAAGGATCAAGTATTAAATGATTCAAAATACAGTCCAAAAACCCTTTTCCAACTGTTGCTGGACAGCGCCCAGTTTGAGTTTGTTTTGAAGGAGGTACAGTTCTCTTGATCTCTGTGATTGTGCTTCTTGTAAATGATTTTAAAAAAACATTCCATCTAGCAGATTAATTGAAATATGCAGAACTGACCATCTGAAAACGTGACCAGTTATGAGTGGGTAGGATGGTGCGATTGCTGGGGTTGGGGATGTTATCGAGCCTGATCATCTTTAGCTGCGTCTTTGATGACCTTCCTATGTTCAAAAGGCCTGAAATGGAGATTGCACTTGGTTCCCCTCCAAGTTCCACACTGTCCTGGCTTGGAAATACGTCATCATTCCTCTTCCTTGTGTAATCCTTGTGCCTGCATGGAAAGTTAACAAATTAATTAATACTTGTCTGCCAGACTTGGACGGGCATGGTTTGATCAGCGGTAGGTAACATTCTTGCCTCAAAATCCCTATGCAATGACCATCTGCAACAAGAAAAAGTAACTACCTACCGTTGACATTCAAAAGCATTACCATTGCTGAATCCCCCATCATTAACCTCCTGGGAGTCACTATTGACCAAAACTCACCAGGATTGGCAAGGTAAATACCATAGCTACAAGAGCAGGCCAGAGGCATCATACTCTGTGGCAAGTGACTCATATCTTGACACCTCAAGGCGTTTCTACCATCTGCAAGTCACGAGTATGATAGAATATTATCCACTTGTCTGGATGAGTGCAGATCCAACTCTAGAAGCTTGACAGCATCCTTGACAAATCAGCCTGCTTGAATCGAACCTTTTTCCTTAACCTTAAATCATTAATTCCCTTCTTTATTTACATGCTGTAGCTACAGTGTGAACCATCTACAAAATGTACTGCAGTTGCTCAATAGACCACCTGGACAGCACCTCTCAAACCTGTGACCTCTACCACTCAAAAGGACAAGGGCTACAGGCCAATGGGAACACCGCCACCTGCAGGTTCCCCGCCAAGTTGCACACTGTCCGAGCCTGGAAATGTGTTATCATCCCTCCTCCTTCATGTCTGAGTCTTGAAACGCCCTTCCCAACAATACTGTGGGAGCACCTTCACCAGAAAAATTGCAATAGTTTGAAAAGCTGCCTCGCCCTCACTTTTCAAAGGGCAATTTGCGACAAAGCTGTTCTCAACAGTGACATTTACATCCCCACAAAAAAACACTTTTATCAAATAAACAATTTGTCGAAATTTTGCTTTTTTATTGAAAGAATGCGCAGGTTCTGACCCAGCGTTTGTATCACCATTGCAGGATTACTCCATTTTTAAAGGAGCCATTTTGGCGCTGTGATGTAAAACTAAGGTCCTCTTTAGTATTTGCATTTTCTTAGCTCATGTTAGTATTAAATATTCAGTATTCTGGACGTTTCATGGGCTTTGTCAACCTCTACAATGCGTCATAGAGCTAATCATCCTTGGATGAATGACCCACAAAAATGGGCAATTCATGTTAAATTCCTCTGAAATATGTGCAGCGTGATGTATATAAACTTTTTGAGATGTGATGCAGTAATTGAGACAGAATCTCTATCTCTTCCAACAACTTCCAAATACACATATTCATACTCTATAGTTTGAAATAATTTGTTTCAATTGATTAGCGTTGTTCCCCAAAAACTATTGTTCACTATCTTAATTTCTCCCTTTCCACCAGGATAACATGAGTGTGCCATTTGAGTCTTCCACCACTGGTGGCTGACCTTCCAGCCTCACTCCCCCCCCACAGATGTTTAGAAATTTTTGCAAAGTAATTAAAAATAAGTAACTGAAATATCACATTTACATAAATATTCAGACCCTTTACTCAGTACTTTGTTGAGGCACCTTTGGCAGCGATTACAGCCTCAGGTCTACTTTGGTATGACGCTACAAGCTTGGCACAGCTGTATTTGGGTAATTTCTCCCATTCTTCTCTGCAGATCCTCTCAAGCTCTGTCAGGTTGGATGGGAAGCATCAATGCACAGCTATTCTCAAGTCCATCTAGAGATATTCGATCGGGTTCAAGTCCAGGCTCTGGCTGGGCCACTCAAGGACATTCACTGACTTGTCACGAAGCCACTCCTGCGTTGTCTTGGCTGTGTGCTTAGGGTCGTTGTCCTCTTGGAAGGTGAACCCCTGCTCCAGTCTGAGGTCCAGAATGCTCTGGAGCAGGTTTTCATCAAGGATCTCTCTGTACTTTGCTCCGTTCATTTCCCTCGATCCTGACTAGTTTCCCAGTTCCTGCGGCTGAGAAACATCCCCACAGCATGATGCTGCCACCACCATGCTTCGCCGTAGGTGTGGTATTGGCCTGGTGATGAGCGGTGCATGGTTTCCTCCAGACGTGACGCTTGGCATTCAGTCCAAAGAGTTCAATCTTGGTTTCATCAGACCAGAGAATCTTGTTTAGGTGTCTTTTGGCAAACTCCAAGCAGGCTGTCATGTGCCTTTTACTGAGGAGTGGCTTCCTTCTATCCATTCTACCATAAATGCTTGAATAGTGGAGTGCTGCAGATATAGTTGTCCTTCTGGAAGTTTCTCCCATCCTATCAACATAGGAACCCTGGAGCTCTGTCAGAGTGACCATCGGGTTCTCGGTCACCTCCCTGAACAAGGCCCTTCTCCCCCGATGGCTCAGTCTATGAAGATTTCTGGTGATTTCAAAGTTGTTTCATTTAAGAATGACGGAGGCCACTGTGCTCTTCTGGACCTGCAATGCTGCAGAAATTGTTTTATACCCTTCCCCAGATCTGTGTCTTGACACAATCCTGTCTCGGAGGTCTACGGACAATTCCTTTGTCTTCATGGCTTGGTTTTGAAGCTCAATTTTGAGTGTCATCGCAATGTAAGTCTGAATACTTATGTAAATGTGAAATTTCAGTTATTTCTTTTTAATTACTTTGCAAAAAATTCTAACACCTATTTTCACTTTTATATTATGAGGTATTGTGTGTAGATTGATGATATAAAAACATGAATTTAATCAATTTTTGAATAAGGCTGTAATGTACCAAATGTGGAAAAGTGAAGGGGTCTGAATACATTCTGAATGCACTGTAAGTTCTTGGGTCTCTCTGTTCCTGATAGATTCAATAAACTTTCTCACAATTGATGCTGAACTGACAGTTCTGGTTTTTCATTCTTTTGTTTCATAATTTAGCACACTGTCTGCATTATTAATGGTGTGAAGGAGAACAGGTGCTTTTCTTAGCTGGCTTAATTACTGTGTAGTTTGTGCTGCTGTCTTTATATGATTTTTTTTTTTCCTTTACTCCCCATTTCTCAAAATTGCTTTCTTATGCAGTAAAGTTAGGGTTTGGTGCACATCACACTTAATCATAGCAACTCAAAATCACAGCCTCTAATGTGCAATAATTTTGCACTACAAATTAGAATCCTTTTCTTATGGTCACTTCAATCTATTTTTAATCTTGCAGCAGTAAAAGCCAGTTTTTTATTGGATGACATTTACTTAATTTATTATTTAGATGTTCAAGCAAATGCTGTCGGAAAAGCAAGTGAAATGGGAAAGCTATCAGAAGGAGGGCTCTGAGAGAATGACTGAGCTGGCAGAGGTGTTCTCTGGAGTAAAACCTCTCACCAGAGTGGAGAAAAATGGTATGAAATTTATCTCTGAGTACTCATACATGAAATATATAAAGCTAGTTTTAGTTGAGTCCCAGCAGAATTATTCAGAAAGTGATGGCAAGGCTTAATGCTTGCTTTTGTTTTGGCCAAGGCATTAAGCAAAATCTTAGTTTAGCAAAGATGGTTGTTGGTCTTCAGCAGTACAACACTGGATCGGTGGACCTTTCCCTTCCTCTCTCCACGTATTTCACTCACTCCCTCACATCCCTGTCCATGGCCTATGGTCTCCTCCCACGGGTTTGATATGGATTGGGGGGGTGGGGTTGCATGTGAGTCAGTAAAGACTTGGTAATCTCTTGATTGCAGTTATGTTTAAAAATAAAATGTAATGACAAGGATCTGCAGATGCTGGTTAGATATGCCAAAGATAGACACCAATTGCTGGAGTAACTCAGCTGGTTGGGCAGAAGGTCCGGAAGTGGCGGCGCTGCCTTAGCAGCTGCGGCTCGCCTGCAGTCAGTCTGTTCTTTCTTTTTTTTTGTTGTTTTCTTGTCCTGTTTTAGCTAGTTAATTTGAGTTATTAGGTTGTGTAAGTGTGGGGGGGGGGGGTGAGAAACTTGTTTTAGTCTCTTCCTTCGGGGGGATGCAACTTTTCTTGTCGTATCCCCCATCTTCGTCTCCGTCTGCGCTGAGGCCTAATGGCGGAGCTGGCGGCCTCCAACTTGGACCGACCTCGAGGCTCCGGAGGCAGACTTATGAGCACGAGTCTGGCCGACTTCGGGGCTGTGGCAACATTCCGGCGGCGGCCCAACTCGGGGCTGAGGCGGTGTCCCGGCGGCGACGGCCCGATTCGGGGCTGAGGCGGTGTCCTGGCGGCGGCGGCCCGACTCGGGGCTGAGGCGGTGTCCTGGCGGCGGCGGCCTGACTTGGGGCTGAGGCGGTGTCCTGGCGGCGGCGGCCTGACTTGGGGCTGAGGCGGTGTCCCGGCGGCGGCGGCCCGATTCGGGGCTGAGGCGGTGTCCTGGCGGCGGCGGCCCGACTTGGGGCTGAGGCGGTGTCCCGGCGGCGGCGGCCCGATTCGGGGCTGAGGCGGTGTCCTGGCGGCGGCGGCCTGACTTGGGGCTGAGGCGGTGTCCCGGCGGCGGCGGCCCGACTTGGGGCTGAGGCGGTGTCCTGGCGGCGACGGCCCGATTCGGGGCTGAGGCGGTGTCCCGGCGGCGACGGCCCGATTCGGGGCTGAGGCGGTGTCCCGGCGGCGACGGCCCGATTCGGGGCTGAGGCGGTGTCCTGGCGGCGGCGGCCCGTGGGGCTGAGGCCCCGGCGGCGAGGCTGAGGCGGTGTCCGGATTCGGGGCTGAGGCGTCCCGCGGTGATGGCCCGATTCGGGGCTGAGGCGGTGTCCCGGCGGCGACGGCCCGATTCGGGGCTGAGGCGGTGTCCCGGCGGCGGCGGCCTGACTTCGGAGGTTCGGCCGCCGGCCCAGTGGACGACATCATCGGGAGCTTGCAGGTCACAGGTTGGTGACGTGTTTTTCCAGAGCTCCCGCGGCAACAGCTTCGTCCGCTGGACTGGAGGGCGGCAGCTTTGACACCGCCCCGGGCCGCGGAGTTTGAACCGGCCCGTTCGCGGAGCACGGTTGAGCCACGGGATTTACTTACCAGCATCTGGTGGGGTCACAACATCGGAAGCCTGGATCGTCTTAGCGCAGAGGGAGGACAAGGAGGGAAGAGACAAAGACTTAAGACTTTTGCCTTCCATCACAGTGAGGAGGTGCCTGGTGAACTCACTGTGGTGGATGTTAAATTTGTATTTATTGTGTGTTTTGTTATTTTATTAAATGTAGGACTGCAAGGCAACGAAATTTCGTTCAGACCGAAAGGTCTGAATGACAATAAAGGATATTTTACTTTTTACTTTACTTTAGAATCTTTGGAGAACATGGATAGGTGACTTTTTGAATCATGACCCTTCTTCAGACTATCTTCTAAAAAGGAACACTCGGATCAGAGCAAGAAAAGGAAAATCTAGGGAAACTAGGGAACTGAGATTTTAAAAATGAGGGAAGGGATGAATGTGCTTTGGAAAGGTTGTCCCCGTGCCTGGCATGTACGTGATGGGAATGAAGGGTGGAGCACAAGTATTAGGAAGGAAAAAAAAACTTCCAGAAGAGCACTGGTTTTCATAATGTCAGTTCTTAATTGGATGAGAGATAGTAATGTCACACAACATTTTCTCCAAAATTGCTCGAAGATTGTTGGAAGTTCTTCTTTGAGCTACGTTACAACTTTACAAAACATTGGTTAGTCTGCACTTGGAGCATTATGTACTGGAGGAAGAATGTTGCACTGGAAAGGATTTAGTGTGGGGTCTGGGTTAAAGGACAGTTGCTAAGTGCAGAGATTGGATATGCTGGACTTCTTTTCTCTGGTGTGAGGGAGGCTGAGGAGTGACCTGATAGAGGTATGTAAAACTATATGGGGCATAGATCAGGTAGAAGGTCAGAATTGTTTTCCCATGGTATGGATACTGAAAAGTAGATGGCATAGGTTTAAGGTTAGAGGAATGAGTTTTAAAGGGGATCTTGCTGTATGTTTTTTTTACACAAGGAATAGATGATAGCGAGAATGTGCTACAAAAGGACGCAATGAATTTGGATACATTCACTGTATCTCAGATATAGACATGCACCTGAATAGACAGGGCAGAGAAGGGTAATGGACCTAAATGCAGGCAAATGGAATGAATGTAAATGGGCAAAAAGGTCAGCATAGACAAGGTGGGCTGAGGAGCTTATTTGTGCATTGTACAATTCTATGACTACTAATGATAAATTAATTCCGGTAATACCCTAGTTTAACGTTAATTATCGTCTGAGGATGTAAAAATCAAAATTCTGACCAGGTGAGTCAGGAATCCACAGGCAAAAGGTTAAGGGGTGGCACAGTGGTGCAGCGGTATGGTTGCTGCCTTACAGAGATAGAGGCACAGGCTCGATCCTGACTATGGGTGCTGTGTGTACAGAGTTTTTACATTCTCTCTGTGACTGCGTGTGTTTTCTCCGGGTGCTCCCGTTGCCTCTCATGCACCAAAGACACACAATTTATAGGTAAATTGACTTCTGTAAAATTGTAAATTGTCCCTAGTGTGTTGGATAATGTTAGTGTACGGGGGGGATCGCTCAGGCTCGGTGGGCTGAAGAACCTGTTTCTATGTTGTATCTCTAAAGAATAAAATCAGCAAGAATTCTCCATTATTAACATACTTGCATATTACTGCGATGCAAGCAGATGGTTAACAATTCCTAAATTTTTCTTTGCTGTCAGAAAATCTGCAGGCTTGGTTTCGTGAGATCTCAAAGCAGATTTCTTCCTTGAATTACGACGACTCAACAGCAGCAGGGAGGAAGACTGTGCAGTTAATCCAAGCACTGGAGGAGGTAAGAAAAATTGAAGCTTTGAACAAAATTGGTCTGCAAGTTGAAAATGAGCTTTGGTAGGTGTATTTAAAAATTCAGGCTGACTCTGAGAATGTCACAAAAAATGGTTGATGTGATTTCCTGGGCTTGCAATAATGAGTGCTTGCAAACGATCTAATTGTTGCGCTCCACCTGTGGCACTAGTTGAGCTCCAGACTCAACTAGTCTCCAAAAATGGGTCCCTTTGTGATATTTCACAAATGTATGCGTCGACAACAAAAATCAACCAGCTGATGGAAAGGAGAGCAATGATATTTTAGTTTATTTCAACGATTGCTTTTTTCATAAAATTTCCAAATAAAATCAGAATATGCATCTGTCACCATTTTCAGTGCAAGTGATATTGCTCCATTTACATCGGTTTTCTTTTAGAAATATTTCTTGGGTAAACAGTGTGTTTCTTTTAACTATGGGTTCCAGTGCCCCATGTACAAGGACGAGCTTGATCTTGTGCTTTGTTTCCCCCCCTGTGTCTTTGTGTGGGCTGCACAAAACTTTGGCACTTTCTCCATACACATGTTACAGCATTCCTCAACCTCTCTAAAAGGGGATGTGATGGTTATTTAAACAATGACAATAAAGTGGCAATGACTGGTGCGACTATAGCATTGCAATAACGCCGGCCAAGAGCTCGATATAAGTTCATGAGCTTATAAGTACAATCAAATATCAATTTCTTGAAAATCTCCTGAATGCTAACATTTTTTCCCCCAAAAACCTACTTTATTCATAAAACAAAATCCAACATTTTATACTAAAACTTCCAAATAATCACATGTCACAAATCATGTTATTCCAGTAACATGGTGTTAACATGACATTATCATTTATAAACATACTTGGCAATGGTTGATACATGGAATGTTGTTGGAGATTGGCATAATTAAGGGGATTGTACAGAATAATGTAACTGGGAGGTATATCTTAACTCTATTTTGGTTATATTGAGAACCTGTTGTTTCTTAAAATAGGTTCAAGAGTTCCACCAATTGGAAACTAATTTGCAGATCTGCCAGTTCCTGGCTGACACTCGCAGGTTTCTCCATCAGATGATTCGTACCATCAATATTAAGGAAGAGGTCCTCATCACCATGCAGATCATTGGGGACTTGTCCTACGCCTGGCAGCTAATTGACAGGTAGGAGTCTTCTTGGATCTGAACATAGGTCTTAAAATCTGCTATTATGAAAGGATTTGGTTATGCAAAGTGAAATTCTAATCTGTTAAATTTAGGAAACATGGGCTGTTCTCAGTAGCAGAATAGAAACAGGAAAAGACTCAGCAGGTTAGGCAGCATCTGTGGAAAGAGAAAAATTGGAGTCCTTAAGCCTGGAACCATTCATCAGAGCTGAGAAAGTGACACATTAGTCTACGTAGCAAAGTGTGGGAATTTATCTGAGGGTGAAATAATTTGGTTGTCTGAGGTAGTTTATGCTCCTTTGTTTATGAAAGGTGGTGCAAATGTTGTAAAATCTGTGTAATGCATACTTCGGCAAGCCAGAATACACAACTGACAACATGTCAACATCTTCCAAGCTGTCTTGAATATCTTTGTGATCAAAGGTACAAATTCTCCAACCCTCTTTAAATGTGAAACTTCAGCAATCTCTGTCATACTCATTGAGTCATAATGCACAGAAATAGACCCTTCGGCCCAACTTACCCATGCCAACCAAGATGCCTCATCTAAGCTAGTCCATATCCCTCTAAACCTCCCAATCCATAACAAAAACATCCACTAAATTCATAGCAGTCCTTTAATATATCTGGAACATAGATCATCGTGTCTTTGTCATTTATCAGTCTTCAGGTTTACTAATCTCCGTAACTATTCATTTACTTGTGCTTTTTTTAAAATTCATCCTTTGCCATCCAATATTTCTGTGAATTTTTTGTCCCCTTCCATAATGACACATAAGCAGTATACATTTATTTTTTCTTGCATTATGAATTTTTCTCTACCCTGGGACCCAACAATGCCCCCAGTAATATTTTACTTTTTATATTGATAATTATAGTCATACAGTGTGAAAACGGGCCATTCAGCCCAACTTGTCCATGCCAACCAAGATGGTCCATCTAAGCTAGCCTAATTTGCCCACAACTGACACACATCCTTCCAAATCTTTCCTGTCTATGTAACTGTCCAAGTGTCTTTTAAATGTTGTTATTGTACCTGCCTCAACTACTTCCTCTGCCAGCTTGTTCCATAAATCCACCACCCTCTGAGTGAAAAAGTTGAAATGTCAAATTTTTGGAACCTTTAAGGTTGAACATGCTGAAATCAAAGACATAGAGGAATACATCAGGGAAACTGTCCCTTCAACCCAGTGAATCCACGGCAAGCATCAAGCATATTAATCCTGCACTAATCTTGTGTTTTATTCTGCCATATTCTCATCAACTCCTCTAAGATTCTATGATGCACTTAATCATTGGGGGCATTTTACAGTGGCCAATTAACCTAGCAACCTATATATCTTTGGTATGTACGAGGAAATTGAGCATCTGGAAAAAAACTTGTGTCTACATGAAGAACATGCAAACTCCACACACAGCACCGGAGGTCTGGTTAAAAGCTGAGTCTGGTGCTGAGAGGCAATGTCTCTGTTAACTGCCAGTAATGAACATGTTTTTGGATATTGGTATCTGGAGGGCATTCATCTTGCTCCTATGAAACTATTAATGGTCTTGTGATTAGAAATTGTTGACTGATGACAGTTTCTTTTTTTGTTTTGAAATTACCATAGAAATTATGATGTATATATTGGTGGTTAGAATATAGATAAGGAGGAATTTATTTAATCAGAGGGTGGTGAATCTTGTAATTCATTGCCACGAGCGGATGTGGAGGCCAAGATATTGGGTATTTTTAAATTGGACATGAATAGGTTCTTGATTAGATATGGTGTGAAAGGTTACAGAGAGGAAGCAGGAGAATTGGGCTGAGGGGAAAAAATAGATCAGCCATGATTGAATGACAGAGTAGTCTTGATGGGCTGAGTAATGTAATTCTGCTCCAATGTCTTACGGTGTAGGCTGCACAGGTTTATAGCTCGCCTGAATTTCAGGAAAACATTCCTCCTGATGTTGAGAAGGTATTCCCGTATATTCTGTGGGAGCTTTAGGCTAAAAAAGGGGAAAACAATAAATTCAAATTTTGAAACTCTTTTTATTTTATTAATAATGTTGTGTTTAACAGTTTCATTGCCTGAAGTAAAGCTCAGTGAAGTATAAAAAAATATGAAAATTAAACTGTTATACCCATGCCTTTAATTTGTGAGTTGAATACAGTGATGAATAAGTCACAGGGAAATAAGTCGCAGCAGTTGCTCCTTAGGAAATGCCCAGAAAGTAAAGACTTGCTTTTTCATGACCTATTTTGCCAGTTATGATGCATAGTTATGATGCGCATTGCATGAGTGATCAGGTAATGGTTACATTCTTTTTATCTGCAGTTACACGTCCATCATGCAAGAGGGGATCCGCGCTAGTCCTTCCATGGTAACCAAGCTTAAAGCAACGTTTTTAAAGGTGAGTGGAGAGAAAGGGGAAAGCAGTGGCATGAGATGTGGATAGCAGTATTGAGTTGACTGACCCAGTGTTTCCATTTGAGATTGAGCTTGTCCTAAAAATTGTCACCAGTTTTCTCTGCCTAAATGCAACAGGAGTCTTGCCTTGCTGCCAATGACATAGTGACAAGAATATGACTTAGTTTAACTATAAGCTGAGCCCACAATGATCCATTTGTCTGATTTTTTTAAAAACAAATTTTAATTTTTTTATTGCGCTACATTTTATACCTGCTGGGGAGATGAGCAGAACATCTGGGCCTTGACTAGATATTGTTGCAGTTTATTTACACAGTAATGGTAAAAAGAATGCTCAGATTCTGTAGCTGAGTACATCATGTCTGTAATGTGCATTGTGCTGTCAGATTAGCTGAGGTTGTCTGCTGTTTATATGGTGAATCATCTTTGGTTCCATGCTGAAAAGATCATTAATGTTCCCAACATACTGTGCCTTCTTTACACTGTATTCTTTATTATACTTTGATCTGGTCCTAGTTTATATTTTCTCTTTAGGCCATAGTGTTGCTCCAGTGAATAAGCGATTCTGCTCTTCCAATCCTAATGGCATCCAATGTAGTACACTAATGGAGTCTAACCAGAGAGCTATGGTACATTTCCTCATATTTTGACTCAATTTTGTCAAGAAGCAATGTAGAAATAACTATATGCTGACATTGTGTACTTGGATCCTTAAATCTGTCTGCTTCTCCAAAGTTCCCAGCTCTTCCCAGCTCTTCACCATTTAGAAAATACTCTTGCCTTTCTTGGATCCAGAGTAGACGATCTCCCACTTCCTGACATTTAAATTCAACCTTCAACTTGCTTAATCTCTCAGTTTTGCTTTGCAATGTTCACTTTCCATCTGTTGCTAACTTGGTCAAGCCAAAAACTTGGAGATATATCTTGTACAATTCCTTTGTCCGTGACCCACGAGAGCATCCAATAATGTGCAATAAATATTGATCGTAGAAACATAGAAAAATAAGTGCAGGAGTAAGCCATTCGGTCCTTCGAGCCAGCACTGCCGTTCAATATGATCATGGCTGATCATCTAAAATCAGTACCCCGTTCCTACTTTTACCCCATATCCCTTGCTGGTGATGCTGACATGTCAAGAACAAATCTGAAATAAACCAAAGAAAATAAAATGTAGTTTAAAATATCATTGATAGGCTAAGGTTTTATGGCAAATATTGTTTCAAATTGTGTTTAATTTGTTCTTTTTCAGCTGGCATCAGCCCTTGATCTTCCTTTGATGCGCATAAATCAGGCTAACAGTCCTGACCTTCTGAGCGTATCCCAGTATTATTCTGGAGAGCTAGTTGCTTACGTGAGAAAGGTGAGTGGTGAAAGCTTGCAATTAAATGTCTTCACCTGCTGGATAATTATCCAGTTTGGAAATACACTTTAAACCTTACTTGTATAGAGATTTTCTAACCCAAATAAGCGAGTTTGGTATTCCAAAAAACGCAAGGAATCATTGGATTTGTCAAAGGTCATTCGCCATAAAGAAAAAGCGAACGAAGCACTGGCTGTATAAACTGTGTATAAATTTTTATCTTTATTCATAATTTATGTGTAAGAATATATTTAATCTGAGGAACAGGGGTGCCAGGTAGTGGGGGAGCAGGGTATAACAGCGAGAGAGAGAGAGAGAGAGGGGAGACAGGGGAAAGACTGGACCGGTGGAAAAACATTCTCGGTTGCTGCGCGCACACACAGATCCGTGCCTCATCCGCAGCCAGGATTGAACCCGGGTCCCCCCCCCAAGTGTCCCATCCCCCCGGAGGGACACCGGCGGCCCCAGGCCCACAGCCAGTACAGAGAAGAAGCGCTAACGCCAGCTCAACTACGCCTGGCCAAACGACAGCCCCGGACTGACGGGACACTGGCGGCCCCAGGCCCACAGCCAGCGTGGAGCAGAAGCGCCTACTCCAGCCCAACACCGCTCCAACTCCCGAGGAACCCGCTCCCCGATGGGCCGGGCACTGCCAGCGTCACCAGTGCCCCACCTAGCGGACGCCGGCCAACACCCCCAGCAAAAGCCGAGCACCAGCCGTCAACGGGGATACACACAAAGCTCTGCAGCAACTCAGCGGCACAGGCAGCATCCACGGAGAAAAGGAATGTGTGACGTTTCAGGGTCGAGACCCTTCTCCTGACCCACGAGATGTTGCCTGACCCACTGTGCCACCGCAGCACCCTGTGTGCATCCAAGCCGATGACCAGCGCTCGGTCCCCGCCAGCACCGATGGGACCAACCGACAGCCACTGGACAAGGAGGGAGGCGCAGCCGAGAGTCCCTGGCCCGTCGGGGAACAGTCCCCCTGGGAGCCGGAGCAGAGCCGAGCTGGAGCCAGCGCCACCCCTCCGCGCCGGCTAAAAGTCCACGGCCGCCGGCGCCCCGCCACCCCAGGGCCACCCCGGACACCTCCGGCCGCCGCCAGACAGGGACACAACTCCTGGGAGGGGACGGGGACGGTCCAGCAGCAACACAACAGGGCCTGCAGCGCTGGAGACCCGGGCCCGACCACAACCACAACGAAACGCAGGTGTGCACCCTCGCTCATTCACCGAAGCATAAAGCAATAAAAACAACAAAATCATCGTAGCTTTGTACAAAGGAACAATAAATACAACTAATCCATAGTTTGAATGCAGTATTTTTTACCTAGAAGAATCAAATCTGGAAAATGCGGATGAAACGAAGATTCAGCTGCTCAGCTGCCAACAATGTTTATGGCGAGTGACGTATGACCTTGGCATGCGCAGTCGGAACACCGAACTCGCTTATTCATCATAAGCCTTACCATCCAAGTGAGGAGTCAGTGGTTTCACTGAACAACCAACTCCTATTCAGTACTTAATTTTTAACTTTTGCTGAGGTGCAACTTCCCTTTCCACTTCTGCAGACTCCCACCTGCTGATGTGCCCCCCCCCCCTTGCTGTTGCGTCCCCTGTGTACCCATTCCTGCCCCTGGTCCTGTCCCATTTCCAGGCTGCAAACCTGTCCGTGTTCTTGATATTACATCACATCAACTACACGTTTCACTTAAGGCAGCACAGTAGTAGAGGGGACAGTAGGTTTGATTTTGACCTAGGGTGCTTTCTGTGTGGAGTTTGCACGATCTTCCCGTGATTAGTGTGTGTTTCCTCCTTGAGCTCTTGTTTCCTTCCACATTCCCGAGACATGCAGGTTTATAGGTAAATTGTTAATTGGAAATTGCCCTTAGTGTGTAGGCAGTGGATAACAAAATGGATGAACAATAAACTGAGTGAATGAGTGATGATGATCAGCATGGACTTGGTGGGCCAAAGAGTCTGTTTTAATGCTGCATATTTAAACTAAACTATCTCTAAACTAAACTATACCAAATGTTGTCCACCTCATTGTAAAGGGTATTCATCAGAGACCACTGGGAGAGCTCTGGAGGTACACATTTTATCACTTTAACGATACAGATGCTTTCACAAGTACACGGATAGCACGCCGGCAGATTATAAGATTTAGTATGTGTAAAAAACCCCAATAAAATCCTCATTTAACCAAGTATTTGTCCCCCTCATCAAATATATTCTGGTTCATTGTCCATTGCTGCCAACACATCTTTGAAGCATTTGTGATGTGTGTTCAAAGAACTACATAAATTCAAGCTGATGGTGTATATGGTGGCTCCATGGACACAACACAAATCAAAGTGGTGTATTTTATGTTTCTTCTCATGGAGTTCATGGCGTTTTTATTTATTTGGTCGCAATTAACAATTGCCTGTGTTGAATTGTGATGAGCACACTACAAAGCTCAATGCCTTGGCATTACCACATACAAACAGCCTATTTTTTTTCTAATTGTGGTGCTATCACTGTGATATTATTAAACATACAATAAACCATTTTTTAATGATGTAGGTCCTGCAAATTATTCCAGAGAGCATGTTTCGATCCTTGGCAAAGATTATCAAACTCCAAACGCACAACGTTATGGAAGTGCCGACTCGACTAGATAAAGACAAACTGAAGGATTATGCCCAGCTTGATGCCAGATATGAGGTATGGAAGGCATCATGGTCAGTAGTGCGGCGGGCAGTGGATTTGCATGAGTGCCAACCATAGTGCAGGTAATTGCTCCGATGGTGTGGCCACTGGTGGGAACGGGCAGGGTTGTGGAGACAAAGGAGAAGTCGAGCAGTCAAGAAGAAGGTTGAAAATATCATGGTAAAAACCCTGCATTTCTTTGGTAGTATAAAACATTAATTTGTTATCACAGCTTGTCTGTGAAGTAGATTCTGTTACTTTGATGCCCTATGGAAGTTTAAAGAACTAATTATTAAAGGAGCACAATTTTCAGAAAGTGCCTGTTTTGGTAGATTAAGGTAATTTTGTGCTTTGACGTGACATCATCTGCATTTGTTTTGTTTTATCTACTTCCCTCCCTACCCCCAAGTGAAAGAATTTCAGCTGGTTCTTCACGAACACAATCTCCCTTCAATAAAGAAAGAGTGTGTGCACTCCATGTCTACCTGAATGTTTTAATATCTTGTTTGACAAAGCTCCAGGCTTCACTGTGCAGTTAACCTAGTTTACAGCTCAAAATGTGAAACCACTTGTGATTTTTGCATCCAGTAGGCATGTCTAAAGACCAAAAGAAAATTGATTATTTGTTATATTTCTAACTTTTTTGCTGTTTTCTTTTGTTACTTCTATCACTCTAAAGGTGGCCAAGTTTACTCATGCCATATCAATTTTCACTGAAGGCATTCTCATGATGAAGACAACCCTTGTTGGCATTATCAAGGCAAGTGATGTGTGTCCCGTATCATATTATTTTTCTCGTGGTTTTCTCAAACATAATATGATACGACATAATACGATAAAACTTTACATATCCCAGGAGGGAAATTGATCCGCAAACAGTCGTACAAACACAAAAACACAAAATACATGAAACATTAAATTAAAGTGACGAGTGGAAAGGATTGGAGATGTGCAAAGATTGGTGGGGGGGTGGGGGGAGGAGGGAGGGAAGTCAGTCTTAGTCAGTCTACCTCACGATAGAAGGGGGAGTTGTACAGTTTGATAGCCACAGGGAAGAAAGGATCTCCTGAGATGTTCTGTCCCACATCTTGGTGGAACCAGTCTATTGCTAAAGGTTAACCAGTGTGTGATGTCCAGAATGCTCCGCAGTTTGAGGAGCATCTTCCCGTCCCAACAACCTGGAGCTCATTGCTCTTAAGAATCGCAACAACCTGGAGCTCAATGCTCTTAAGACAGTGGAATTGATTGTAGACTTTAGGAGAACTGTCCCTCCCCTCCCCTCACCATCAACAACACCACAGTCACATCAGTCGAGTCATTTAAGTTCCTTGGAACCATCATCTCCACGGACCTAAAATGTGAGGCCACCATCGACTCCACAGTCAAAAAGGCCCAACAGAGAATGTACTTCCTGCGGCAGCTGAGAAAACACAATCTGCCAAAGGCGATGATGGTCCCATTTTATACTGCCATCATAGTCTGTCCTCACCTTCTCCATCATGGTCTGGTTTGGCTCAGCCACCAAGCATGACATCCAGAAGCTGCAGCGCATTGTTCGTTCACCCGAGAAGGTTGTTGGCTGCACCCTTTCTCCCCCCCATTGACAAACAATACACTGCAAGCAAGGGCCAGGAAGTGAGCGGGTAAGATCATCTCTGACCCCTCTCACCCAGTCCACTTTGAAGTACTTCCCTCTGGGAGGTGACTCTGGACTGTCAAAGCCGTCACAGCCAGACATAAAAACAGCTAGCTTTTTTCATCGAGCAGTAGCTGTTCTCAACAGTCTGTAGCCTCCTTTTGCTCTGGTATTTTATT
Source organism: Okamejei kenojei (assembly GCA_035221665.1). Classification (NCBI taxonomy): domain Eukaryota; kingdom Metazoa; phylum Chordata; class Chondrichthyes; order Rajiformes; family Rajidae; genus Okamejei; species Okamejei kenojei. Next base: position 95,108,343 of record CM069134.1, read on the forward strand.
TTATTCTTAACATGTTTAAATTATAATGCTTTATTTTTAATTGTCTGCTGTATATCGTGTTGTTATCCTGCGAGCAAAGCACCAAGGCAAATTCCTTGTAAATATACATACTTGGTTAATAAAATGTATTCAATTCAAGACCACCTCCCATGAATCCAACTCCGCCCCCAGGCCAATACCAGGCATTGATTTAGCACATGGTGCATATTTATGCAACCCTGATGTAGCCACTATATTGACAAATGTTAAGTACTGATTTGGCATTTACATGGATTAAAAACAGTTTTTGACCAGTGCGAATGCTGATTAATTTCTGCCCCATCTTTGCCATTTTCTTTAATCCTAATTTTCTTTTGGGATTTTTCTGTTGCATGTGTTTTCTTCTGAAAATACACACACCTTGAAATTCTAGAGGTGATTTAGAAAATGGTCATTTGATATGTGATATTTTATTGATATTTGACCTTGCTCTGACAGACAGATGCATTATCCAAGCACTGGATGAGAATGACACTGAGTAAGAATGTAATCACATGGGTGTGCTGATGCGGGGGGGCGGGGGGGGGGGGGGGGGGGGGTTAATCTAATATTTTTGGTAAGATCTGAAAAGCAAACAAATTCAACTGATTTGTTTTTGCAATTCTTTTTGGAAGGATATAGCTTGTGGAGTGGTTGGGGATTGAAAGTGTGGAGTGATTGATAGTTTGTTTAAGAAGGAACTGCAGATGCTGAAAAATCAAAGGTAGACAAAAATGCTGGAGAAACTCAGCGGGTGAGGCAGCATCCATGGAGCGAAGGAAATGGGCAACGTTTCGGATTGACACCCTTCTTCAGACGTCTGAAGAAGGGTCTCGACGCGAAACGTTGCCTATTTTCATCGCTCCATAGATGCTGCCTCACCCGCTGAGTTTCTCCAGCATTTTTGTCGACTGAGTGATTGATAGTTGTCAGTCTGCAGTGATGTAAAAGTGAACTTGAATATCAAATGACAGAAATTTTGTCGCAGTTTTCTAATATTGGACTTCAAATAGTAGACTGCAAAAATTGGACGTAACTTATTAAACGTAGAATAGTTTTATGTTCTAAAACTGTGCGGTTATATTGTTTACTTGTTCAATGCAAAAATTCCAGTTAAGCCTGAGAACATTTTGGGGAGAGGCTATGGTGGCTGCTTGCTATTGGGACTAATTTTTAATCAAACCTGCCCTTTGTGCCAAGTTAGGTAGCTGTTTCATTCATACCTTACTTGTTGGGTAAATTCTACCTGGCCAACATCACTGCAATCTCTTTGACTAACTGAAATGAGTTAATCTACAATGTAGCAGCATTCTTATTTTCATTTTTGCGTGTTATTTTAAGAAAATAATGAAATGTTTAGACAGATTTGCTATTGGGTTATATTTGTGAATAAATGAGATGTTGAGGTGAAGACAATTTCTCAGGAAAAGTTTCTTTTCCATTTTGCTATCAAATATCTTGGCCCAAAATATGAATTAAAAATACTTTCCCTTTCCACTTTGTTAGGTGGATCCTAAACAACTGTTAGAAGATGGGATTCGGAAGGAATTGGTCAGAAAGGTTGCACTTGCTCTTCATAAAGGATTTACTTTTAACCCAAAAGCAAAGGTAAGAGAATGTGGCAATTATTCCCAGCACTTTATTGGGCATTCAGCGGACAGGTTTCTTTGTGTCCATCAGTTAGCCTCAGTGATGCAGAGTATGAATGCAGTTTTTTAATCAAACCAAAGTATGATAGGTGGCATTGGTTTTACATATTCAGAGGAAGTATATTATTAGCCTGCTGCAAGGTTATTGAGCATGGGTCTGAAAATCCATTTCAAATTAACTTTAGAGTGGAGATCCATCAGCAAAAACACTAACTAAGAATGGATAAATTGTTCAGAATAATCATTTTGTTTTTGTGTACGGTATACAAGAAGTTACGAATGATCTAGTTCAGGCACACTGATTTATTTAATGTGAAATGGCATTCTCTTTCGCCTCAAACACACCGTGTTCCATTTAACACAGACTAGTGAATTGATGCCCAAGCTGAAAGAGATGGCTGCCACAATGGATGGGTTCTACCGTTCTTTTGAATACATACAAGATTATGTCAGCATATATGGGCTGAAGATCTGGCAAGAAGAGGTGTCTCGCATTATCAACTACAACGTGGAACAAGAGTGCAATAATTTCCTGAGGACAAAGGTGACTCTTGAAGAGCATTTTTAATTAGCACGACATGTGTATATTTTTTGATTTGACAATATTTCTGATGGCTTTGCATGGGTATCTCTGCCTGCCATTCCAATTGTCCACCTGGTGCGATGTTTCCAAGCTGGGTTGTTGCCAGTGCACCCACCTGAATCTGAATTGTCGGGTGTGTCACTCCCCTCCGTTCTTGTCTCACTGGTCGTCACCGTCTACATTCCAGATGGTAGCACAAGTTTCAGTTTTGAGTAATTGTGTTATTCATTAATTTTGCATGGTAACGTTGTGAATCCTCTTCGCATACCTAAAGAAGCTTTTACTATCTCCTTTGGCTAGCTTACCTTCGTACCTCATCTTTTCTCTCCATATTGGCTTTTTAGTGATCTTCTGTTACTTTAAACATTACCCAATCCTCTTGCTTCCCGCTCATCTTTGCTATGTTGTACTTCTCTTTTATTTTTATATTGTCCCTGACTTCCCTTGTCAGGCACGGTCGCCCCTTGGAATCTTTCTTCCTCCTTGGAATGAACTGATCCTGCACCTTCTGTATTATTCCCAGAAATACCTGCCATTGTTGTTCCACTGTCATCCCTGCTAGGGTATCTTTCCAGTCAACTTTGGCCAGCTCCTCCCTCATGGCTCCTTTGTTCAACTGTAATACTGGCACCTCTGATTTACCATTCTACCTCTCTATTGACCGCTGAGTTATCAGGCCTTGGGGATGTTGGCTGCAAATGTCTCCTCTTCCAATCTAATTTATTCTAATTTGCTAATTTCTCAGTTTGTACCTGAAAGGATGTTTTTTGGTTGGTTAAAAAGTGGATCTGTGGTTCATTTGCCTAGTATATATATTTTTCTCTGCTAAGACCAGCATTCTGTGCTTTTTGATAATTGGCTTCTGCTTTGCGAATATTTATTTAGTGAGTGAATTTTGCAGGATTCTGAAGTATCATGTGTGCATCATAACTCCAATTATGCACTATCATTAATAATATTCTGCTGTATAGTTAGAATTATATTGGAACACACACAATAGAAGAGGGTGCAAACTATCTAGCTTGTTGTGTTGCAATCCCACATAATAGAACACAACACTGTTAGCTGGTGAAATGTATAATTACAAGGACAAAGTACAAATGCTCACAACTTGCTTTCTATCCTTCAAGACATGAGGTTGTCAGTCGTGTACTTCTGGTTTCCAGAAATGCCTGCCATTGTTCTTCCACTGACATCCCTGCTAGGGTATCTTTCCAGTCAACTTTGGCCAGCTCCTCCCTCATGGCTCCATAGTTCCCTTTGTTTAACTGTAACACTGACACCTCTGATTTACCCTTCTCCTTCTTAAATTGTAGATTAAAACTTACCATATTATGGTCACTACCTCCTAATGGCTCCTTAACCTCAAATTCCCTTATCAAATCTGGTTCATTACACAACACTAAATCCAGAATTGCCTTCTCCCTGGTAGGCTCCAGTACAAGTTGCTCTAAGAATCCATCACGGAGGCACTCCACAAACTCCCTTTCTTGGGGTCCAGTACCAACCTGATTTTCCCAGTCTACCTGCATGTTGAAATCTCCCATAACAACCGTAGCATTACCTTTACGACATGTCAATTTTAACTCTTGATCCAACTTGCACTCTATATACAGGCTACTGGATGTCCCATTAGGGTCTTTTTATCCTTACAATTCCTTATTTCTTTCCATACATCCACATCTCCTGTTTCAATGTCACCCCTTGCAAGGGACAGAATTTCATTCCTCACCAACAGAGCTACCCCACCCCCTCTGCCCACCTGTCTGTCTTTTCGATAGGAGGTATATCTTTGAATATTCAGTTCCCAGCCCCGGCCTCCTGCAGCCATGTCTCTGTAATTCCCACAACATCACTTGCCAATTTCTAACTGAGCCTCAAGCTCGTCCACTTTACTTCTTATACTTCGCACATTCATATACAACACTTTGACTTCGGTATTCACCACCCCTCTCACAATTGGCCCTGACCTTACTCTCTTATCTCTTCTCTAACTTTCCTTCCCATTAATTTGGAAGTCTTTTGTAACTTTCCCTGTACTCACTTCGCCTTTAACTCCATCTTTATACTCCCAATTTGTCAATCCCTCGCCCCCACTATTTAGTTTAAACCCTCAGAACATTGGTCCCCCTCCAGTTAAGGTGTAACCTGTCCCTTTTGTACAGGTCATCCCTAACCCAGAAGAGATCCCTGTGGTCTATAATTCTAAATCCTTGTTCCCTGAACCAGCCCCTCAGCCACACATTCAGATCCCCTATCTCCCTGTTCCTGTCCTCACTAGCACGAGGTACTGGAAGCAATCCAGAGATAACCACCCTAGAAGTCCTGCTTTTCAGTCTTCTTAACTCTCTAAACTCGCGTTGCAAAACCTCCTTCCTCTTCTTCCCAACGCCTACAAGCACAACTACTGCTAGCTGTTCACCTTCCCTCTCGAGGATGTTCTGAATTCGGTTCGTGATATCAAGAAAAATCACGAAGAATTCGAAGAATGCAGGAATCTCATAGAAAGTTTAGGTCTTTTTTTGCTTGGGCAGCTTACAACCAAGCCGTAAGAATATTGATTTCTCTGACTTCAAGTAACCCTTGCGTTGCTCCCCCACCCAAGTCGTACTAGTTTCAAAGTTGTCTTCTTGAGTTATATTGCCTGTAACTTGTTTTCACCTAGTCCACAGTAACACTAGCCTGTTTCATTTTTCATTGTTACTTTTTTGCATATTTTTCATTCATTTATTCTATATCGCTCTATATCACCGTCTATATCTCTCATTTTCCTTTCCTCTGACTATCAGTCTGAAGAAGGGTTTCGACCCGAAACGTTACCTATTCCTTTTTTCCAGAGATGCTGTCTGCTCCACTGACTTACTCCAGCTTTTTGTTTATTTTTGGTTTAAACCAGCATCTTCAGTTCCTTCTTACACTCTATGTCTTTTAAATCGGATGACAGATTATCACCAACAGTGGGTAAATAATAAGGAAGAATTATTTCCATATTAACAACAAATAGGAAGGTGTAAACCACAAGACAATTTTCCAAAATGTGCTTTGACTTTTCAGCTTTTAACTTTTTATATGCTAAATATTTTTCTGTTCAATTTTGGTTGAATTAATAGCTTCTAGAAGTTAATCTTATTGAAGAGAAAGATGAAGGGATGTGTTTGGATTCTGGTTTCCCAGATGTGATTAACAGATGCGGTTGTCTCCTTGTAGATCCTTGACTGGCAAAGCATGTACCAATCCACCCACATCCCCATTCCCAAATTCCAACAGGCGGATGGGTCAACTTTCATTGGTCGGCTATGTGGAGAAATTCTGAGAATTACCGATCCCAAGTGAGTGTGTTTATATTTCTGTTTAAGAAAGAACTGCAGATGCTGGAAAAATCGAAGGTAGACAAAAAAGCTGGAGAAACTCAGCGGGTGAGGCAGCATCTATGGAGCGAAGGAATGGGCGACATTTCGGGTTGTGACCCTTCTTCAGACAGAATTTATATTTCTGTTGCATTATGTCATTTATCATTGAGGCCTCTGTTTAAATTTGTGGATCAGGATAAATGACTGCTGGTTGAAAGGCAAGGCACTTTATGGTTGAACAGCCTGTAAATTGACCCACCGCCCAATTTGTTGGGGAAGTCCAGGACAAGGGGTCACAGCTTAGGGATAAGGGGGAAATCCTTTAAGACCGAGATGAGAAAGACTTTTTTCACACAGAGTGTGGTGAGTCTCTGGAACTCTCTGCCACAGAGGGTAGTCGAGGCCAGTTCATTGGCTATATTTAAGAGGGAGTTAGATGTGGCCCCTGTGGCTAAGGGGATCAGAAGGTATGGAGAGAAGGCAGGTACGGGATACTGAGTTGGATGATCAGCCATGATCATATTGAATGGCGGTGCAGGCTCGAAGGGTCGAATGGCCTACTCCTGCACCTAATTTCTATGTTTCTATGTTTATTCTTTCCACCTCTCTTCTATCTCTCCTCTCCACGCCATGTGGTGTTTTGGCCCTTAAGCATTCTTCAACGTAGAATGCTGGAAGGTGTCACACTTGCAACCTTAGAGTCCTAATCCGAAAGCCCCCCTATCCACGTTCTCCAGACATGCTGCCTGACCCACTGAGGTAATGCAGCACTTTGTGTTTTACTCAAGATTCCAGCATCTGCAGTTCCTTGTGTTTACACTTTCAACCTACTATCTTTCTCCCCTTTTTCCTGATTCTTCACGGAAATGCTTTCCCATTTCTCAGTAACTTAAAGCAGCTCCGTGGACAGGTATGACGGGCTTAGCCAATCAACTTTTTATACACCACTTCTAATCTTTCAAGTATTTTTCAACCCTGAATAAACATACTGGAATACATTGGATGTCACATTTGAGTCTGTGCTCATTCATTTCTATAATGGTTACAACAACAATCTTGCAGGAATCTGAGCAGAGCTATAAATCATGTTTTATCATTGACTGAATCATGCGAATATATCCAATACTTAGTGAATTAAACAAATGTTTACAGAAACATTTCCAAGTATTTGTGGCAGCTGCAGATAGAGGTTCAGTGATATAGCAGATTGCTGATTGCAGCTCTAATGTCCAACAGCATGTCAATCTGAAGAAGGGTGTCGACCCGAAATGTCACCCATTCCTTCTATCCAGAGATGCTGCCTGTCCCGCTGAGTAACTCCAGCATTTTGTGTATCTTCGATTTAAACCAGCATCTGCAGTTCTTTCCTACACAGCATATCAATTGATTGGCTTTGAGTACTAAATAAATATTTTAAAAATAAATGGTGTTAATTAAATTATTGCTACTTCACGTTGAGAAATGCACCTGAGTGAGTCCTCAGTTGGATGTTAGAGAATGAAATAAGAGATCGCTAATCGCAGGCTAATGTGACCACTGGTACCTCTGTTGGTCTGTATAATCTAGGGTGTGGAGAGTGCTGTGGCCAGACGATTTTGGACCACTGTAAAAGGTTAAAGTTCAAACTTCAGTGGGCGCAAGTCACTTGAATTTTATGTCCCTCAACTTTTACATAATTTCAGTTGATTTTTGCCAGCAGGTGCTGAGCGCTCGCCAGAAAGCATGTCAAGTCTTCACTTCTACTTGGAGTCCCCTTTCTGCAGACTGATCCTTCTGCTGCCTTTCTTTCTCCTCAGAATGACGTGCTACATTGAACAGATAAACACTTGGTATGACATGAAGACCCACCAGGAAGTGACGAACAAACAGCTTTTCTCAGAAATCCAAAATTCCTTGGGCACGTTTGGGCTAAATGGACTCGACAGGTTGCTCTGTTTCATGATTGTCAAGGAGCTTCAGGTATGTTGCCCTGAACTTTAAAAATGTTAGAGAACAGAAGGTAATTCAAGTCCATGCTAGTCAGTCCCATATCTCCATTCTTTCCTCAATGCACTTCGTACTTTACCTTCTGATATTTTTTCAATATCCAGTTGAAAGTCACAGTTAAATCTATAGCTGTTGCACTTCAGCAGATCGGCAGCCCGCATGCGCAGGCACATAACGGCACCCCAGGTAAGTCTGTTACGGAGAGAAATATTTAACCCCCATTTGTTACGGACAAATGGTTGAATGTTACTGTGAACTAAATTTAGGGTTGGCATCTCTGAATTTATCACTTGAATCTTTGGCCCATCACTATTATTATATTTATCACCTAAATTTTATTTGTCGATTAAGTTATGACCTCGGATGGGTTGCAAACCAAATCTCGTTGCACTTATGTGTAATGACAATAAAATATTATTATTATTATTATTATTATTATTATATCCTTTTACCCTTTAAATCGCTGCAATAGTGAACACTCCCCTTTTTCTATCCTGTTTCAACTGGTCTTGATTTTGTAGATCTCTAAATGTCTCCCCAGCTTTCTGTACTCAAAGAAGAACAACAATATTTTTATTGGACTGCCCTTGTGAATGAAATTCTTATTCCAGAAATCATTCTGGCAACTCCCTTTTCTCATCCTTTCCAAATTGAAATACTCAGAAATAGGAAACAAAACCAATTATGGCTTAATCAATGTTTGTTAGTAGTTCAACAGAAACCTCCTTGTTTATATAATTTTTTTGCAGTGTAATATTAACTGCTATTGCATCTCCTCTGCGGGGCTTGTAGTTTAAGAAGTTGTATAATTTTCATGTAGACATGTAATAATGAATACTTTCTGTTGTGGCACTTTAATATTCAACAACAAAGTTAGGACAAGCTCAATATTCTAATCTGAAGTATTTCCGAATGATACATGAATAGAAACATAGAAATTAGGTGCATTCGGCCCTTCGAGCCTGCACCGCCATTCAATATGATAATGGCTGATCATCCAACTCAGTATCCCATACCTGCCTTCTCTCCATACCCTCTGATCCCCTTAGCCACAAGGGCCACATCTAACTCCCTCTTAAATATAGCCAATGAACTGGCCTCAACTACCCTCTGTGGCAGAGAGTTCCAGAGACTCGCCACTCTCTGTGTGAAAAATGTTTTTCTTATCTCGGTCTTAAAGGATTTCCCCCTTATCCTTAAGCTGTGACCCCTTGTCCTGGACTTCCCCAACATCGGGAACAATCTTCCTGCATCTAGCCTGTCCAACCCCTTAAGAATTTTGTAAGTTTCTATAAGATCCCCTCTCAATCTCCTAAATTCTAGAGAGTATAAACCAAGTCTATCCAGTCTTTCTTCATTAGACAGTCCTGACATCCCAGGAATCAGTCTGGTGAACCTTCTCTGCACTCCCTCTATGGCAATAATTTCCTTCCTCAGATTTGGAGACCAAAACTGTACGCAATACTCCAGGTATGGTCTCACCAAGACCCTGTACAACTGAAGTAGAACCTCCCTGCTCCTATACTCAAATGCTTTTGCTATGAATGCTAACATACCATTCGCTTACTTCACTGCCTGCTGCACCTGCATGCCCACTTTCAATGACTGGTGTACCATGACACCCAGGTCTCGCTGCGTCTCCCCTTTTCCTAATCGTCCACCATTTAGATAATAGTGCATCTTTTTCCTTCAATACTGTAGAAGAAGAATGTGCATCTTCTGCTAGTAAGGTCTGAGTATTTGGGAGAAAAAGCTTGAGATTCATCAATTGCAACACAAGTTGCTTGTAATCCTCTAGCTTGGTGGACGGAGGATGGTAATGTTACTCAGCAGCCTTAGCTGGTGTTCCTGTTTCTTCTACAGTGTCTCATTGTAACCTGTCCTTCTGGGCAGCTGACTGCAAAAATACCACATGAATGCAGCGGGACCTCTGTAAATATGTCAATCATATTAGAAAGGTGTTGAGCTGCCATCACCTGGGGCATGCGGAAAAGTAAATTTAAAATGGCTGGGTCTGCTTGATGATGAGTTCGCAGAAAGGATGCGTGCAACAGTCATTTGTTGCTGCCTCTACGTGTGCTAAAAAGCTATCTAGCTTTTGAATAGATTGCAAGAGTGTGGAGACGATACTTTAGAACCGTTGACAAATTCTTGAAAATGGAACATGGCTTAAGTTAAAGGTGATGTATGTGTTGGTAGTGACTATTGATGAACACGATTACAGTCTTAACAGAGTTTTGCCAACTAACCCCTGCTAAATTGTCTCAAGTTGCTAATCTGGGAATCTGTTTCTCCTGGGAGGTTGTGGGATGGGATGGTATATTTGTGTTGCATGGTAGACTAAATAACATAGATACTCTTTTTTTTCTTTCCTTATGGCTTTGTAGATTGGAGAAATACTGTTAATATCAATCTTTCTGACGCAATTATCCTTCTGTTTATTATTTCTTGGGAAATCATATATTTTTTAATGCTCGTGTTTATGATTTGGTATAAATTGTGAACAGAGTTTTGTATTTAAAACCTTAAATATTTAAACCCAAATGATTGAGCCCAAGGAAAGTTTTCAGCTGACTTCATGCAATGTTTTTTGCAGATTTTCTTGAACATGCTTCATAGAAATGTGCTAAGGGACAGGGCTGTGATGGACACAATCAAACCCTTTCAGAATCAGCTAACTCCTATTGAAGGAATTGTGGGTGAGTTATTTATGAAGGAGGGGCTTTCAGAGGATATATCACACAGCATCTTATACTCTGCTACCAAATCTGGTCAATTTTGACATTGCTATAGCCAAGATATAGGTATACAGTACAGTATGAAGCTACCTACCATATTAAATGTTTGTGTCAAGTGAAAGAGGGAACATTTCTACCCCGGCATATAGATTCTCAGTAACACGCCAAGATGTCAAGAGCATAGATACACAGTAAACAAAACTTGGGGTGGATGGGGATCGATATTCCAGCTGCTGTCGGTATTTTCTGCTGAGTGGGAACAGGGCATTTCCCTGTGCCTTTTCTCCCCATTCCCAGTTGCCGCAGTCGGGAGCTTCAGTTAGGCGAGCTGAGCTTGGAGTGCTGAGCAGAGTTACTCGCTCACTCATTGGATAAGTGAGGCCAGCTGGCAGGCGCTCTTCCCAGGCCTGTTCTCACTCCTGTCACAGCTTGTGAACCTCTCCCACACACTGTTTTGGTTCTGCTTTACAAATAGTTTGGGTTATGAACAGTTCTCAGAACAGAAGCCTGTTGTAACATGGGTACTGCCTGTATATTTCTTTAAGGCATGCCATAGGATTGCGTATAAAGGTTTCTCCAGGTTCGGTCATCTAGACGATAACCGCACTGCAACTTCCGTAATTCTGCCGCATCAATTCTTAGATATGTAAATTGTTACATTCTGTTCTATATGCACTAGGAATTGTGAATATTTAATTATGGGACTATTTATTGAAGCTTCCTCTTACTATAGTTTAAGTATAGAGTTTTGGGAGATCACTGAATTGCATTGCAGCCTTGTCCTTTATTGTTTTTTACAGTTACCTACTGATTAAGTTACTGGATTGATAGTCAGAGTTCTAGGCCGTGATCCAGAAACATGATTTGAAATCCCACCAGGGCAGCCGATGAATTAAATTTTGAGGAATTATGTACACCTGGACTTAGAAACCTAGAAAATAGGTGCAGGAGCAGGCCATTCGGCCCTTCGAGCCTGCACCGCCATTCAATATGATCATGGCTGATCATCCAACTCAGTATCCCTTACCAGCATTCTCTCCATACCCCCTGATCCCTTTAGCCACAAGGGCCACATCTAACTCCCTCTTAAATATAGCCAACGAACTGGCCTCAACTACCTTCTGTGGCAGAGAATTCCAGAGATTCACCACTCTGTGTGAAAAATGTTTTTCTCATCTCGGTCCTAAAAGATTTCCCCCTTATCCTTAAACTGTGACCCCTTGTCCTGGACTTCCCCAACATCGGGAACAATCTTCCTGCATCTAGCCTGTCCAACCCCTTAAGGATTTTGTAAGTTTCTATAAGATCCCCCCTCAATCTTCTAAATTCTAGCGAGTACAAGCCGAGTCTATCCAGTCTTTCTTCATATGGTTATATGGTTATATGGTTTATATGAAAGTCCTGACATCCCAAGAATCAGTCTGGTGAACCTTCTCTGTACTCCCTCACATCGCAATAATGTCTTTCCTCAGATTTGGAGACCAAAATTGTATGCAATACTCCAGGTGTGGCCCACCAAGACCCTGTACAACTGCAGTAGAACCTCCCTGCTCTTGTACTCAAATCCTTTTGCTATGAATGCTAACATACTATTTGCTTTCTTCACTGCCTGCTGCACCTGCATGCCTATTTTCAATGACTGGTGTACCATGACTCCCAGGTCTCGTTGCATCTCCCCTTTTCCTAATCGGCCACCATTCAAATAATAGTCAACTTTCCTGTTTTTGCCACCAAAGTGAATAACCTCACATTTATCCACATTGTACAGCATCTGCCATGCATTTGCCCACTCACCCAGCCTATCCAAGTCACCTTGCAGTCCCCTAGCATCCTCCTCACAGCTAACGCTGCCCCCCAGCTTCATGTCATCCGCAAACTTCGAGATGTTGCATTCAATTCCCTCGTCCAAATCATTAATATATATTGTAAATAGCTAGGGTCCCAGCACTGAGCCTTGCGGCACCCCACTAGTCACTGCCTGCCATCCTGAAAAGGACCCGTTCACTCCTACTCTTTGCTTCCTGTCTGCCAGCCAGTTCTCTATCCACATCAATACTGAACCCCCAATACCGTGTGCTTTAAGTTTGTATACTAATCTCTTGTGTGGGACCTTGTCGAAAGCCTTCTGAAAGTCCAGATATAACACATCCACTGGTTCTCCCTTATCCACTCTACTAGTTACATCCTCAAAAAATTCAATAAGATTCGTCAGACATGATTTACCTTTCGTAAATCCATGCTGACTTTGTCCAATGATTTCACCACTTTCCAAATGTGCTGTTGTCCCATCTTTAATAACTGACTCTAGCAGTTTCCCCACTACCAATTTTAGACTAACTGGTCTGTAATTCCCTGTTTTCTCTCCCTCCCTTTTAAAAAAAGTGGGGTTACATTAGCTACCCTCCAATCCTCAGGAACTACTCAAGAATCTAAAGAATTTTGAAAAATTATCACTAAGGCATCCACTATTTCTGGGGCTACTTCCTTTACTTTAGTTAATTTAGTTTCACTACCAAAAATCAGGAAGTTACAAGGTTGTTGTAAAAATCCATCAGTTCACTAATGTCCTTCAATGTAGGATGTTTTCCCTTCTTCTTGGTCTTGCCTGCACGTGAGTTTGCTCCAGATTCCAGCATCTGCACTTAATTGTGTCTTAATTATATCTCAAGCTGAGTCGACACGGAGACGAGGAAACACTTTTTCTCACAGAGAGTTGTGAGACTGTGGAAACTCTGCCTCAGTGGGCGGTGGAGGCCGGTTCTCTGGATACTTTCAAGATAGGGCTCTTAAAGATAGCGGAGTCAGGGGATATGGGGAGATGGCAGGAACGGGGTACTAATTGGGGATGATCAGCCATGATCACATTGAATGGTGGTGCTGGCTCAAAGGGCCAAATGGCCTGCTCCTGCACCTATTGTCAATTGTTTATTGTCTATCCCCTCCTGTTCCAGGGTGTTTACGAATAGATGATCAAAGCCAGGATTGCTACCGTGAATGAATAAATAACAGTTCTTGTACTTTGCTAGATCTTTTTGTGAGAGCATAAATTTCTATCTAAAAAAGTGACAGTGGCACTTTATGATCCTGCCTCTTATCTGGTCACCTGAAGAGGAGTCTGTAGCATTCCTCCATGAACACCAAAGATTCTGATTGAAACTGCCAGCACTTACCCTCTTCAGCCACACAGTCCACCACGCCATCGATCACCCATACACACTAGTTCTACGTTGCTTTCTCATCCACTCCCTACACATTGGTTGCAGTTTTTTTGGAAAGTTTTTTTGCATTTCTGATGCAGAAATCTTTTTTTAAATTCTGATGACTTTGACTATGACAACTATATCTTGCCAGCATGATCTGCTCTTGTGACCACTTCAGAGAAAAAGGGATTCAATCTGTGTAGAAAGAAAATTTAAAGATACTGAATATTTAGGAAGAAGATTAAGGTTGGAGAGCAGGGTGGGGATAAGGTTAAAAATTCTTCATTTATAGATGCCTTATTATGAGCTATTTTTCATTCCATCAACCTTTAGCAAATTCCAGCAAAGTGTATTCTGCTACTGTGACAAAAAACCAGAAGATTTGGTCATATTATTTGGACTCCATACTTAAGGTTCGTATTCTCATAGTATTATTATGTTCTGATGTCTACTTCAGTTTTGTTTTCATTCTCTGTGACGGTATAGATTGCAGTATTATGTCTTTGTTTAATCAGGGTCATTGAGATTCTCACCAACAATGTGTTTAGACCTGCTAATTTGATTATATAGCAGTTACCTGCAAAATTATTTCACTTTATTATGCTCTGTAGATAGCAAATGAAGACAAAATACTTCTCTCTAAGACCAGGTGAAAATAGTAGCTGTGTTGTCCAGCTGCTGGATGTACAGTACTTGTCATCCAAAATTTTCACGTCGAGATCACAACACAGGTCATTTGGCTATTTTGTTTGTCTGGAAAAAAATCAGACCAAGGAATCTTTTGTAGATTTGAAATCATATTTGTAATTTTATCAGAATAACCATTCCTCAAATGAGGCAACATGGCATATAAATTGTGTAGGTAGGAACTGCAGATGCTGGTTTAAACCGAAGTTAGACACAAAAAGCTTGAGTAACTCAGCTGGACAGGCAGCATCTCTGGAGAGAAGAAATGGGTGACTTTTCGGGTTGACCTGTAATGTCACCCCTTCCTTCTCCCCATAGATGTCCCGCTAAGTTACTCCAGCTTTTTGTGTCTATCTATGGCAATCAAATTAATTAGTTTTACTGATGTGCTAATGCATTAATTAGCATTGAGTTTATCATACACTCGCAGGCAGATGACCTGCATCACTGTGGACATTTCTTACCACTTGCAGGGTGTTTGAAATTGAGAGGGATTGATTTCTGAAAATCTGCACCTGTATGTGTTCTGTAATGGAATGGGAAGGGGCGACTGAGGGTATAGTTGAAGCAGGTTTGGAGAAATGCAGAGTGAATTGTAGCACAAAATTTAAGTTTCCAACAGCTCTTCACAGTTTTTGGGTGTCCCAAGGTGCTATGCAGCAAGATATCTTTTTTTGAATGAATGCAAAATATTCTAAATTGGAGATCTAAAAGAAAGTTCCGTCAAAAGCACACAGAGCAGCGCTGTCATTTATAAAAGATCACTCTGCAAATGCAATCTGATTTGCTGGATATTTCCAGCATTACCTGTGTGTACCTGCATGCCATCCCTGAGATTATTAGGGCACGTGCACGATGTAAGGTCATGTCATAGGTGATAGGAGCAGATTTAGGTTGTTTGGCCCTTCAAGCCTGTTCCACCATTCAATCATCTCTTCCTTCTAACCCCATTCTCTGCCTTCTCCCCATAACATCTGACACACATACTAATCAAGAATCTATCTATGTTTGCCTTAAAATATCCATTGACTTGGCCTCCACAGCCTCCTGTGGCAAACAATTCCACAGATTCACCAACCTCTGATTAATGAAATTCCTCCTCATCTCCTTCTTAAAGGAACGTCCTTTAATTCTGAGGCTATGACCTCTGGTCCTAGACTCTCCCACTAGTGGAAACATCCTCTCCACGTCCACTCTACCCAAGCCTTGTATGCTGCAATGTATGCTGCAGACTTCCAGTCCAATTTCCTAAAAGACAAATATACTGTCATTGGTGTAGGAAATGACCTCAATGTTGGGTGTTCAATTACCTAAACTGAATCAGTCATATTTGGCAATCCCTGCAGCAAGAAATTCACCCTGATGTCTTGGGGTGTGTATGTGAATCCAACTTCACATATGCACCTTGTACCTATAAAAAGTGTAAAATATTATAGCTTGGCTTATGTGTAAGACGAGCAATTTATGAATGGAAATGACAATGAATTAAAACAATGGATTTGATTCAAGATAATGGAAAGAAATCTTGAATTAAACTTTTTTTCTAATCGATCAATCTAGTTTATATCTGTTTTTTTCATTAGACAAATGTTGCTTTAGTCAGTTGAGTTGTAAATTTAGAGGATTGATCTTAATCATTTTGCTTTATGTTTAGGTGGGGCAGATGCAGATATTGAGGCAGCAGATTGCAAATGAACTGAGTTACTCATGCAAGTTTGATTCTAAGCACCTTGCAGCCGCTTTGGAAAATCTCAACCAGTAAGTTCTTGTGATCTTG
Organism: Okamejei kenojei; assembly: GCA_035221665.1. NCBI lineage: Eukaryota > Metazoa > Chordata > Chondrichthyes > Rajiformes > Rajidae > Okamejei > Okamejei kenojei. The sequence continues at coordinate 95,124,331 of CM069134.1, forward strand.
GATATTTAACAAAAATGTTTATTGATTACCAACCTTAACTGTCCTCAACACACAATCCACTCTTAAATCCATTAGTGGCTCTAGCGTGAAAGTGGTTTTATTGGTGGTAATCGGGATTGTTACTGTTGAGTTATTTCTCGGCATTAAAATCAGTAATTGCATTCTAGCTTGCTATCTTCAGTGAGTTAGAAAATTATCTATTTCAATTATGTTTATGTTCAGGGCACAGTGGCTAGTGTGTAGAATAGTGTTAGTGTACAGGGTCATCACTGGTCAGCACGGTCAAGAGCCTCTGTATCTTGAAATGAAATTCTAAATGGTTCAATGGTTTCTTTATTATCACTTGTACCATGGTGAAGCAAAATTCTTCTTTTGCATATAGATCAGAAGGTTATTGCCATATAATGTACATAATACATAGAAGGAACCTACTGAGTCTATATGCAATAGTCGCCAAGTTTTGGTGCTATTGCTGGACATTTTGGATCAAGCTGCTTTGAAGTATATTTTCTGCCATGTTGAAAGCCATTTGCAGCCGTTTTTGTTCTAACAGAGACTGCAATTAACATTGTGATTAACAACCAATTTGAAAAAAAAATTGTAAAGCCATTTCAGGAAATAAAAACAATATTAAACCACACATACTTTAAATTGCCCATTATTAGAAATTGTCCTGTAACATGGATTTTTTTTTTGTACAGAGCACTGTTGGCTGATGTCGAAGCACACTACCAGGACCCAACATTACCATATCCTAAAGATAATAATACACTGTTGTACGAAATCACAGCTTACATGGAGGCTGCAGGCATTCACAACCCTCTTAGTAAGGTATGTTTTGGAAGGGACATGTTTATTGAGTCAGTGAATAGCTATGAAATGTCTAATTTATGCTACTTGGCAGTCTATTAGAATGTTGTGTGTAAGCAGATTGAATGAGTGCAAATCTTAGCCTCAAACTTTTGACTTCTTGAATTAGGCCAATTTAAATTGGGTCACCCAGTTCTGGACCCCACTGTATGGTTTGTTTCTGAATTAAGCTCATTCACTTTGTAAATGTCCCAAAACATTTGTGGCTTTGTTACACAAGGTTTTTGCTCATTCTAAATGCTTCTTTACATGTTACCGGCGATTCTTTTTACTGTGTGTCATCCGTTGCAGTGAATGTTTACACCTTTACAGATATGTTACAGTTTCCTTGCCCCATTATCAACCAACATTTCCGCAACCTTTCTGCAGGTAATCCATGCTGAGGGCCAACTATGCTGATAATAAGAATTAAGATAATTCTTCAAAATAATATGTGGCATGTTGGAGACACCGTATAAAATAACTTGGAAGGTAGACAAAAATGCTAGAGAAACTCAGTGGGTGAGGCAGCATCTATAGAGTGAAGGAAATAGGCGACGTTTCGGGTCGAGACCCTTCTTCAGACGTCTCGACCCGAAACGTTGCCCATTTCCTTCGCTCAATAGATGCTGCCTCACCCGCTGCGTTTCCCCAGCATTTTTGTCTACCTTCAATTTTCCAGCATCTGCAGTTCCTTCTTAAACATTATAAAATACCTTAATCATTTGTGTTTCTCAAGATCACAAATGTCAAAATACATTTCATTGTTGCAGTCATTTTGAGCAGCAAGGAAAATATAATCGGGTTCAGCACAAAATTACTTTCACGTTGTTCAATCTGAAGGTACCAAGTTCATGTATAACATATATGTTATATGTTCCTGTATAATATATTCAGTTACCATGTCAGTCATTGTAACATTTTGAGATGGGCAAATTAAAGCTAATTTGTTTTGACATATTAGAGCTAGTTTTCAGCTATGGGTCCACAATTACCTGGGACTAGATTGCGACTCTCCCAGTCTCTGCTACTATGACTAACCCGTTGTGTTCTTGTAAGCATCATGTAGATGGGCCTTCTATGGGTAATGAAAGGGTTCTGTTTTTACAGACGTTCATACATCAGTTTTATCCGTTTGTCAGAAAATACATATGTTTGCAAATACACAGGACTAGATGTTAAAATCCAAGGTGCCAAATATCAATTTACTCCCGATGGTGATGGGAGCCTTCTGCACTCACCTATGCTCCTCCGATGTTGAGAAAGGCTAGGCAGACACGTCATTGGGGTTATCATGTGGGCACCTACTTTCATCAACGTTTCGCTGATTGAACCCACGACGTCTCCAGTAGGCTCAGCGGTGCATTCTGGCGTCCCAGAACCACCCCCCTCTGCATCTGTCTAGTCGGTTATTTGGGAGACCAAATGGGGTCTTTCCTCTTCAGCCAGAGCCATTGGCTACTCTGCCACCCGTGATGTTTCTTTGATGGCCTGGCGTAGGGCTTGTCCGCTGATCCCCAGTATTAAAGTAGATGTAGCCACAAATCCTCGACATCCAACTTCTACCAGGCAGATCTTAGCTCTCCAGCCCCGCTGTTCTGCCTCCGCTGCAAGCTCTGTATATCGCAGTTTCTTTCTTTCGAAGGCTTCCTGCACAGCATCCTCCCAAGGGACTGTGAGCTCCACAAAGTACACCATGTGCTGACAGTTCGACCAGAGCACAAGATCAGGCCTCAAGTTGGTGATGGCTATCTCTGATGGAACTGTAAGCCGTTGGTCCACATCCACCAGCATCTGCCAATCCCGGGCTGCCTCCAGCTGTCCAAGCCTGGCCCTTGGTGGAATTTTCCATTGCCTTTGTTTCCCCCCCCCCCCCCCCCCCGAACAAAGGCAATTGTCTTAACTTGGTTGTTCTGGGCGGCAAGGCGTTGTTGGCTGTTCTCCTGCATTCCAGAGACGCTGCCAGGCATTATGTCTCCAGGTGTACCGCCCTTGGGAGAGGCTTACTTTACACCCAGTGAGAATGTGCCTAAGTGTGGCTTGTGTTGAACACAGGAGGCATGATGGATCTTCGCCCATCCATTGGTTGAGATTTTTTGGGCTAGGAAGGACATCGTAGGTTGCCCGAATGAGGAAACATATCCTGCTCGCCTCCATCTCCCACATGTCCTTCCAGCTGATCTTCCTCTTTTCCACACTCTCCCATCTCATCCACTGGCCCTGTTTAGCTTGCGACACAGCCTTGGCACACCTACTCAACTCCTCCTGTTGGCGGACTTCGGCCGCGACCAACTTCCGGCGCTCCAGTGATGATGCCTTGTTCCAGCAAGGTCGCTTTCCACCAAGCCCCAAGCCACTTCTTCCATGTTGGATTTGCCCTACTATGTCGCCTTGCTGGAGAGCAGATTTTGCCTGCTGTGTCGCATTCTTAGCCGTCCACTTCTTTCCTGTTGCCAGGGTTGGAGCAGCAGCTCGGATGACAGTGTCCCTTGATTCTGCCAGGGTCATCTCTAGTCTGACTTTAGTGCACTTGTACTCCTCTGTGAGATTAGAGAGAGGCAGCTGGGGTACCGCCTGACCGTACAGGCCTACGCTGCTCAGGCACCGAGGAACACCTAACCACTTTCTCACCAAAGAGCTGATTGTTCTTTCTATCTTCTCTACTCTTGTGAGGGTGATGTCATACATGGTTAGTGGCCACATAAGGCGAGGTAGTAACCCAAACTGCAGGCACCAGATTTTCAGCTTTCCAGGCAGCATGGATCGGTCAATGTTCGCCAGACCTTTGATGACCTCTTGCCTAAACTCGTCTTTCAATTTGGAGCAGACTGATCGGCTTCTCTCAGTTGGTAGGTTCTTGATCAATTTTGGAGATTATAGAAATGCCATTTCATTTCCCAGTGAGATGCTTCCCTAAAAGGCCACCTGGTGCAAGTTGTTGTTGACTGTCATGGGCCCTTCTCAGCGCTGACACACTTGGACTTCCATAGCCATGGTAAAAATTGATAGGTTCTTGATCAATAATGCCAATCTCCATGCAGTGCCATGTGGTCGTGAAGTCAGGTGTGGTGATACAGAGATGCAGATCTTGAAAATAAGCCTTGACGAGGCTTGCGATAGTTTCTGGTATCCTGAAGAAGTCAAAGGATGCCCAGAGGAAACTGAGGGACAGTTCCGAACGCGTTGGCAAGGTCAAGAAAAACGACATGCAGATCTCTCTTTTCTTTTTTTGCAGTCTGGATTTGGTGCCAAATCATGCTGGTATGTTCGAGACATCCAGAGAACCCTGGGATGCCTGCATTTTGGACTGTTGTATCCACAAGGTTGTTTCTCCCTAAATAGCTGGTCATCCTCTGAGCTATGATGCTGAAGAAAATCTTACACTCTACATTGAGGAGACTGATAGGGCGGAATTGGCTGATATCTGTGGATTCCTTCTCTTTCGGAATCAGGATTCCTCCTGCCCTGCGCCATGCTTTGGGTATGACTTTCTTCTCCCAAGCCACTGTCATTAACCTCCACAGGAAGCGAAGAACATCAGGAGCACCTTTGTAGAGTCGATACGGAACCCCATTTGGCCCTGGTTAAAGATTACTTGAAATAATAAACCTGCCTTCACTGCATTGTAACAAATGACATCAAGCACATCAGACTGATAAGAAAGAACAATTACTAAAGGTGCAGAAAGAGTGAGGAAACTAGTTTTGTCGTTCATATGACCAAATGTATGTACATGGGTCAGATCTTTGAATATAATTATATTAAAGGGCCTGTCCCACTTTCACAACCTAATTCACGACCTCTGCCGCGTTTGCCCTTGACTCATACTCGCAGCATACTCGAGGACGTAGGTAGGTCTTAGCAGGCCGTGATGCTAGTCGTAGGTACTCGTATCATCAAGTAGGTCAGGGCGTTTTTTCTAGCATGATGAAAAATGTCCACAAGTAAAAAAGGTCATGAATTCGGTCGTGAAAGTGGGACAGGCCCTTTAGGGAGCCCGGTCATGTGTAGGGATATCCATAAACCAGGCATGTGTAATCTGGGACGGCCTGAACCTGACTCTCTTGTTTACATTAAACTATATTTTGATTGGTTTTCTTTTCCTTCTAGATTTATATTACTACAAGGAGATTGCCATATTTCCCAGTGGTGAACTTTCTGTTCCTAATTTCTCAATTGCCAAAAGTGCAGTATGTTAAGAACCAAGGTAATATACGGCGCAAAGTCACTGCAAGTTACACAAAATGCACAAAGTAGATTTGTTGTTTGGGTTTTGAGAATTTTTATTTATAGAAACCTGTGATTTGAGCTCTTAACAGAAACCAGAACTAGATGCTCGTTTTAATTTGTTTTTTAAGTATTGGTTGTTACTGTTTCGTTCAAGTGGGTGATTTCTACCAACTGTAGTTAATTTGTTAGTGCTGTGTACCTTTTCTGAGCAAGCCTTTTGTTTAAATCAAGATTTTTAATTTCCCTTTCAGTGTATTTTTGTTTGACAATGTCAACATGAGCCTTGTTCCACTTTTACCTCTTCTGTTGAACTGATAACGCATCTGAGATTGCATCCTGACAAATTAACCAACATATAAAATTGCACAAAAAATGAAGATTGTATCTGTAATGTATTTTTCTGTATTTATCCATGTTTTCATATCTGCAGATAAACACTGGGATTAACAGATAGATAGGTCAGTACTATATAGGTAGTGGGATTTGTATTACCTTTCTTATTGACTGAGCTGAATAAGGGAAAGATACTTGTATACTGTGGTATTCCTACTCTTACACGTATGATCTATATGAATGGACTAGATGAGAGGTCCTAATGTAATTTGTCCAAGATTGCTGACCATACAAAGCAGATAGGAGACAATGTTGTGAAATGGTCATAATGTATTGAAATGTCTTATCCAAGTTTTGAAAAATACTTATAGTCGGAAATATTGACATTTAGAGGGACCGAAGTAACTTTGATGTACAGAGAAATAATGTACAAGTACAGCAAGAAGTTGGAAATATAAATGCCTTAAGTACTGATAACAAAATGATTAGAATTAGGACTAAGATCTTCATATAACTGAGCAGAGCTCTGATGAGATTGCACCAGGTATACTTTTTGCATTTCCCGCCTCTTCACCTTAGAACATTATGAAAGTTCAATAGACAGGAGAGTGGTTATCTCATTGAAATATAACATTCTTTAAGTACTTGATAACGTAGGTACTAACTTTAGCCTGGTTAGGGGAATTTGAAATTAAGAGTCTCTACTTTAAGATAAGGGGTGAGGTGCTTATGGCATAGGAGTAGAAATTATTTAACCCAAGGATTTTTAATCATTGGAATTGCATAGGATATTGGATGCTCATTGATGAAGTTGCTGACTGCATTGATGAAGTTGCTGACTACATTCAAGGTGACATTCAAAAAATTATCAATAATTAAGGCATTTGGCTTAATATTTTTGGAAGATTGGAAATCCATTCAATGGCAGATTATGGTTTAGGATCGAATCGCCACCTGCTGCTCCCTAACTCATATAATCTTGCTTCTTAGTATTTTAATACGCGTGTCTCTTGTTGAACATTATGTGATGAAATTACAGGCTCTTGTACATCAAATAGATAAAATATTTATGAGTTAGTTATTAGGAGAGGTTGGATCTGTGCCGCTATACTTCTATCATGTATCATCTTCAACCTCTGGTATTCTGGTGAAAGAGTAGACAGTCAGAACCTTTTTCCTAGAGTGCAAATGCCAAATACAAGAGGCCATAGGTTTAAGATGAGAGGGGTAAAGTTTAAATGAAACGTGCAGGGCAAGATGTTTATACAGAGGTGGTGCCTGAATCACACTGATAGAGGTGGTGATGGAGGCAGATATGATAGTGGCGTTTAAGAGGTTTTTAGATAGGTACATGAATTGGTAGGGAATTAATGGGTATAAAATGAGATTCATTTATTGTGGCATCATATATTTGGCATAGACATATATGGGTTGAAGGGTCTGTTCCTGTGCTGTACTTTGCTATGTTCTATGTCTGCATGTATTGTTAGAAAATCCTTTCTTGTGTGCATTTTCGTTCCCCGGTCTGATGGTTGAGGATAATCTGATCTGTTTGCAGGAATGGTGTGCAAAAAAAACACAGATCCCATAGACTGGCCTCCTCTGGTCGTTGGACTTGTCACCCTTCTGAAGCAATTCCATTCGCGGTACACGGAACATTTTCTGGCCTTGATTGGCCAGTTTGTTCGTTCTACTGTGGAACAGAGTACCACTAGGTAAGAATCATAGTAATATCTTTGGCATGGTGGAAGAGACATTCCAAAAACACCTGACTTCATGAGTAGTTTAATAAAACACTTAAATCTGTGTGTTTTTTATCCGTTACTTTAATGCAGTAATTCTAAAACCACAAATAAGAATAATTTGTGCATTTTAAACAATGGTGGTGCCTATGTGCCTGATTATATCATTTCTGTAACTAAATAGTATATTGTTAATCTAGCCACCTTTCTCTTTTCTTAATTCAGTCAGAAGATCCCTGAAATGCCTGCAGATGCCGTAGCTGCCTTGATGTTCTTGGAAAATTATGTTTATTACACTAAACTACCCAGAAAGGTATTGAAATAATTAATTTGCTTAATAGTGCAATGCATGATGCAGGAAGAATATATTCAGCCTTGGGTCATGAAATTCCAAGAATGCTATTGTCTCTTTCTATCTGGGGCCCAGTGATTTATGCAGAATATGTTACAATTTTCAGCACCAACATAACAGTTCGAGAGAAAATATCACAGAACATGCAAGGAGGCCACTTAGCCCAAGCAGTCCCAGCTGGCTGCTTGCACAAGCAATTCGTTTGACCCTTCCCCCAATGCCTTGCAATTTACTTTCCTTTCAAGTAGTTATCTGCACCCCTTTTCAATGCCATGAATCAACATTCTAGTTATTTCAGATTTTAACCGCACAGTGTGATGTTTTCTCTTGTGTCACACTTGAGTCCCACTCTGTCTAGATGACTCTTTAACACACTCTCGACCTTTTTGCTCCAAGGAAGACAACCCCGATTTTACCCACTGAGCCAAAAGTACTTGTCTCAGGAAATATTCTGGCAAATCTCTTCTGTACTCCTCCTGAGGTCTTCACATCATAGAGTAATTGATTTATACACCTTCAGCCCAACTCATCCATGCCAATGAAGATGCTTATCAGAGCTAATCCCATTTGCCTTCATTTGGTCCATATTCTTCCAAACCTTGGCTATCCATGTACTGAAGGTCTTTTAAATGTTGCATGTTACCTCTTTGTCCCATAGTTCTGCTCTTGTTCCCCCTCCCCCAGACAAAACCAGAGTAGTGTTCCCCTGGTCCTCACACTTCACTCCTCCAGCCTCCGCATCCCACATATTTTCTGACACCTCCACCTAGGGTTGCCAACTTTCTCACCTCCAAATAAGGGACAAAAGGTCAAAATACAGGACAAATTCCCAACAGCAATTCGTTGACCGACTCGGCCGTGGTTAGGGTGAATGATGAGTTGGCCTAGGTGCTGGACTGTATACAAAGCCCAGCCGGCAGGCCAGCTGAGGCGTTTCGGCCCGCGTGATGTCGCTTCCAAAGTCCGGCATGATCGGCCATGAACAGGAGGGGTGGTGTCGGCGGTAAGCGAAGGTGCAAAGGTCGGACAGCTGGCTGGGCTGCCGACCGATGGGGCCATGGTCGAGGTGCTGCTGCATTCCATGGGCTGCATTACGTCGGGCCAGTTGAGGCGGGGCCGGACGCAGCGCTCCGACCCGACAGTCCCCTCGACCCCAGTTGCAGCAGTCAAATATGGGACAAGGTCGGTCCCGTACAGGACAAACCAATTTAGCCCAAAATACGGGATGTCCCGGCTAATACGGGGCAGTTGGCAACCCCACTTCCGCCATCTCCAAAATGATCCCTCACCAGTCGCATCTTCCCATTCCCGCTCCTTTTTAGTTGGCCTCCTGGGTAGTTGAGGCCAGTTCATTGGCTATATTTAAGAGTGAGTTGGATGTGGCCCTTGTGGCGAAGGGGATCAGAGGGTATGGAGAGAAGGCAGGTACGGGATACTGAGTTGGATGATCAGCCATGATCATATTGAATGGCGGTGCAGGCTCGAAGGGCTGAATGGCCTACTCCTGCACCTAATTTCTATGTTTCTATGTTTTTTGTAGAGGCCCTCCTTCCACAACTCATTGGTTCACTTATCCCTTCCCACCTAAACCACCCCCTCCCCAGAGGGTCACATGCACCCCCCCCCCCCCCCCCCCCCACCCCCCCCCCCCCCCCCCCCCCCCCCCCCCCCCTAATTTAATCGACTACATTCAGCGAGCCTGATGTGGCCTCCTTTACTTTGGTGAGACCAAGCGTTACTAGGCGATTGCCAACTGTATCTCCCAGTTGCTAACCATTTTAACGCCTCCTCCCATTCCCATACTGACCTGGGCTTCGTCCATTACTAGTGAGACCACACACAAACTGGAGAAAACATCACCTCAGTCTGCTTGGGTAGCTTGCAACCCAATGGTATGAACATTTAAATTCTCTGTTTTTTTGGGGATTTTTTTGTGGAATTTTTTTTTATTACTATACAAAACAAAAAAGAGAAAGAAAAGAAAGAGAAGAAAGACAACAGAAAAAAAGCCACCAGACATAACACTATTGGTGCAATCCACATGGTGCTACACAATCAGGCATTGCAAGAGCACAAGTAAAGAGCACAGGACTACATCGCTGCAGAAAATATGAAATTATTGGTCTTTGAATTTGGTTGATAAATAGTCCACAAACACTTAAAACGTTGTTGGGTACCTTGGAGTTGTGGAAGCATATCCTTTCCATCTGTATGATTATTATCATTTCATTGAGCCATTTTTCAAAGCGGGGGGTGTGGATGATTTCCAGTTTGTTAGGATCATTTTCTTGGCTGCTACCATACCAAGCATCAGTGTTTGTTGTTCTTCAGACGTCAAGTTCAAAGCAGTCTCTGAGCATCCAAAAAGTGCCAGTTCTGGATCAGGGGGAATATCTTTTCCATAGACCCCAGAGAACCACTTAAATATTTCAGACCAGTATCTTTGTATATGAGGACAGAGCCAGAAAATGTGTGTTAAAGAACCATCTGCACCTTTGCATCTGTCACATAATGGAGAAATAGATGGATAGATTCGATGTAATTTGGTCTTTGAATAATGGAGTCTATGGATGACTTTAAACAGAATCAGTTGATACCTGACATTGATTGAACAAGTTTGGATTCTGGTCAAACCTTAATTTCAAATGTCATCAGACACCTCGAAATTCAGCTCAGTAGACCAGGCTTCTTTCAGATGGTTAGTGGATACAGAGGTGGTGAATAGACGCATAAAGCGATATAAATTCTCCGGTTTTAAGTAACTTAACCCGCCCCGTCCCCCTCTCTTCCCTATGTCCCACTTGGACGACCCCATTTCTTCCTTCGCTCTCCTCTTCCATCTATATTCCTTCTAGCTTCACATTTCTCACAGGTAGACAAAAGTGCTGGAGAAACTCAGCGGGTGCAGCAGTATCTATGGAGCGAAGGAAATAGGCAACATTCGGGCCGAAACCATTCTTCAGACTGATGTAGGGTGGGCGGGGAGAAAGGAAAAGGAGGAGCCTGAGGGCTGAGGGAGTGCTGAGAAGGGGAGGAGACAGCAAGGGCTACCGGATATTGGTGAAGTCAATGTTTATGCCACTAGGGTGCAAACTGCCCAAGCGAAATATGAGGTGCTGCTCCTCCAATTTCTGGTGGTGCTCACTCTGGCCATGGAGGAGGCCAGAGTGAGCACCACCGGAAATTGGAGGAGCAGAACATTGACTTCTCCAATTTCCGGTAGCCCTTGCTGTCTCCTCCCCTTCTCAGCTCTCCCTGAGCCCTCGGGCTCCTCCTCTTCCTTTCTCCTTTCTTCTCCCCTCCCCCCATCCTACATCAGTTTGAAGAAGGGTTTCGGCCTGAAACGTTGCCTATTTCCTTCGCTCCATAGACGCGACTGCACCCGCTGAGTTTCTCCAGCACTTTTGTCTACCTTCGACTTTCCAGCATCTGCAGTTCCTTCTTAAACACGTTTTCACAATACTCAACATCTTTATCTCATACCTTTAGTCTTTTCTTCTCTGGCCTTTGTCCAACCATCTGTCTATCCAAAGCCCCCCCTCACCTGTATCCTCCAATCGCATGCTAGTTTTTGTCTTGGCCTTCCTCTCTTCCAGCACTCACCCACCCCCCCACAATCAGTCTGAAGAATTGTCCCAAACTAAAACGTCAAGTATCCATATTGTCCAGAGATGCTGCTTGTCCCGCTGAGTCACACCAGCACTTTGTGTCTTTTTTTAACATTCTCAGCCACGTTGTTAATAAAGGTAGATGATGAACAACAGTGGACCTAGCACCGATCTCTGCATTATACTGCTGGCCACAGTCATCCTGTCTGAGAAGCAATCCTCCCCAACGACCCACTAGCTCTGACCACCAATTTTGTATCCAGTTGGCTAGCTCGTGATCAAACCCATGCAATGTAACCTTCCGAACCAGCCGACCATGTGGGACCATTTCAAAGGCCTTTCTAAAGACCATGTAGACAACATCTTGGCCCTGACCACATCATTCCTCTTGGTTATCTCTTTGTGATCAAAATTATGAGACACTATTTCTGGCAAAGCCATGCTGATTATCCCTAATCAGTGTTTACTTTTCCAAACACATGTAGACCCTATCTCTCAGAATCTTGTTCAGTAACTTTCCCTCCACTGAAGTGGGCCTCGCCACTTCATGGTTCCATGGTTTGTCCTTGCATTCCTTTTGATAAAAGGCACAACATTACCCACACTCCAGTCTTGCGGCACCTGGAAATATGAATTCCCATAACAGAACATAATTTCAGTTCTGGCTGATCAAATGTTTTATATGCAACAAGATATGAAAACATTCTGCCGGGTATGTTTTAAAAATAGGCCACATCCTGAAAACATACAGCGTGGTAACAAGCCCTTCGGCCCGCCAGGTTCACGCCACCCATCATCACCCATTCACACTAGTTCGATGTTATCCCACTTTCCCATGCACTTCCTACGCAGTGGGGCACAATTTACAGCAGCTAATTAAACTTCAAACCCGCAAGTCTTTGGGATGTGGGAGGAAAACAGAAACTGGAGCACCTGGAGGAAACCCACGTGGTCACAGGGAGAACATGCAAAATTCCACACAGATAGCACTCGAGGTCAGAAACAACCCCGGGTCTGTGGTACTGTGAGGCAGCAGCTCCACCAACTGTACCAGTGTGTTGCCCCATTATTTCTACCTTGTTGCTCTGGTGCGGATACAATGAGTTTTTAAATAATGAATTGACTAACTGTTATTCTTTCTTCGCCAGGTTGTGGAAGCACATGTCCCTAGTTTCATCTTTGATGAATTCAGGACAATTCTATAATGAGTTTTTAAGATGAATATATAACTGCAAGGAAGTGAAGCAGAGTTTATACAAACGTCTGTGAAATACTGGAACCTTTTGCTAATCACTCTGTCTTGGCCAGTACTATAAGAGCAAATTTCTTCTAATACAGAATTTTAATGAAAGAGAAGTCTGTGAATATAAAACTCAGTTTTGTACATGTGATGGCAAGATATCCTTATCTGCTGAATCCTCTAGGTAGGTGTACAGATAGAAAGCCTGTATCATCTATGTTTAATTTCTAATGACCTGTAAAAACAAAAGGTACTTAAAGTATTAACAAATGTTTAACACTCTTAATGTATTGCATTCCAGTGAACTGTAAATTATCAAATATCTGTTTGAAATATTACTATTTGTATTAAATTAAAAACTGGAACTTCAACAAAATTGAATGAGTTTGTCTAAGGGAAAAAGTTTATCTCTGTACACAAAACATTTTTACACTAGCGATGCAGGTGATTTTTGACAGTGTGGCTATGAAATGGTCTTCCTGATTGTGCTGTGGTGCTGAAACATCCAGTGCTTCTCCAAAATATTTTTAAGTAGGTGAACTGCCCCACAATCGAAATTCCATTGAAAGGAATTTTGCTTAAAGGAACCATTTTTTTCCTTTGCTTTGCAACTTAAAACTTAGGGAGATGTCTTGAATGTAAATGGGAATCAAATAAAACAACGTGACATTGAGGTTCAATCTTTTATTGTAATCTATCTGTTGATATTCAGAAAGTTGTTTTGTTCTCACATTAACATTTGGTATAATCTATGCATAACTAAAACTCTGATCTTGTTATCTTCCATTTGCACAGATTTTCTATTTGCGCAAAAACGGTATGCGATAGCGCTATGATTTTGCCCCCTCCTCCCCTCTGCCCCTCCCACCACACACCCCCCCCACCACACACCCCATTTCCCTCCTCCCCCTCCCCTCGCATGAAGAGGAGGGGGAGGGTGTGCTGGGGGATGAGGGGCAATGAGGCAGTTAGGGGCTATGGGCGAGTGGTGTAATATTGCATTAGGGGGACAGGTTGCATTGGGGGAATGGGTGAGTGGTGGAATATTGCGCTGGTGAATGGGTTGCGTTGGGGGACTAAGCCTCCCAACGGGTCCCACTTAGTCTAGTAGATTATAAAGGGATACCATGAAGAGCAAATTAGCATAATATGCAAATAGAAAATTTGTGCAGAGGACACTCTTGGATATGAAAAGTGGGGAGAAAAAGCAGATCAGTTTAGTTTCCTTTAGAGATACAGTGCGGAAACGGGCCTTTCGGCCCATTAAGTCTGCACTGACCAGCGATCCCCGCAAATTAACACTATCCGACACACACTATGGACAATTTACACTTGTACCATGCCAATTAGCCTACAAATCAATACGTCTTTGGAGCGTGGGAGGAAAACGAAGATCTCTGAGAAAACCCACGTGGTCACAGGGAAAACGTACAAACACCGTACAGACAACACCCATTGTCGGGATCGAACCCGGATCTCTAGTGCTGCAAGTACAATAAGGCAGCAACTACCACTGGGCCACCATGTCGCCCTTGGAGGCAAAACATTTTGAAGTATGTGCATGTGCGGGGTCTTTCCAGAGTGTGCGCAAGTGCGGTGTCTAGGGTCAGTGAGGCCTGCGGAATTAGCGATATTTTCCAGACGCTTTGAAGTTACGTATTACGGAAATGAGTTGCTTAAAGCTTAAATAAAGTTTAAGTAAATTACGAGTAGCGTAAAGTTTCATTTGCCTCACAACAATTTAAGCAACTCAATCTCAGAAGTTAAGCAGTGTGACATCGAGATGGAGAAATTATTGAAATCAAAACGCTTGGATCTGGATCCCAACTCACCTGCTGCTGCAAAGGAATGGAAGCACTGGCTTTGTCACTAAATAACCTCTTTGATGAGTGTGGTAACAATGCACCAGACAGTTTCAGGACATTAATAAGTTCTGTCTCTTATGATGTATATGATTACATAAAGGAATGTACAACTTATGATTCTGCTATTGATGTACTAAGCAGACTTTGTTAAGACACCCAATGTAATATTTGCTCGACACCTTGCTACTCGGAAACAAAAACCTGGTGAGTCACTTGATGTGTTTTTCGACAGGAACGTATTCGAGACTCTTATCAATGGTTTGGCATCACCTTTAATACGACAGAGACTAACAGAAACATAGAAAATAGGTGCAGGAGGAGGCCATTCGGCCCTTCGAGCCAGCACCGCCATGCATTGTGATCATGGCTGATCGTCCCCTACCAATAACCCGTGCCTGCCTTCTCCCCATATCCCTTGATTCCACTAGCCCCTAGAGCTCTATCTAACTCTCTCTTAAATCCATTAGACTATTAGAAAACAAAACCTTGGATCTATAGTCAGCTTACAATCAAGCTTACTCATTAAACTTGGCTCAGAAAAATTCAGATACTAGACAAAAGTGCTGGAGAAACTCAGCAGGTGCGGCAGCATCTATGGAGTGAAGGAAATAGGCAACATTTCGGGCTGAAACCCTTCTTCAGACCTGCTGAGTTTCTCCAGCACTTTTGTCTACCTTCGATTTTCCAGCATCTGCAGTTCCTTCTTGAACAAAATTCAAATGCTTATGGCTATTCTGCTGCAACTACTAAAAAAGAATCTCACCCAAGTACTATTATGGAGCAAGCTGAAACAATTTCTACTGATAAATGTACCCTTGCTGCAGCATATACTTATTCGAAAAGGAAGCGTTACTTTTGCGTGTGGTAATATAATGGAGAGATATGTCCTGCTCAAGAGGCAACTTGTAATAGTTGTGGCAAGAAGGGACATTATTCTAGAGTATGCAAGTCCAAAGCAACTACTAAAAGTGTGACTGCTGCCATGTATATGCCCTCTTTGTGTGCAATTACAGCTGCATTTCTTCAGAGCTTGTCTCATGCAGCTACAACGGTATCCATCAATGGCCATACACTTAATGTACTACTTGATTCTGGCAGTTCAGAAAGTTTTATAATTGAACAAGTTGTTGAACGACTAAATCTAACTATAATTCCTTCAAATTAGAGAAATCCCGATGGCTCTGACAACCCTCAATACTCAAATTATTGGATTATAGTGGCCTGGATGAGGTCAGGAAAAGGCCAGACGCCAGGCAGGTTCAGAAGACGTTTAATCAATAATGGCAGACACACAGAACGCCCACGAGCATCCCTCGGGAAACCCCGTGGCCAGACAATTCTCCCTGTTCCTCAAGGGCCAAGGGGGATTACCTCCTTAACTCCCGGGGCCGCCACAGCACCCCTCCCCAAGAACCAGGCACGAAACAGACAGAAGGGCGCATGCGGCGACCAGCCCAGGTGTGCGCCATGCCCGGCACAGGAACGGGCAACTGACCAACAGATGCAGGGGATGGAGTAGCCACTGGAGGAGGTACCCTAGACAGAGGGCGCCCTTGCTTGCGGGGCCGCGCTACCAGCACCGGCCGGGTTAAACCTTACCTCAGCGCCCCCCCGGCAGCTAACAAATATAGGGGCCTCAAGGCCCTGCTCATCAGGAGGTTTGGCCTTAGTGAGTCTGAGCGGGCAGCTCGGATTCTCCGAATGGACGGCCTGGGTGACTGTCGGCCCTACTGGAGAATATGCCTGCCTGCAGCAGCTCCCGCCCGACATCCGCCTGCAGCTCGCCACCGATACCTTTGCTGATACACAAGCGCTGGCTGAGCGCGCCGACCAGCTGTGGAGGTCTCGTTAGCAGGACCTCCACAGCGCTGGCCGTCCTTCCCGCAGCTTCGGGAGGCGTGGAGCAGGTCGGGGCCGCTATTTACCGCGTCTCCGCTGCTCCCGGTCGGCCCCCGCGGCGAAATCCGGCCGCCATCGGGCATTCCAACGCAGGCACGTCTCTCCAGCAAGGCCCATCTGCAGTTCCACCTGACGCCAGCCGAGGTCGCTATGGTTCAACGCAGCCAACTTCACCTGCAGTTCCACCAGGCGCTAGTTGGTGCTATTATCACCGCCGATGGGGAGCTGCCGCAAGGCAATGTCGCCCCCCCCCCCCCCCCCCCCCGTGCGCTCCCGGGAAACACTGGGGCCAGTCGTCAGTGATTCCTTCGACGGCCGGCCATATTCATCACGTCGGGGTCACCAGTTGCAGTGGCCTGGATGAGGTCAGGAAAAGGCCAGATGCCAGGCAGGTTCAGAGGTCGTTTAATCAATCATGCCAGACACACAGAACGCCTGCGAGCACCCCTCGGGAGTTCCCGTGGCCAGACAATCGTCCCTGTCCCTCAAGAGCCGAGGGGGATGACCCAAGGAGTGGCTTAACCCTCCGGGACCGCCACAGGATCTTGTATTGTAGACTTTATTCTGAACAAAGCTAGTTATAAAACTGTATGTCTTGGTATTTTGAAAAATTGGTGTAGCGATATAATTCTAGGTCAGGATTTTCAGAAACAGCACAGATCACTTCAAATAATGTATGAAGGAACTATGCCTGATCTTGTATTGTCAAAGTCACCAGTATTCTGCTGCATCTGTTGAATGTCCTTCATTATTCACTAATTTATCCCTTAAGTGCAAGCCAAATGCTACAAAATCGAGACATTTTAGTAAAGAAGACAGGAACTTTATCAACACAAAAGTAACTAATCTTTTATGAGTAGGTATCATAGAACCCAGCTCTTCCCCTTGGAGGGCACAAGTTGTCGTGGTTAGGAACCCCTTGGAGAGACATAGAAAGAGACTCTGCATTGATTACTCAAACTATAAACCAGTTCACGGAGCTTGATGCATATCCATTACCACGTATCAAAGAGATTATCAATACATTAGCTAAGTATAAGATATTCTCTACTTTTGACCTAAAAAGTGCTTACTACTAAATTCCTTTGAAAGAATCAGAGAAGAAATACACTGCGTTTGAAGCAAATAGGAAATTATACCACTACTGCGGAGTTCCTTTTGGTGCAACTAATGGTGTGGCTGTTTTTCAGAGAGAGATGGACAAACTTGTTGAACAAGAAAACCTTAAAGATACTTTCCCCTATCTTGATAATATAACTATTGCAGGAAAAGATCAAGCTGAACATGACGAAAATGTACAAGGGTTTTTAGATGTTGTACATTCTAAAAATCTAACATTAAATGAGGCAAAATCAATAACATCAGTGTCATCAATTAATATTCTGGGTTATTAGGTTGGAAATTATATAATCAAGCATGATCCAGAAAGACTCCGCCCACTCCAAGAGATACCTGTTCCATATACATTAAACTCTCTACAAGGGTTCTTGGTATGTTTGCATATTATGCTAAATGGATACCAAATTTTTCTGACAAAATTCAACCTTTGATTAGAGCAAAATCTTTCCCCTTTGACTCTATAGCAATTGGTGCCTTTACTTCATTAAAGAAACAATTAGAATCTGCGACATTACACGCCATCGATGAGGATCCCTTTGTTGTTGAATGTCTCTGATTTAGCAGTATCAGCAACATTAAATCAAGGAGGAAGACCAGTGGCTTTCATGTCTCGTACTCTCCAAGGTAGTGAATTGCACTACCCACCCGTCGAAAAGGAAGCTACAGCAATTATTGAAGCAGTGAGAAAATTGAGTCATTTCCTTACTCGTCAGCACTTCTCTTTGATCAGCGTTCAGTAGCTTTTATGCTGGATAATCGGAAACGAACGAAGATTAAAAACAGTAAAATTCATGAATGGAGGATTGAATTATCTGCATATAACCATATAACCATATAACCATATAACAATTACAGCACGGAAACAGGCCCTCTCGGCCCTTCCAGTCCGTGCCGACCATTTGTTTTCCCCTAGTCCCATCTACCTGCACTCAGACCATACCCCTCCATTCCCTTCCCGTCCATATACCTATCCACTTTACCTTTAAATGTTAAAATCGATCCTGCCTCCACCACTTCTGCTGAAAGCTCATTCCACACAGCCACCACCCTCTGAGTAAAGAAGTTCCCCCTCACGTTACCACTAAACTTCCGTCCCTTATTTCGCATGTCATGCCCTCTTGTTTGAATCTTCCCTACCCTTAATGGGAAAAGCCTATCCACGTCAACTCTGTCTATCCCTTTCATCATTTTAAAGACCTCAATCAAGTCCCCCCTTAACCTTCTGCGCTCCAAAGAATAAAGACCTAACTTGTTCAACCTTTCTCTGTAACATAGTTGCTGGATCCCAGGCAACATTCTAGTAAATCTCCTCTGTACTCTCTCTATTTTGTTGACATCCTTCCTATAATTAGGCGACCAAAATTGTAAACCATACTCCAGAATTGGTCTCACCAATGCCTTGTACAATTTTAACGTTACTTCCCTACTCCTATATTCAATGCTCTGATTTATAAAGGCCAGCACACCAAAGGCTTTCTTTACCACCCCATCTACATGCGATTCCACCTTCAGGGACCTATGACAGTTATTCCTAGATCTCTCTGTTCCACAACATTCCTCAATTCCCTACCATTTACCATGTACGTTCTATTTTGATTTGTCCTGCCAAGATGTAGCACTTCACACTTATCAGCATTAAACTCCATCTGCCATCTTTCAGCCCACTTTTCCATATGGCCCAAATCTCTCTGTAGACTTTGAAAATCGACTTCATTATCCACAACACCACCTATCTTAGTATCATCTGCATACTTACTTATCCAATTTTCTACCCCATCATCCAGATCATTGATGTACATGACAAACAACAGTGGACCCAACACAGATCCTTGAGGCACCCCACTGGTCACTGGCTTCCAACCTGACAAACAGCCATCCACCATTACTCTCTGACATCTCCCATTCAGCCACTGTTATATAGTTATTCAATTGAGTAATTGAATAAGGCCGGGTCTCCCTGGTAAGGATAATGTTGCTCTGGATACATTAACTCAAGCATTTTGTGCCTCTGTTCATTCCTCTGCACTCATTGATCTTCACAATGGGCTGTGTCATCCTGGAGTCACTCGTTTGTTACACTATGTTTGTTCCAAAAACTTACCTTTCTCTACAGAAGATGTGCTGAATTAAACCAAGGTTCATCCGCCTGAAAAAGGAAGATTGATCAAAGCTACTTAACTTATGGAACTTTTGAGAATTGACTTCAAAGGGCCTTTACCAACCTCCTCTCGAAATGTTTATATACTTACCATAGTTGATGTATATTCAAGGTTTCCATTTGCCTTTCCTTGTCCAAATATGTCAGCTGCTACAGTTATCAAATGTTTAGATCAACTGTTTTCATTCTGTGGATTTCCAAGTTACATACATTCTGATAGGGACACCTCATTCTTGTCAGAAGATTTAAAAGACTACCTTTCAATTAGAGAAATTGCAACAAGTAAAACAACACCATATCATCCTATTAGAAATGGTCAGGTTGAGAGGTATAACAGAATCATTTGGAAAGCAGTGAAATTGGCTTTAAAGTCAAATGAAATACCAGATGAGCAGTGGCTGTGTGTTCTACCAGATGCATTATACTCCATCAGATATCTACTGTCACCTGCTACCAATACTACTCCACATGAGCGGTTCTTTAAATTCAAACGGCGTTCTTCTAGTGGTACTTCTCTGCCATCATGGTTGACTAGCCATGGGCCTGTGTTGCTTCGTCGGTATGTCCGATCAAATAAGAACGAGCCTTTTGTTGATGAAGTTGAACTGACTGATGTCAACCCTTCTTATGCAACTATCACGTATCAAGATGGACGTCAGTCAACTGTCTCACTTCATGACCTTGCACCATGTCCGTCTTCTCCATCAGCTCCACCACTCCTTGATAATGTTAATTGAGAACTTCCTTCAACACTCCCATCATCCCCTATGGAAACTTCTATAAGTAATTCTAAAATTGAAAATGTAAATAACAATATGAGTGAAGTTGATGACCAAGCAATATATGTACCACTAGCTATTGAAACGCCATTACCTCCTGATGCTCCAGGGCTGTGACGGTCATCAAGACATATTAAACCTCCTGACCTTCTCAACTTATAAATAGAAGGGGAGAATGAATGTGCGCATGTGCGGGGTCTTTCCAGAATGTGCACATGCGCGGGGTCTAGGGTCGGCGAGGCCTGAGGAATCAGCGATATTTTCCAGATGCTTTGAAGTTATGTATTACAGAAATGAGTTGCTTAAAGCTTAAATAAAGTTTAAGTAAATTACGAGTAGCGTAAAAGTTTCATTTGCCTCACAACACATTTATTTTGAGTATCAGTTTTAATCCAGGGTAGAGATTTGCTGGTGGAAATTTCATCACCAAAGATGCAACAAATTCAAAGTTTTATTAAGTAATACAGTGTGGAAACAGACCAACATGTCCCATCGATACTAGTCCCACATTCATTTCACCCATATCCCTCTAAATCTGTTCTATCCATGTACCTATCCATATGTTTCTTGAAAGTTGCAATATACCTGCCTCAACTATTTTCTCTGGCAGTTCATTCCATACACCCAACTATGTGAAAAAGTTACTCCTCAGATTCCTATTAAATATTTCATCTCTCATTGTAAACCAATGTCCTCAGATTCTCTATTCCCCTACTCTGGGAAAGAGACTCTGTCCGTTGACCTGACCTATCATGTTTAGGAAAGAGCTGCAGATGCTGGTTTAAATTGAAGTTAGACACAAAATGCTGGAATAACTCAACGGGACAGGCAGCATTTCTCCAGCTATTCCTCTCATGGTTTTGTAAATCACTATAAGATCACCCCTCATCCTCCTGTGCTCCAAGGAATAAAGTCCTAGCCAGCTCAACCTCTCACTATAGATCTTCTAGTCCTGACCATATCCTCATAAATCGTCTCTGCATCTTCCCCAACTTGACGACATCTTTCCTATAACTTGATGCCCAGAACTGAACACAATACTCACCAACATTAAGGTGGTTTGGGTGGGAAGGGACGAGTTGACCAGGATGTTGCGGAGGGAATGGTCTCTGTGGAAAGGGGTGGAGATGGGAAGATGTGGCTTGTGGTGTGATCCCATTGCAGGTGGCGAAAATGTTGGCGGATAATGTGTTGTATGTGACGGTTGATGGGGCTTTGGTGAGGACTAGGGGGACTGTCCCTGTTATGACTGAGGGGAGGGGGAGGAAGAACGGAGCTGCGGGATATCGAGGAGACCCTCATGAGGGCCTCGTCTGTGATGGAAGAGGGGAACCCCCGTTCCCTAAAAAATGAGGGTTCTCCGATGTCCTGGTATGGAACACCTCTTCTTGGGCGCAGATGCAGCATAGATGGAGGAATGAATTGTGAGTAGGGATAGAGTCTTTACAGGGTCTGAAGAAATGTCTCGACCCGAAACATCTCTGCAGAGATGCTGCCTGTCCAGCTGAGTTACTCCATTTTGTGTCTACGAGTCTTTACACGAAGCAGGGTGGAAAGTCGTGTTGTCTAGATAGCTGTGGGTGTTAGTGGGTTTATAATAGATGTCAGTTGATAAACAGACCCTTTTCTGTACCCTTTCCAGCTTGACAACATATTTCCTGTAACCCCAGAGCTGAACTCAATACTCTAACTGCGACCTCGCCAACGTCTTGTCACTGTGTAGGTCGTGCCCATGTTAATCTTCCGAAAATGCAACACCTCACATTTCTCTGTATTAAATTCTATCATCTATTCCCCAGCCCACCTGGCTAACCAAGATTCTGCTACAATGTTTGACAACAATCTTCACTATCTATAATACTACCCACTTTATTGTCATCTGCAAACTTGCCGATCATGCCATGTACAATCATTGATTTTGATGACAAACAGCAATGGGCCCAACAACAAACACTGAGGCACAGCACTGGTTACAGTCCGAAAAACAACTTTTCATCATTATCCTCCATGTTTCCTTCCATGAAACCACTTTTCTATCCATTCAGCTATCTCTCCTTGGATCCCATGGGATCTAACCTTTCAGAGCAGCCTACCATGTGGAACCTTGTCAAATGACTTGGTGAAGTTCATATATACGTCTACAGCTCTGCCTTCATCAACCTCTTTGTTCACATCACCAAAAACTCAATCAGATCTGTGAGACACAACCTCCCATGTACAAAACCATGCTGACTATCCCCAATCAGCCCTTGTCTATCCAAATGCGTATATTTCCTATGCCCCAGAATACTCTCTAGTAACTTTCCAACCAGAGATGTTAAGCTCACTGGCTTGTAATTCACAGCCATTTCCATGTAGCCCTTCTTGAATAGAGGCACAATATTTGTCACTCTTCAGTCTTCCAGCATCTCGCCTGTATTTAAAGATGACTCATAAATCTCAGCCAGGACTCCTGCAATTTCCTCTCTACCTTCCCGCAGTGTCCTCGGATATATCTGATCTGGCCTGGGAGATTTGTCTAAGTTCTTACACGTTCAGACCTTCAGCACCTCTTCATCCATAACACTGACTACTCTAAATACATTTCCAGTGACTACTCCAAGTTTCTCAGTCCTACTGTCTTTCTCCATGGTAAAAACAGAGGAGAAATACTCATTGAGGACCTTGCCCATCTTCTGTGACTCCATGCAGAATTGACTGCTTGATTCCTGAGGGGTCCCACTCTCTCTCTGGTTACCCTTATTTCCTGTATATAAATAAAATCTCTTGGGATAATCCTGAATGCTATCTGCCAGAACTACAGTATCTCCTGCCCCCTTTTGCCTCTTCTGATTTCCTTTTTTAGCTTGCTCCTTTGTTCTTGGAACACCTCCAGGGATACACTTGATCCCAACTGTGTGTAAGTGTCCCGTGCTTCCTTCTTATTCTTGACCAAAGCCTCAATTTCTTCCCAAAATGTAACACCTCACATCCAGAGCAACCTACCATGCGGAACGTTGTCAAATACCTTGCTGAAGTCCATATACACAACGTCTACAGCTCTGCCTTCATCAACTTCTATCGTCACATCACCAAAAAACTAAATCACATCCGTGAAACATGCCTTCCCAAATACAAAACCACACTGACTATACCTAATCAGCCCTTGTCCGTCTAAATGCGTATATATCCTATCCCACAGAATACTCTCCAGGAACATTCTGACCACAGATGTTGCGCTCACCGGCTTGTAGTTCACAGCCTTTTCCCTGCAACCCTTACTGAATAGAGGCACAACATTTGCCACCCTCCAGTCTACCGGCACCTCGCCTGTACTTGATGACTCGTAAATCTCAGCCAGGGCACTTGCAATTTCCTCTCTACCATCCCGCAGTGTCCTCAGATATATCTAATCAGGCCCTGGAGATTCGTGTACCTTCATGAGCGTCAGGACATTCAGCACCTCCTCAACTGTAATACTGGCTGCTCTGAAGACATTTCCAGTGACTACCCCAAGTTCCTCAGTCCTACTGTCTTTCTCCATGGTAAAAACAGAGAAGAAATACTCATTGAGGACCTTGCCCATCTTCTGTGGCTCCATGCAGAATTAACTGCTTGATTCCTGAGGGGCCCCACTCTCGCTCTGGTTACCATTATTTCCTGTATGTACATAAAATCTCTTGGGATAATCCTTAATGCTATTTGCCAGAGCTGTTCCCTGTCTCCTTTTGCCTCTTCCGATTTCCTTTTTTAGCTTGCTCCTTAGTTCCTGAAACATCTCCAGGGATACACTTGATTTCAACTGCATGTACTTGTCCCATGCTTCCTTCTTACTTTTCACTAAAGCCTCAATTTCCCATGATGATACTTTAAACATTTATATTTTCTGTGACTAAAGGCTATTTATATTTCAACTACTGGACTATGAAGTTGAGATTGGTCTTTGTAGATAAGAACTGTTGAAATTCATTTTACTTATTTACGAGAGTGATTTCTTCCCCACCTCATCACCCATGAATCTACACCAATGTAACAAGCAAACACAGTGAATGATTAAAGGAGTGAAGTCATCACCAAAACCAAAAACGAAGGCACTAAAGGAGAGGATGGCAGAAAGAAAAGTTTTAAAAATTGTTATGAAAGCAATAGATTAAGTTAAATTATATCGAGAAAACACTATATTCTGCAAAAATCACTGATCAAAGAAAATGTAAATACATGTCATGAACTGTATAAAAGTGAAATTATTGGTAGCATTGTATTTCCGTAATTGCCAGTGTGACTAATAGGTGAGAATGATATTAGATCTGAAATTATGTAATGATACTTAAGATTAAAAAAAGCCAGGGTAAAGCTGCTGATAGTAGTGGGAAATAATTAAGAAAATAAACAAATATTAGGTTTCAACCAAAATACCGGATTAACTCAGCGGCTTAGATAGCATCCCTGGAGAACATGGTTAACTGACATTTCAGGTCTGGCCTGAAATGCTTGCCACTTACTATAGTTCCATTATCACAAGTACAATATTTATTACACATCACATGTTAAAGCATTGGTACCACATCATGCATGGAATTCTCAAAGAGGCATTCTCCATTTTATTATCCCCATACTTCCATCAATTCCTTTCCAGATTCTGCCATTCACCTACACATGAGCAGTGTCTTACAGTGGCCTGTTAATCTTCCTGCACATTGTTTGGTATGTGGGAGGAAACTCGAACACCCGAAGGAAACTCACAGTTGTAAGGAAAATGTTCTCACTCTACACAGACATCGCCTCAGGTGAGGATCGAACTCAGATCACTCACCAGTGAAGCAGTAGTTTTCTTAGCTTTGCCACTGTGCACCCTAAATTCTGAATTTAGGTCTGAGAGTTGACAGCATAGAATTAGGGGGGAGGGTGTGGGAGGGGGGTTTAGTTGGATAACACACCTCTCCAGTCATTGTTTTATTGCTGGTTTTCAACCTCTTCAGTCTGAAGGTCTCGACCCGAAACATCACCTATTCTTTCTCTCCAGAAATGCTGCCTGTCCTGCTGAGTTATTCCAGCTTTTAGTATCTATCGTCAGTTTAAACCACCATCTGCAGTTCCTTCTTACACTCTTTATTAAGCGAAACAGGTCCTATCCTCATAATATTATTCACCTCAACTAAGTCTCTTCTTCACCTCCGTTGCTGCAGAGAATACAATTCCAGTTATCAAATCTTTCTTCAAAGTGAAACAAAAATTCCAGCCCTGCCCAGCCCTGCTAAATCACCTCTGGATCCTCTCCAGAGCAATTGCACCCTTTCTACAATGTATCATAGTCTTACAGCATGCAAACAGGCCCTTCATCCCAACTTGTTCATGCAGATCAAGATGCCCCATCTAAACTAGTCCCATTTATCTGCATTTGGCCCAAATCCCTTTAAACCTTGTGTGTGCCAGTGTGTGTGTAAGGGTATGTATTAGGTTGTGTGTGAGAGTGTGGGTCAGTGAAGCGGCGAGAACACCCGGAGTGAGCGGAGACTTGGCGATGACCGGGGAGCATTTCCCTCTCTCCCCCCCTCCCGGGAATGCGGGCCGGCCCAGGTACTCTGTGTCCAGCTGGGTCCGGGGGAGGTGAGGGTCAGTGACCCGGGGGTCCGGGGGAGGTGAGGGTCAGTGACCCGGGGGTCTAAGAGCGGCGCTTTAGCCCGAGATTCATCCCCGCGGGCACCGGAGACGGCACCGACACCCCCCACTCACCTGGTCCGCTTCCGGCTCCAGGCCAGGGTTAAATCTCCAAGCGGTGCGGACAGAGTGGCCGCCGGACACAGAAGCCGCCGTAGGTGAGGGTGGGAGGTGTGAGCGGTCACGGTGCCTCGGGGGGGCGGTGCTGGGACCACCGCCTTGTCTCACCTATCACACCCTCTGCACGGGAATGTGAATGCGGGTGAGGCAGCATCTATAGAGCGGTGGACAAAAATGCTGGAGAAATGCTTGAGTCTGAAGAAGGGTCAAACTCAGAGATAGATGCTGCCTTACCCACTGAGTTTCTCCAGCACTTTTGTCTACATTGCCATTTTAACTAGTGTGCGATGGGCTTAAGCCAATTGCTCGTTCTTTACGGGGATTCCACCAACAAAAAACTATTCTCATTGGTGAGTGTGGAGGAGTGTGACTTTATTTATTTATTCATACATTTTTAAAAATATTTTTTTGAGCGTGAGAACTTCTGTCATCAGCACGAGAGCGTGAGAATTTCCTCAAATGCGTTAGTCTCACGCTCAATGCGTAAGAGTTGGCAGCCCTGACTTCAAAAGCACTTTTTTTTAATTGGAAAGTAGTTCAGGGTGGCACCTGTTGGTTTCAGGACATCCTGAAGTACTTTCCAATTAAAAAAAAAATGCTTTCCTAAGACTTTACACCTGTCCGCCATTGGCCGGGGGAAACGAACTGTCCACCGGAAACGGAAACGTACTAGATTTGTAGTTCTGTGAAGCGGGTATCGGAAGGTAGGAAGCGGGAAAGCGGAAAGATTAAACTACAAGTCCCAGGGTGCTCGGCGGATGGAGCGCTTGACGGCCATTTGAACAGGGAGGCGGCGAGGCCGAGTATTTGTGTGGCTCCTGGAGGCGGGGTGAGCCGGGTTTATGTGTTTCACTTTGCTAATGTCAAACAAATGTATGCTTGTTTTGTGCAGGGCTTTAACGAGGGTCCGAGTTGCATCATGTGTAGGAAGGAACTACAGTTGCTGGTTTAAACCGAAGATTGACACAGAAAGCTGGTGTAACTCAGCGGGACAGGCAGCATCTCTGGAGGAATGGGTGACGTTTCGGGTCGAGACCCTTCTTCAGACTTGCTGTCTGTCTCGCTGAGTTACTCCAGCTTTTGTGTCAATCTTGCAGTTTACATACAAGCACCAAGAATGATGACAGAGATAAAGGCAACTACATTCAGTGGGCGAGAAGCAAACAATGTATACATTTGTTTAGGGAGGAGCTGCAGATCCTGGTTTAAACACAATGCTGGAGTAACTTCAGCGGGTCGGGCAGCATCTCAGGAGAGAAGGACTGGGTGACGTTTCGGGACGAGATCCTTCTTCAGTTTATCAACATCTAGTAATTTCGCAGGATTGTAACTTTGGAGATTTGTTACTAAACTCTGACGCTGCAACTATGGGATAATACTTTTATAGTGTACTCATTTCCCTTGAACCCCTCGGGTTCTTCAAAAATTCAATTATTTTAATCCAACCCCAGAGAACATCTGGGTTTAGTCACGACTGGATATGGCCCATCTTGTGTTTAGGGATGAGCTCAAAGTTGATGGAATTATGCAGCCTTCGGAGATGTTCATAACTTTTTGACCTCTGGTTTTTCACATGATGGTGTCCTTTAGCTAATTAGCAGAGTAGCAGAGATGGGATCTGTGCTGACACTCTGCTGCAATGAAGTGGTTGTCCAGAAGTAACACAGCAGTTTAGTTTATTGTCACATGCACCGAGGTACAGTGAAAATCTTTTGTGGTGTGCTAACCAGTCAGCGTAAAGACAATACATGATTACAATGGAGCAATTTACAGTGTATAGATACATGAAAAGGGAATAACATTTAGTGCAAGGCAAAGCCAGTAAAGCCAGATCCAAGATAGACACAAAATGCTGGAGTAACTCAGAGGGACAGGCAGCATCTCTTGAGAGAAGGAATGGGTGACGTTTTGGGTCGAGACCCTTATTAAGATCCAGGAGTCTTAAGAAGGGTCTCGACCCAAAACGTCACCCATTCCTTCACTCCAGCGAAGCTGCCTGTACCACTGAGTTACAGAATTTTGTGTCTATCTTCCATTTAAACGAGCATCTGCAGTTCTTTCCTGCACGCAAAGTCTGATCAATGATAGTCTGAGGGTCACTAATGTGGCAGATAGTAGTTTAGGGCTGCTCTCTAGTTGTGATAGGATGATTCAGTTGCCCAAGAACTGCTGAGAGGAAACTGTCCCTGAATCTGGAGGTGTGCGTTTTCACACTTTTGCCGATAGGAGAAAAAGAGGCAGTGGCTAAGGTTTGACCTGTCCTTAAATATGCTGCTGGCCTTGCCAAGGCAGTGTGAGGAATAAATTGAGTCAAATTGAAGGAAGGTTGGTTTGTGTGATGGTCTGGGTTGTGTCCACAATTCACTGCAATTTCTTGTGGATTCAAAGCAGTTTCAATGTTATTGGCTTGAAGGTGTAATCAGTACTTCCTGTTTCTCATGTACTTCACTAATTCCTGTTTCTTTGTATGGTTTGATGACCTTGTCATAGTCATTCAGCATGGAAACATGCCTTTCCGCCTAACTTATTCATGACAACAAAGATGTTCATCTCAGCCAGTCCCAGTTTGCCCACATTTGACCCATATCCCTCTAAAACCTTGCCATCCCTGCATCTGTCCAGATGCTTTTTAATGTTGTTACTCTACCTGCCTTAAACATTTCCTCTAACTGCTCCTTAGATATATGTACCGCCCTCTGTGTAAAAAAAGTTGTCCTTTAGTTTCCTGTTAAAACTTTCTCCTCTCAACTTTGTAAGTGCCAAGGTGAAGCAAGGATCAACATGGCAAAAACCTTGCGATATAACTTTAATAGTTTCCACTAGACTAAGTGGGACCCGTTGGGTCCCATGTTCACACGAGAAGGCTAGTCCCCCAACGCAATATTCCACCTCTCCACCAATTCCAGTATTGGTGGCCAGTGGGGTTTGGGGGGGGGGGCTTTCTGGAGTGCTAGTATGAGTGTTGTGGGCCGAAGGGACTGGTTTCCAGAGGGCTAGTAGTATGGACATTGTGGCCAAATGGATTCTTAGGATAGCAGCTCAGTCACTCACGCCTGGTGGCTGGCAGCTCAGTCTCGCAGGCCTGCTGGGCTGGCAGCTCAGTCACTCAGACCTGGTGGGCTGGCAGCTCAGAAACAGCTAGAAATTCTGCCCAAAACAGATGAGAGATTCTGTGAGATAGAAGGCGGAGGGTGGAGAATCAATTTTAGACATTTTTCATCTTTTTCTGCAGATCATAGCAATGAAGGAGGAAAGTCTATCCTGGCCTGATCTCACAGGGAGCCAATGAAGGAAGGGAGAAAAATACTGGGGTGAGGTTTAATACTTGCAGGGGGAATACTTACTGATGGGCCAAAGGGGGGGACTCCTGGGTTAGTGGTGCCAAAGGGGCTCTTTATAAAAAAAAAAAAAAAAAAAAAAAAATCTGAGTGAAAGGCACTTTTTCTGGACTTTTCCTGGCCTGGCACGGGCCCTTTGGGCCAAAATGCTCCTCCTGGGCTAATACGGGCATTTTGGGCAAAGGGGACTGGTTTCTCGGCTAATAGGGGCCCTGTGGGCCGAAATGAGTGGTTTCAGGCAGGCCAAACAACTAATTTCATTTCCATTTCAATTTCAAGCACAGGGCAGGCCAAACAACTAATTTCATTTCCATTTCCATTGCGGTTTCAAGCACAGGGCAGGCCAAACAGCTCATTGCATTTTCATTTCATTTCCACTTCCATTGCAGTTTCAAGCACAGGGCAGGCCAAACAGCTCATTGCATTTATTTCATTTCCATTTCCATTGCAGATTCAAGCGCAGGGCAGGCCAAACAGCTCATTGCATTTTCATTTCATTTCCATTTCCATTGCAGTTTCAAGCACATGGCAGGCCAAACAGCTCATTGCATTGTCATTTCATTTCCATTTCAATTGCAGTTTCAAGCATACGGCAGGCCAAACAGCTCATTGCATTTTCATTTCCATTTCCATTGCAGTTTCAAGCACAGGGCAGGCCAAACAGCTCATTGCATTTTCATTTCATGTCCATTTTCCATTGCAGTTTCAAGCACAGGGCAGGCCAAACAGCTCATTGCATTTTCATTTCATTTCCACTTCCATTGCAGTTTCAAGCACAGGGCAGGCCGAACAGCTCATTGCATTTATTTCATTTCCATTTCCATTGCAGATTCAAGCGCAGGGCAGGCCAAACAGCTCATTGCATTTTCATTTCATTTCCATTTCCATTGCAGTTTCAAGCACAGGGCAGGCCAAACAGATTGCATTTTCATTTCATTTCCACTTCTATTGCAGTTTCAAGCACAGGGCAGCTCATTGCATTTATTTCATTTCCATTTCCATTGCAGATTCAAGCGCAGGGCAGGCCAAACAGCTCATTACATTTTCATTTCAATTTCCATTTCCATTGCAGTTTCAAGCACATGGCAGGCCAAACAGCTCATTGCATTGTCATTTCATTTCCATTTCAATTGCAGTTTCAAGCATACGGCAGGCCAAACAGCTCATTGCATTTTCATTTCCATTTCAATTGCAGTTTTCAAGCACAGGGCAGGCCAAACAGCTCATTGCATTTTCATTTCATTTCCATTTCCATTGCAGTTTCAAGCACAGGGCAGGCCAAACAGCTCATTGCATTTTCATTTTCATTTCCATTTCCATTGCAGTTTCAAGCACAGGGCAGGCCAGAACAGCTCATTGCATTTATTTCATTTCCATTTCCATTGCAGATTCAAGCGCTGGGCAGGCCAAACAGCTCATTGCATTTTCATAATCATTTCCATTTCGATTGCAGTTTCAAGCACAGGGCAGGCCAAACAGATTGCATTTTCATTTCATTTCCACTTCTATTGCAGTTTCAAGCACAGGGCAGGCCAAACAGCTCATTGCATTTATTTCATTTCCATTTCCATTGCAGATTCAAGCACAGGGCAGGCCAAACAGCTCATTGCATTTTCATTTCATTTCCATTTCCATTGCAGTTTCAAGCACAGGGCAGGCCAAACAGATTGCATTTTCATTTAATTTCCATTTCCATTGCAGTTTCAAGCACAGGGCAGGCCAAACAACTCATTTCATTTTCATTAAGGCCTAACAAATCATTTATTGCAAGTACATTGCAGACTCACTGTTCAGTTGATTCACAGCTTAGAATCACAGTTGAGGCCACTCCCTCACGATCTTCCAGAGTGACTGACTTGCATCCGGGGTTTTATAGTCCTGCCCCCCTGGAAGGGGCATTACCTTCATCATCATGATTGACAGGCGAGAGGACCAATCAACTGATCTCAAGATTTTTTAAACACTCATAACTTTTTTTATTGTTCATCGATCGGAAAAATCCTCAGGGCTGCCTCAGCAGAGGACTGTGAGTAAGATGGCCAAAAATCATAGCGATATAGGGTAGCGTTTTTTCTAAAATCAATATACAGTGCAGACGTGGTCAAGATGAGACCTTTAGTTATATAGATGACCATGTGGAAGAAGAATTAAAAATAATTGCAGCAATATTTTGGATAGTGTCTGTGATCATAGTATTACAGCACAGAAATTGGATTGATCAAGGATTGCTGATCTTATCCTACTCTACTATTTGTATTCCCTTCCTCTTAAATTTTACCTTTTCAAACTGAACAAATTTTCATTTTTAAATAGGGATTTATGGATTCTTATAGCCGTGCATCTTACCTCAGCCCTTTTTGTCATGGCCATATTGTTTTGGAGCTGTCCTTTTGGTCTAGTGAGCCCATGCCAATCATCAGATACCCATTTAAATTAATCCTACGCTGATTAAATTTTTAATTTTCCCCACAATTCCATGAACCTCCTCCTCCCATTCCCACTGATTCCCCAGATTCTATCACTCTCCTAAACGTAAGGGACAATTCCCATTGGGCAATAAATCTTTTACCAAACATCGGTCTGTGCAATGTGCGACACCCATGGTGCAGTCGCAGAGAGATTGTGGAAACTTTACATAGACAACACCATAGATAAGGATTGAACCTGGGTAATTTGCACCGTGAAACAGCAGCTATAATAGCTGCATTATTGGCTGCTCTGCTGACCAGTGTAAACAAATGCTATGTCCGTTATCACAGTTAATCAGTCACTATATTAAATTATTGTATCCAAAATTAAGTCCTCCTGCATGTCATTAAAGTGTTAAGTGCTGCAGAAGTGTGTTTACTTTTTTGACACATTGACCACATCACACAGAGCTTTGCGATGACCACCACCTAAAGTGAGACCATTGTCCAAATTCTTTTAAGAAGGTATCGTTACCCTTTGGGTCTAGGGACGAGAAAGTTGGGGGATTTTGAGGGCTGGTCTGACGTGTTCTGAACAGCAGTATAACACAGAACTTTGTCCTGTGGGAGTTGTTCTCAGACATTCACGCACACAGAAATATCAGCGGTAGCTGGAAAAGCATGAAGGTGGTGAAAGGCACTGTCTGGAATGACCAATATTCTCCGGTATTCCAGAGCAAGGCGCTGTCCATGAATGAGTGAAACAGGTTAGCACGGTCAGATGTCCAGGAAAATAGTCCAAGAGAACCACCTAAGCGGAGTGCAACCATAGATTTGCGTGGCTTCATGCTATTTTCATTTTACTTTGCAGGTTAGCGCTTACAATTTTTAACAATGATTGTAATACATGCTGTGAAGAAAATGGTTTACTTTCATGAATTAATTCTGTGTTTATTTCCCATCCTTGTTGTCCTTGTGAAGTGGAGGAGAGAGCTGCTGAACCAGTGCACTCTATCTATAAATGCTTCCATGGTGCTGGTGGGCAGGGAGTTCCTTTGACATTGAATGAATGGCATTTTCCCCATTCATTCAATGAATGGAAAAATGCCATTCATTCAATGTCAAAGGAACTTGAAGATTTACGAGGATGTTGCCAGGTCTAGAGGGTCTGAGCTATAGGGAGAGATTGAGTAGGCTGGGACTCTATTCCTTGGAGCGCAGGAGGATGAGGGGTGATCTTGTAGAGGTGTATAAAATCATGAGAGGAATAAATTGGGTAGACACACAGTCTCTTGCCCAGAGTAGGCGAATCGAGGACCAGATGATGTAGGTTTAATGTGGAAGGGAAACCATTTAATAGGAATCTGAGGGGTAACATTTTCATACAAAAGGTGGTGGGTGTATGGAACAAGCTGCTAGAAGAGGTTTTAAAGAAGGAACTGCAGATGCTGGAGAATCGAGGGTACACAAAAAGCTGGAGAAACTCAGCGGGTGCAGCAGCATCTAAGGAGCGAAGGAGATAGGCGACGTTTCGGGTCGAGACCCTTCTTCAGACTGGTCAGGGATCAGGGAAACGAGAGATATAGACGGTGATGTGGAGAGATAAGGAACAATGAGTGAAAGATATGCAAAAAAGTATGGGTGATAAAGGGAACAAGCCATTGTAAGCTGTTTGTGGTGTGAAAATGAGAAGCTGGTGCGACTGGGGTGGGGGAGGGAGATAGAGATAGAGGGAATGCCAGGGCCCGAGGGCTGAGGGAGAGGTGGGAAGGGGAGGAGACAGCAAGGGTTAACAGAATTGAGAAAATTCAATATTCAAGCCCAAAGGATGCAGACTCCCAAGCGGACTATGAGGTTCTGTTCCTCCAGCTTGCGGTGTTGCTCACTCTGGCCGTGGAGGAGGCCCAGGACCGAGAGGTCGGATGTGGAATGGGAGGGGGAGTTGAAGTGCTGAGCCACTGGGAGGTCGGGTTGGTTATTGCGGACCGAGCTAGAAGAGGTAGTTGAGGCAGGGATTATCCCAACTTTTAAGAAGTAGTTAGATAAGTACATTGACAGAACATCGAGACGTCACCCATTTCCTCTCTCCAAGGATGCTGCCTGTCTCGCTGAGTTACTCCAGCTTTTTGTGTCTAACATGGATAGGACAGGTTTGGAGGGATATGGACCAAATACGTGTAGCTAGGACATGTGGGCTGGTGTAGGCAAGTTGGGCCAAAGGGCTTGTTTCCATACTATCACTATGACTGTGTCAGAATGGCAACGGAGGAATTTGTAGGGTATTTTTCTATATGCACCTTTATTTGGATGTATATTCCAATGGCATTTGTGGAAAATAATCATTACATTAAAGAGGACTATGTGAATTATAGATTTCAGTTAAATCCACTGTTTAATTAATTACTATTGCTGTGCACAGATCA
Organism: Okamejei kenojei; assembly: GCA_035221665.1. Classification (NCBI taxonomy): domain Eukaryota; kingdom Metazoa; phylum Chordata; class Chondrichthyes; order Rajiformes; family Rajidae; genus Okamejei; species Okamejei kenojei. Next base: position 95,158,431 of record CM069134.1, read on the forward strand.
ACATTCAAACAAAATGCCTGGACGTTCGTCCATCATTCCTGTGATTTCCTTCAGCGCTGTGGATTCAGCTTTGTCCTCACTGAAAACATGTCACGTATTGATCAATACTGGAATTGAGGTTACAACTGACGTCGCACTAGCGCTTACAGAGCATGAAGGCAAGTGTGATGGAAACCAATTTCATTATGTTGATCTGGGGTGATTCAGGGACCAGTTCTGGCGTCTCTGTTATGAACTCGCATTAATGATATGATTTAAAAAGTTTTCATTTGGCAAACAAATTTGCTGATTTTTCAATGCAAAAGAACCATGAGGCAATGCAAAGAAATACAGGCAGGTTAAGCGGGTGGACATAAAGATAGGTGTGGGATGGAATGGAATGGAATGTGGGAAAATGTGAGGTTGTGCTCTTCAGTAAGAAAAATAGAAAAAATGAATTGTTTTTAAATGATTAGAAATAAGTAAATACTTGTGCATCGGGTAATCTGGTTCATAACACAGAATTCAAGCATGCAGATATTTGGATAATTTGTGAAAGCAATTTGTATATTGGTGCTTTTAATTAAGGACAAAGGACAAAGGACATTTATTGTCACAATACACCAATTGGTGCAGTGAAATTTGAGTTACCATGCAGCACACTAATAAGATAAACACAACACTTTAAAAATGTAACATAAAACATAAAAAACATCCCCCCACAGTGGAATCAGCGTTTCCCACTGTGAGGGAAGGAACCAAAGTTCAGTCCTCTTCCTATGTTCAACAGTGGTCGGGGCCTATTGAGGCCTCTGCAGTTGCCGCTACGGTGGACCGATGTTTCAGGCCCTCGAACGGAAGAACACTCTCTGCAGCCCGGAACCTCCGAATCGGCCACTTCCTACCGGAGACCGTGGCTCCTGAAGTCCACAAGCCGAGCTGGTCGGAGATTCAACGCTGGCGACCTCAGCTAGAGATCCCAGGCTCCGCGTTGTCAAAGTCAGCGCCGCCAGCGGCTGGAAGCTCCGCAGACCACAGCTCCAGTGCTACGCCGCTGCTGAAGTTGAAGCTTGGGCCGGTCTCCGGCACGAAAGGCCGCACCAATCCAGATGGTAGGCCGCGAGGAAGTGGCGAAGATGCAGCTTGGAGGAAAGAATGCATCCTTGACCAGGAAGTAACTAAGAAAAGTGGTTTCCCCTCCCCCCATATAAAAAAGACAAAAGACCTCCAAAAACAAACTTTAAACAGACTAAAAATAACAAAAAGGAGAGAGGACAGACAGCTGCAGGCTAGGCAGCCACACTTGATGGTGCCACCACTCAAATAAGGAGTTGGTGGACATAAACAAGTCTTGCTGAGTCTGGATAAGGCTAAGGTGAGATTTTATTTGAGGAACTCTGTGTAGTTTTCATTTTGGTGCCAAACGAAAGTCATCTTTGGCCTGTAGTATATGCAGCATAAATTCATAAGATTAATTGCTGGGAAGAGAGGAAAACAAATTTGTTTTATATTTACTGGAGTTTAGAAGAATGAGAAATTATATAGTCATTGAGAGATACAGCCAACTTGCCTACACAGGCCAACAATGTTCCAGCTACACTAGTCCCACTTGCCTGCACTTGGTACATATCCCTCCAAACCTGTCCTATCCATGTACCAGTCTGTTTCTTAAACAATGGGATAGTCTCGACCTCAACTACCTACTCTGGCAACCTGTTCCATACAACCCCACCACCCTTTGCGTGAAAAAGTTACCCCTCGGATTTCTATTAAATCTTTTCCTCTCACCTTGAATCTATGTCCTCTGGTCACCAATTCCCCTACTCTGGGCAAGATACACTATGCAACTACCCAATCTATTCCTCTCATGATTTTGTATGCATATCATTGAGATATGAGATTCTGAAAGGAATTGTTTTGGTAGATGCTGTGAAACCTTTTCCTCCAATGAGCGAGTCCAGAACCTGTGCCCAGAACCAAAGGCCATACTCTTGGGGTAAAAGCTGAAATTAAGAGAAATTTCTTCATGCAAAGGGATGTAGACCTATGGAATTCACTGTATCGGAGAGGTATTTAATTGTAATCAAAGTTGAAATACGATTTTTTTGCGAACACTTAGTGAATTGGGGAAGATACAAAAGGAGCACAAAGCAGAATATCAGCCATGATCTTACTGGTTGGCTGGCAAGTGCAGAGGCCTAGCGGCCTTCTGTTTCTCTTTCTAATGCTGTTATGAAAGTAGTTGAATATGTTCAACTGGCCTTTAAATAAGATATTTTACTGTTTGCATCAGCCTTTCATTGGAAATGTGAAAATAATGTAACCATAGAGGTTTCCTCCGGGTGTTTTCTCCCATAAACCAAAGATGTGAGGGTTGATAGCTTATTTGGCCACTCTAAATTGCTCAAGCATGTAGGTGAATGGTAGAATCTAGGGGGTTGTTGAGAATGTAGGGGGATTAAGTAAAAAGGGGTTTAATGTAGGATTGTACAGATAATGTAGACCACCAGGGGCGCCGGGGAGATGACTGCCCTGCCAACAGTCTGTTTGTATTTTCTTTTTGTTATTTTTTAGCTTGTTAAAAGTTTGTTTTAATGTTCTTCGGTTTGTTTTATGTGGGGGGAGGGGATCGGGGGATTTTTTTTTTCAAGTTCTTACCTTCCCGGAGATGTGATCAATTTTCGGATCACATTCTCCGGGCTCTGCGGCATACCTTCGATGGAGCTGGAAGCCTCCTCGGACTGTTGTGAGCCCCGCCCCGGGGCACGGACTTTACATCGGAGTTGATCCCTTGCCTGGGATTGCTACCATTGGGAACTCTAACATCAAGAGCTCACAGTCGGGAAGCTCCAACGTCGCGGAAGGCTCGACCAGCCCCGACGCGAGGTTCGATCGCCCGGCGCGGGTGAGCTGACATCCCCGTGATGCGGGAGTGTCGCCTCGACGCGGAGGGCCCGAACGCCGCTGGTTACGGGAGTCAAGATCATCCCGCTCAAGGCCCACGACCGAGGAAGAACAAAAGGAAGAGACTTGAACTTTATTTCGCCTTCCTTCACAGTGAGGAATGTGTAGGAGTCACTGTGGTGGATGTTCATGTTAAAATGTGTTTTTTTTGAGTGACCTGATACTTTTAATTGTATGACTGACCTGGCCAATGAAATTCCTCATATGTTGCAAAACATACTTGGCGAATAAAACGTGATTCTGATTCTGATTCTGATTCGTGCAGAATGATGGCTGATAGTTGGTGTGGACTGGGCTGAAGGGCCTGTTTCTGTGTGGATTCTCTCTGACAATGAGGTCTTTCCAGTATTTTTCAGCAGAGGGCAGTATTGACAATGATATAAGTTCTTGCAATAAGAGATGTTTTGTACTCTCTGAACTTGAATCTAGTGTAAACATTACATTTAAATGAAGCCTTGGTTTCTAGCAGTAATGTTTGTCGATCTGGAAGAATTGGTGGAGCCAGTGCTTCCTGTCAGACTTGCCAGCATGCCTTTGTATAAGTTCTGAAGTGCCCCAAGATAGAAAGAGTTCTTCCTCTCTGGAATAACAGAGAGGAAGAACTCTTTCTATCTTGGGGCACTTCAGAACTTATACAAAGGCATGCTGGCAAGTCTGACAGGAAGCACTGGTTCCACCAATTGAAAGTTTACAAACAATCCTGATGTAGCCATTACCATATACCAATATGTTGACTTTTTTGCATTTTTTCATTAAATCCCATTTCAGCCACCAACGCTGAATAGAAGGGACATGAGCTTGCAGATGCTGGAACCTGGAACCAAAAGAAACGAGCTGTTGGAGAAACTCAGCAAGTCAGACAACATGTGTGGAGATAAAAGGAGAGTCAACATTTCAGGTCCTGTTGCATTGTCATGACTCAAAACATTGGCTATCCCTTTGCCTCCATAGATGCTGCCTGACTCACTGGAGTTTCTGTACTGATTTGTACTGAATGGATGAACTGTCTTGCTCTCCTCTGAATCCCTACCCTCTAAGATGCCACTCTGCGGCTCATTCATTTATCTCAACAGGATATCAAAAAATGGATGCAAAGTTTTACATTGCAAAGGCTATGGGATTGGACCACATTACAGCACTAATACTGCAGAACTAATGTCCAGAACCAGCAGGCAAGCTGTTCCAGTATAGATACAACACAGGCATTTATCTGACAACCTGTTCCAAAGTTACCTGGTCACAAAATTACAGGACAAATCTACTCTGTTTAATGACTTGCCCAAACAGTCTACTCTCGGCCATTAGCAAAGTGACGGAAACTGTCTTTGATAGTGTTTATAAGTAACATTTGCTCACTGGTAACCAATTCACTGATGCAAAAGTGCTAAATTCCAAAGATGAGGTGAGAGTCATGGCCTTTGATATTAAGGCAGCGTTTGCATGACTGTGGTGCCAAGGCAACCTGGAAAAAAATGTTACTGTTTTTTTTGTTGCAGTGTTCTATGATATTCCAATTTATTTGACATGGTTTGACAGATTTAGCAAAATTTCCATGATGATTTGTGTCTGAGTGAACTGGTCACACTTGATCAAGTCGCACTGCAACAGACATGAGCTATATTTATGTGTAGTGTTATAAATTCTTTGTTTGTTGTGACGAGGCTTGAGGGTAAGGCAAATATGTAGGTGTGGATTATACAAAGTAATCACATGTAAACCAAACTGAATTTGAATATGCTTGCTGTTTTTAAACTCTAAGGAACATATTTGCTAAAAGCAAATGTATTTTGTCAATAAACTAGTAGTAGACAACTTTCTGTGTCAGCAATTAGTTCAAATCACATAATTAACATTTCTAGAGTGATGGAAGGTCAGCCTTGCTGTAACACCTGACTGAAAATAAGTAAAAAAGGCCAAATACCAGATAAAATATAACTGGGCCTCGGGAACAGATAGTATCTCAAATGAAATCCTAAAACACAGAAATTAACAGGTTTTGTTATTAATTGAGAATCTTATTGTCCACATCTGGGAAGAGGTGGGCCATGGGAGCTTAGATATACATAATCAAGACAATTATCAAAGGAGACAGCTCTGACTTGTAACAACGGAGTGGATTTTCTGCTGACTGACACACAAAAGTCATCTCTTCTGAATCGCGTCTTCCCAGTGCTTAAAGCGCCACTTACTCAACTGCAGGGTGAAATCTTTCTATTCAGAGCCACAGAAAACGTGATGTACAACAACTCCAAGAAAAGTGCAGGGTCTAATATCAGCCTTTTCTAGGTGTTTCTTTTTAAATCTCACTGAAGTTTCTGACTCAATCAATCAGGAGGAATTGCGAAACATTCATCAAATTTGGCTGCCCACTGAAAATCATTGCCATCTTATGTTTGTTTCATGACATCACGCAAGCCATTTTAGTGACCAATTGTGTTCACGAGAGTCAATCAGAGTGAAGTAAAAAAAAGACTGCGTCTTTGCCTCAACGGTTTTCTCAATCTTTCTTATTGTACATCACCTCCAAAAATCCTCTTGCTGAAGGGGACCTGATTTTTAGAACAAATGAGAAAACTTCAGCAACACTACATTCCTGAACCAGCTCACATTCTAAAAATGTCCGCTAGCAAACCCCTTCTCCACTGCAACAACTTCCCTCTGTCGGTAAAGGCTCATGGCGAGGCGCTGGAATATATGGATCACTTGCCATATTTCAGGAGCTATTTCTTGGTGAATGCAGACATCAATGGTGACATTTATTAATGCCTTCATTGCTCTAACAGTCTTTCGAAACGTTTCTTGATCCAAACATATGCTGGCACCATCCTCCAACTCTCTCTATTACATCAACGACTGCACCGGGACCGCCTCCTGCAATCATGCAGAACTTGTTCATTTTATTTACTTTACCACTAACTTCCAACCTGCTCTCAAATTCACTTGAGCAACCTCTGACACCACTCTCCCCTTTCTTGTTCTCTCTGCTCCATCCCATGGGACAGACTATCAAGTGATGTCAAATACAAACCCACCAACTCCCACAGTTATCTGGACCACACCTCCTCCCACGCTGCCTCTTGCAAATACGCCATTGTGTCTCTCAATTTCTCCTTCTCTGCCACATCTGCTCCCAAGGTTTTCCATTCGCAGACATCCGAGATATCCTTTTTCTTTCGTGAGTGGTTTATCTCCATTGTTGTAAATTAATTCCTCATCCGTGTCCCATTGTTATGCCCTTGCTGCTCCTTCCCCTGACGGAACAAGAATAAAGTTCCCTGCCCTTGCCTTTCACCCCACCAACCTCCATATCCGCCATCTTTAATGTAATCCCACCACGTCGCATCTTCCCACCCCACTCCTTTCCGCTTTCCTTTAAATATTGGTAAACCCCTCCCTGTTCCATTGGAAAACACAACAAACCGATATTTTAAAATTTTAAATTAATATTTTTAAAGCATGAAGTGTACTATTTTGGAGCCTGTTTCAAGTTGAACAAATTTGCTGTTAGCAGGTAATGTTTCACACAGGATACAGTGTAAGATATAACAGTTTGGGAATGTTTTAAAATTCTAATATTAAAGATGAACACTATTTGTTTGTCAGTTGTTATGGATAAAATGGATAACATCTTGCTAAATATTGAAATATCAAATTGGGGAAAAAATTGCCAAGCAACTCATGTTGAATATAGGATATTTTCAAGATATGTTCTGTGAATAAAGTACCTTAATATTTCCATTAGTGGAATTGTAATGTGTGAAAACAGATGCTGTTGCCTCTGGCAGCCAAATTCATGTTCATCTTGGGCAAAAACTGCCTTCCTGCTCATTGAAAGACTGCTTGTTAAAATTGGACATTTTCAATGAAGTAGCTGCAGGTTAAACAAACACTGGAAAACCAACGCATAGTTCAGTATGGCTGACAATTTCTAGCTTCATGTGGATAGGTTTGAGAAAAGGGAATAATATCCTGGATTGTCTATACTTTTATCGAGATTTTTGACATACTACGATTTTCCTTCATATAACTTCATTAGTGTAATATCTTTGTAATACCCAATGTGGCTGAAGTTATTTATGTCTTTTTTTGCACAATATAAGCAACCCATACTAAAATAGCAACCTTCCTTAACTTTTTTTCTGATTCAAAAGAAATGTGGGTTATTATGATTTTAAATGGAATTTTATTCTGCCTCCTCTCCCCAATATTACTGGTCTTGTTTCCGTAGTCATGATTTAGAAATAGGAAAAATTAAACAGCTATCCATACAAAATTAGCCATCTGATGCACTAGAGACACAAGGAACTGCAGATGTTGGAATCTTGAATAAAACACAAAGTGCTGGAGTATCTCAGTGGGCCCGGCAGCATCTGTGGAGGGAATGAAGCGGCGGAGTTTCTGGTTGGTTATCATTTTTCTGGTTATTTTTCCATGGATCTCCTGAGGGTTTCTAGCATTCTCTATTTTTATTTCAGATTTCCAACATCTCCAGTTTTAGATTTTCAAGTTTTGAAAAGCCAGCTGATCCCACATTTCAGTTCCCTCTCAAACCTTTGATAACGTGCACAAAATGCCCATACTTGCCTTTTTATGTTATTAAAAGTAGTCACGATAGTTTACATTTCATATAAACCTTTACTCACTTCACCATGAAACTATATAAAACCTGTTGTAGTACTGGGAACAAAGTCCTCATTGAAGCATTATGGTTGATATTCTTGAAGCATTAAGATGTGATGAGCCTTGAAAAGATGTCTAATGGCAGGTTGAAATACCGCAAACCCTTGTTTTTATGGACCTCTTCATAACGGATTTTGGCTATAATGAAATAAATTAATTGAATGTTTTTAGGTAGAGTATGATTCTGTAAATGGAGGAAATATCATAGAATTAATACCAGTGACCTAAATGCATTGTCCTTTATGTCTGTCACCTTTTATGGCTGGCCATCAACAGCGTGTATTTTGAACTAAAATAGTTCATTAATAATATCTGGATACTTACTTGGGCATTCATCCATGTGCTTTCTTTGAAGTCCCCACTCTTCGCAAAAATACAAATAATATGCACACTTGAGTGGTTTAGGTGCTATATTTGATGTTTTTTTGTAACTGAAAATCAAAACCTTTCAAGGATTGGATAGCAAAGATTGATGTGCTTAACTCCACCAGAGGGCACTCCTGTTAGCAAACCTTGCACAGATTGTCCCCATGTTGCAATAGGGTTCCAGCAAGTAAGAATTTCATAGTTGTTAAGGGCCTGTCCCACCAGCATGCGATTGCATGCGGCGAGCGCGACTAAACCTGGTGGCTTGAGCCGTACGGCCTCGTGGGGCCGGTTCCACTTCGAACCGCGTTGGCGTATGGAGTTGTGAGGGGCTGGTCCCGACATCATACTCACCAATCAGCTGGGCAGTAGGTGGGCCTTGTGAATTTGGACGTCGCACGGCGTAGGGCGGTGACGTCATCACGCAATGGCACACCAGGCGGTGACGTCATCGCGCAATGCCACGCGCTAGGCTACGCTGTCAAGATGCTGCGTACGGCGTCCAGACGCTGCATACGACGTCAAGACGGTGCGTATGGCCTCAATGCTGCTGTGGGCCTCTCGGCCTTTGCCGCGCGGGATTTTGAACAGTGTCAGTTTTTCAGAGCCCCGCGTGATGTCGGGACTAGCCCTGCACTACTCCATACGGCTCCGGCGATCGAAGTGGGACTGGCCACGCGAGGCCGTACGGCTCAAGCGACCACGTTAGGACGCGCTCGCCGTACGCTCGTGCGACAGGCCCTTTATCCCAGTGCACATGACAACTAAACATGCAAATTCTCTTGACTCTAAGTTTCTTTCTTGTCAATTGTTTGTAAGTCTTAATGGCCCTGTCTCACGGTGCGAGTTGACCCACTAGGTACCCCGAGTGAAAGACTCGTGGTTGTGTACGAGACTTCAAGTTTATGATCAAGTGCTTAACCGAGTTCCCACGGGTATGTCATTGCTGCGATGTTCCAACTTCCTCTCCCGAGTTACCAAGTTCCTCTCCATTTACTCTTGAGCCAACCATGAATGGTGGCTTTGAGTTAAAGATAAATTCAGCGCGGCCGTATCTATTGATATGACCTACAAAGGGAAAATGCGCACCCTCCAGTGCCAGAGCAGTTATACTTATAACTATATAACCATATAACAATTACAGCACAGAAACAGGCCGTCTCGGCCCTTCCAGTCCGTGCCGATCATTTGTTTTCCCCTAGTCCCATCTACCTGCACTCAGACCATACCCCTCCATTCCCTTCCCGTCCATATACCTATCCACTTTACTTTTAAATGTTAAAATCGATTCTGCCTCCACCACTTCTGCTGGAAGCTCATTCCACACAGCCACCACCCTCTGAGTAAAGAAGTTCCCCCTCACGTTACCCCTAAACTTCCGTCCCTTAATTCGCATGTCATGCCCTCTTGTTTAAAATCTTCCCTACCCTTAATGGGAAAAGCTTATCCACGTCAACTCTGTCTATCCCTTTCATCATTTTAAAGACCTCAATCAAGTCCCCCCTTAACCTTCTGCGCTCCAAAGAATAAAGACCTAACTTGTTCAACCTTTCTCTGTAACATAGTTGCTGGATCCCAGGCAATATTCTAGTAAATCTCCTCTGTACTCTCTCTATTTTGTTGACATCCTTCCTATAATTAGGCGACCAAAATTGTACACCATACTCCAGAATTGGTCTCACCAATGCCTTGTACAATTTTAACATTACTTCCCTGCTCCTATATTCAATGCTCTGATTTATAAAGGCCAGCACACCAAAGGCTTTCTTTACCACCCCATCTACATGCGATTCCACCTTCAGGGAACTATGCACAGTTATTCCTAGATCTCTCTGTTCCCACAACATTCCTCAATTCCCTACCATTTACCATGTACGTCCTATTTTGATTTGTCCTGCCAAGATGTAGCACTTCACACTTATCAGCATTAAACTCTATCTGCCATCTTTCAGCCCACTTTTCCATATGGCCCAAATCTCTCTGTAGACTTTGAAAATCTACTTCATTATCTATATCACCACCTATCTTAGTATGATCTGCATACTTACTTATCCAATTTACCACCCCATCATCCAGATCATTGATGTACATGACAAACAACAGTGGACCCAACACAGATCCCTGAGGCACCCCACTGGTCACCGGCTTCCAACCTGACAAACAGCCATCCACCATTACTCTCTGACATCTCCCCTTCAGCCACTGTTGAATCCATCTTGCTACTCCGCCATTAATACCCAAAGATTGAACCTTCTTAACCAACCTTCCATGGGGAACCTTGTCAAAGGCCTTACTGAAATCCATATAGACAACATCCACTGCTTTACCCTCATCAATTTCCCTAGTAACTGCTTCAAAAAATTCAAGAAGGTTTGTCAAACATGACCTTCCAGGTACAAATCCATGTTGACTGTTCCTGATCAGACCCTGTTTATCCAGATGCTTATATATATTATCTCTAAGTATCCTTTCCATTAATTTACCCACCACTGACGTCAAACTAACAGGTCTATAATTGCTAGGTTTATTCTTTGAACCCTTTTTAAACAATGGAACAAGATGCGCAGTACGCCAATCCTCCGGCACTATTCCTGTTTCTAATGACATTTGAAATATTTCTGTCATAGCTCCTGCTGTTTCTACACTAACTTCCCTCAATGTCCTAGGGAATATCCTGTCAGGACCTGGAGATTTATCCACTTTTATATTTTTCAAAAGTGTCAGTACTTCCTCCTCTTTGAATCTCATAGTTTATAGCTACTCTACTTTTTTTCCTTACTTCACGTAGTTCAATATCCTTGGTGAATACCGAAGAAAAGAAATTGTTCAATATCTCCCCCATCTCTTTTGGCTCTGCAGATAGCTGTCCATTCTGTCTCTCTAATGGTCCCAATTTTATCCCTCGTTATCCTTTTGCTATTATATAGCTGTAGAAACACTTTGGATTTACTTTCACCTTTCTTGCCAAAGCAACCTCATATCTTCTTTTAGCCTTCCTAATTTGCTTTCTTAAGATTCTTTTTACATTCTTTATACTCCTCTAGAACCTCCTTTACTCCATGCCTCCTATAATTATTGTAGATATCTCTCTTTTTTCGAAACAAGTGTCCAATTTCCCTTGAAAACCATGGCTCTTTCCAATTTTTACTATTTCCTTTCACCCTAACAGGGACATAAAGATTCTGTACTCTTACAATTTCCCCTTTAAATGTCCTCCATTTCTCTTCTACATCCTTCCCATAAAACAGAGTGTCCCAATTCACTCCTTTTAAATCCTTACGCATTCCCTCAAAGTTAGCCTTTCTCCAATCAAAAATCTCCACCCTAGGTCCAGTTCTGACTCTCTCCATAATTATATTGAAACTAACGGTATTGTGATCACTGGTCCCGAAGTGCTCACCAACGCATACCTCCGTCTCCTGACCTGCCTCATTTCCTAACAGGAGGTCCAGCACTGCCCCTTCTCTGGTCGATACCTCTATGTACTGCTGCAAAAAACTATCCTGCACACATTTTACAAACTCCAAACCATCCAGCCCATTTACAGAATGTGTTTCCCAGTCTATTTTTGGAAAATTGAAATCTCCCACAATCACTACCTTGTGCTTACTACTAATATCTGCTATCTCCTTACATATTTGCTCTTCCAATTCTCGCTCCCCATTTGGCAGTCTATAATACACCCCTAAAAGTGTTTGCTACACCGTTCCCACTTCTCAGTTCCACCCAAATAGCCTCCCTAGACGAGCCCTCTAATCTATCCTGCCAAAGCACTGCTGTAATATCCTCTCTGACAAGCAATGCAACACCCTCCACCTCTGGTCCCTCCAATTCTATCACACCTGAAGCAACGAAATCCTGGAATATTTAGTTTCCAATCACAGCCGTCCTGCAACCATGTTTCACTGATTGCCACAACATCATATTTCCAGGTGTCAATCCAGGCTCTGTTCATCCACCTTTCTTACAATGCTCCTAGCATTAAAATATACACATTTTAGAAACCCACCATTCCCTTATTCTCTGTCTAATATCTTTTCCTCTTTCTTGTCTACATTTTGGGTCCGAGTGCTTCCCTTCTCTGCCTCTTGCCCCACACCCTGTCCCCTAGCCCCCTCTACCCGAGTCCCTCCCCCCAGCCTTTCTAGTTTAAAGTCTCCCCAGTAGCCTTTGCAAATCTCCCTGCCAGGATATTGGTCCCCCTCGGATTCAAGTGCAACCCGTCCTTTTGGTACAGATCATGCCTTCCCCAAAAGAGGTCCCAGTGATCAAGAAACTTGAATCCCTGCCCACTGCACCAGTCCCTCAGCCATGCATTTATCCTCCACCTCATTCCATTCCTACTCTCACTGTCACGCGGCACAGGCAGTAATCCTGAAATCGTTACCCCTTTGGTCCTTCTCCTTAACTTTCCCCCCAACTCCCCTAAATTCTCCCTTCAGGACCTCATCTCTTTTTCTGCCTATGTCATTGGTACCTATGTGTACCACAACATCAGGCTCCTCTCCCTCCCTTTTCAGAATCTTTTGGACACGTTCCGACACGTGCGAGACCCTGGCACCAGGGAGGCAAACTAACATCCGGGTTTCCCGACTGCGTCCACAGAATTGCCCATCCGACCCCCTAACTATAGAGTCCCCTATTACAATTGCCCTCCTCTTTTTGCTACCCTTCTGAGCATCAGGGCCGGTCTCTGTGCTGGAGACCCGGCCGGTGTTGCTGCCCCCAGGTAGACTGTCCCCTCCAATTGTACTCAAACCCGAGTACCTATTTTCCAGTTGTACAGTCACAGGGGTACTCTCTAGCCCCTGTCTCTTGCCCTTCCTAACCGTGACCCACTTGTCTGCCTCCTGTGGTCTGGGAGTGACTGCCTCCCCCTAGCTCCTCTCTATGACCTCCTCACTCTCCCTGACAGACGGAGGTCAACGAGCTGCTGCTCTAGGTTCCTAACACGATCCTTTAGGAGCCCCATCTCGACACACCTGGCGCAGATGTGGATGTCTGGAGGGCTATCAGATTCCCTGACCTCCCACATCTGACATCCAGAACAGTACACTGCCTGGCCTTCATACTCCCCCCTTACACAGGATACAATATCAACACAATACAAAGTACACAACAAACTGCTGGGATCTGACTGCCAATCAGCTGCTTTCCCTAGTCCACTTCCCACCAATCAGCTGCTTCCTCAAAAAAACACTTCTCTGAATGGAATGTTATGGATTTAGGTAAAAACAAGCCCCGCGCTTGATTTTAAACCTTACCGGTCGGGTGTCGCTCCTCCCCCTCCTTTACTTCCAACGGCTCCTGTGGGATCATGTTATGATTTGTTTGAAACACACATCACGTAGTTAGAAGACCAGCGGGCGGAGGTTTGTTATATTTTAATTGAATTTACTGTCAGGTCTACACACTGCGGGGAGATTGGAGATGAAATCTTTGAATGTGGACGGATGTCTCCGCGCCTGCTCGTTCTAAGCAGTCAGAAGAGGTGAAAACATAGAAACATAGAAACATAGAAAATAGGTGCAGGAGCAGGCCATTCGGCCCTTCGAGCCTGCACCGCCATTCAATATGATCATGGCTGATCATCCAACTCAGTATCCTGTACCTGCCTTCTCTCCATACCCCCTGATCCCTTCAGCCACAAGGGCCACATCCAACTCCCTCTTAAATATGGCCAGCGAACTGGCCTCAACTACCTTCTGTGGCAGAGAATTCCACAGATTCACCACTCTCTGTGTGAAAAATGATTTTCTCATCTCGGTCCTAAAAGACTTCCCCCTTCTCCTTAAACTGTGACCCCTTGTCCTGGACTTCCCAACATCGGAACAATCTTCCTGCATCTAACCTGTCCAACCCCTTAAGAATTTTGTAAGTCTCTATGAGATCACCCCTCAATCTTCTAAATTCCAGCGAGTACAAGCCAAGTCTATCCAGTCTTTCTTCATATGGAAGTCGTGCCATCCCAGGAATCAGTCTGGTGAACCTTCTCTGTACTCCCTCTATGGCAAGAATGTCTTTCCTCAGATTAGGAGACCAAAAACTGTACGCAATACTCCAGGTGTGGCCTCACCAAGACCCTGTACAACTGCAGTACCTCCCTGCTCTTGTACTCAAATCCTTTTGCTATGAATGCCCAACATACCATTCGCTTTCTTCACAGCCCGCTGCACCTGCATGCCTACTTTCAATGACTGGTGTACCATGACACCCAGGTCTCGCTGCATCTCCCCTTTTCCTAATCGGTCACCATTCAAATAATAGTCGACCTTCCTGTTTTTTTTGCCACCAAAATGGATAACCTCACATTATCCACATTATACTGCATCTGCCATGTATTTGCCCACACCCAGTCTATCCAAGTCATCCTGCAGCCTCCTAGCATCCTCCTCACAGCTAACACTTGCCCCCCCAGCTTCGTGCCATCCGCAAACTTCGAGATGTTTCATTTAATTCCCTCATCCAAATCATTAATTATATTGTAAATAGCTGGGATCCCAGCAGTGAGCCTTGCGGCACCCCACTAGTCACTGTCTGCCATCCTGAAAAGGACCCGTTCACTCCTACTCTTTGCTTCCTGTCTGCCAGCCAGTTCTCTATCCACATCAATACTGAACCACCAATACCGTGTGCTTTAAGTTTTGTATACCAATCTCTTGTGTGGGACCTTGTCGAAAGCCTTCTGAAAGTCCAGATAAAACACATCCACTGCTTCTCCCTTATCCACTCTACTAGTTACATCCTCAAAAAACTATATAAGATTCGTCAGACAGGATTTACCCTTCGTAAATCCTGCTGACTTTGTCCAATGATTTCACCACTTTCCAAATGCGCTGCTATCCCATCTTTAATAATTGACTAGCAGTTTCCCCACTACCGATGTTGGACTAACTGGTCTGTAATTCCCTGTTTTCTCTCTCCCCTCCCTTTTTAAAAAGTGGGTTACATTAGCTACCCACCAATCCTCAGGAACTACTCCAGAATCTAAAGAGTTTTGAAAAATTATCACTAAGGCATCTGCTATTTCTGGGCTACTTCCTAAGTACCCTGGGATGCAGCCTAACTGGCCCTGGGGATTTATCGACCTTTAATCCATTCAATTTACCCAACACCACTTTCCGGCTAACCTGGATTTCACTCATTTCCTCCATCTCATTTGACCCGCGATCCCCTGCTATTCCGGCAAATTATTTATGTCTTCCTTAGTGAAGACAGAACCAAAGTAGTTATTCAATTGGTCTGCCATGTCCTTGTTCCCCATGTTCAATTCACCCGTTTCTGACTGCAAGGGACCTACATTTGTTTTAACTAATCTTTTGCGCTTCACATATCGATAAAAACTTTTGCAGTCAGTTTTTTATGTTTCCTGCCAGTTTTTCTTTCATACTCCATTTTCCCTTTCCTAATTAAGCCCTTTGTCCTCCTCTGTTGGTCTCTGAATTTCTCCCAGTCCCCTGGTAGGTGCTGCTTTTTCTGGCTAATTTGTACTCTTCATCATTTTCTTTGATACTATCCCTGATTTCCCTCGTTATCCACGGATGCGCCACCTTCCCTGATTTATTCTTTTGCCATACTGGATGAACAATTGTTGGAGTTCATCCATGCAGTCTTTAAATGCTTCCATTGCATATCGACCGTCAACCCTTCAAGAATTCAAGAATCAATTGCCAGTCCATCTTGGCCAATTCACGTCTCATACCCTCAAAGTTACCTTTCTTTAAGTTCAGGACCCGTGTTTCTGAATTAACAATATCACTCTCCATCCTAATGAAGAACTCAACCATATTATGGTCACTCTTGCCCAAGGGGCCACGTACAACAAGGCTGCTAACTAACCCTTCCTCATTACTCAATATCCAGTCTAGATTAGCCTGCTCCCTCGTTGGTTCCTCCACATGTTGGTTTAGAAAACTATCCGCATACATTCCTAGAAATCCTCTTCCTCAGCACCCCTGCCAAATTGATTCACCCAATCTATATGTAGATTGAAGTCACCCATTATAACGGTTTTACCTTCGTTTGCACGCATTTCTAATTTCTTGTTTGATGCCATCCCCAACTCCACTACTACTGTTAGGTGGCCTGTACACAACTCCCACTAGAGTTTTCTGCCCCTTAGAGTTTCGCAGCTCTACCCATATCGATTCCACATCCTCCAAGCTAATGTCCTTCCTTTCTATTGCATTAATCTCCTCTCTCACCAGCAACGCTACCCCACCTCCCTTTCCTTTCTGTCTATCCCTCCTGAATATTGAATATCCCTGGATGTTCAGCTCCCAGCCTTGGTCACCCTGGAGCCATGTCTCCGTGATGCCAACTGTAATCATAATTATTAATAGGTATCTGCACATTCAACTCATCCACCTTATTACGAAATGCTCCTCGCAATTGAGACACAAAGCCTTCAGGCTTGTTTTTACAACACTCTTGGCCCTTTTACAATTATGTTGAAAAGTGGCCCTTTTAGATTTTTGCCCTGGATTTCGTTTTCCTGCCACTTTTCACCTCGCTACCTATTGCTCCTATCCTCATTTTACACCCCTCTGTCTCTCTGCTCATACATTTAAGAAACCCTCCACTTCTTATTCTCCGTTTTGTTTTGTTTTTTTTCTTTCCTCCCTACGTGTTTGCGTCTGACTGCTTCTCTTCTCTGCCTCCTGTCTCACAACGGACTACTTGCCTTCTCTATTTGAGTCCTTCCCCCCAACCGATCTAGTTTAAAGTCTCCCCAGTACCTTTGCAAATCTCCCCGCCAGGATATATTGTTTTCCCCTCGGATTCAAGTTCAAAGGTGAAGAGCGAACTGGTCGAGATGAAAGAGCAGGTTGAGGGATCAATGATCATTTTGTTCATACAATTGAGGAAGTTATGACTAAATCTGAAGCACAAACTGAGTGCTTTGGAAAATCGTTTCAATTCCGTCGGCACCAACCTCGGAAGAAGAGTTTGAAGCTCTTTAAGGTGCAGGTTTAACTAAATACGTAAGCACTGCAGCGTTGATTTCGCAGTAAGCATGGGTTAATATCGACCTTCGCTTCACAAGCAACTTTTCCCTTTGGAGGCCAAGAAGGCTGTAGATGCTGGAGTCTGGGACAAAAGCAAACTGCAGGAAGAAGCCAACGGCCAGGCAGCATCTGGGAAACGGGTAATCAACCTTTAGGGTCCTGGCCTGAAACATCCGTGTACATTTTATGATTTCCCTCCAAAGATGCAGTCTCCCGTGCTTTGCTTGCACAACTCTCTCCCCTTTCTCTCCCAACACGAGGGGGGGGGGGGGGGGGGGGGGGGGGGGGGGGGGGGGGGAGACACACAAGATAGTTTAAACGGACCTTACCGCCACTTCATGCTTTTGTTGCGCATAATTCAGCAGTAAAACCTCTCTTCCCCTTACCCAGCGACGCCCGATTCCTCCACAAATTCACATCGACGAGGGAAGAATGAGTGAAGAAGGGTCCCAACCCGAAACATCACCCATTCCTTCTCTCCAGAGGCGCTGCCTGTCCCCCTGAGTTTACCTCCAGCATTTTGTGCCTATCGTCGGTGTAAACCAGCATCTGCAGTTCCTTCCTACACACGGACAGTGAAGTGCCTCGGCCAAATTGCACGTATCCTCGGTCAAACCATACACACCCATAAGTACTGGGATTATTTTAGTTTGGGCTCAGTGTGGTGTCCGTAGCCTGGGCACACTGCCGGAAAAAGTATCGATAAATATGTGTGGAACTTTCACAAATAAGGGGTTAGATAAGTCTGGAGTGTGGTGTTAACCGCGGGACCGTGCCCTGCTGAGATAGACACGAAATGCTGGAGTAACTCAGTGGGACAGGCAGCATCTCTGGAGAGAAGGATTGGGTAACGTTTCGGGTCGAGACCCTTCTTCACATCAGCTGAAGCAGATCTGTGTGTTCGGACTTGATGGACTAAACCGCCCCACCTACCCCAAGATCAAAAAGATCTTGACATTTCCACTATATATGTTATTTAATTTCTCCGTCAGAATCGGTGCGTTCAGTGGAGATTTTCTCGACGGAGGAGCGAAGATGACATTGAGAAATAAAGTGGCGGGGTAGGCTCCAAACAAAAATAACTAAACCAATTCTCATTTAAAAAGAGAATATGTCCGTTAAAAAAACCCCAGAGGAAATTAATTGTTTCTACTGAAGAGCGGAGTCATTCCATTATGAATCATTGATTCTCAATGTATTTTTATAAATTAGATAAGTTGAAATGCTGCAGTTTTGAATGGTAAAGCAGGGCTTTTGCATCATTTCTAAAATCTAGGAGATGATTTTATGCAAATATCGGACCTATTTATTTTCTCGTTCTCGCTTTTAGGTTTAGAGGCGTTTATTTTGTCACCCAAGTAAATAGATACGGGTTATAAATATTTTAAAATATTGTACAGTGGTTTAACACATTGGGTGGCGTTTCGGGTAAGTCTGAAGAAGGGTCTCGACTCCATTCCTTCTCTCCAGAGATGCTGCCTGGTCCACTGAGCTCCAGCATTTTGTGTCTATCTTTGGTTCAGTCTTTACTCGAGCGAATGAACAGATTATAAGAAAGTTCCCACGGTAGACTCACGAGTCACTAAGGTAAACGCACGGGCCACTATGTTATTACAACGAGTTTAAATGTTTCAATTTTTAACTTGAACAGTTAATTTGTCTTGTGGAAAAAATCAAACATGTTTGATTTTTTTCATGAGTTAGCAAGTTTCCCGGGTACCTGCCGTTAGCGCCACGTTCCCGCTACGTGATCACCACGAGTGAAAACTCGGGGTCACTAGTGGGCCATCTCTCACCATGAGACGGGTTTAAGTTCGCAAGTTGGAAATGTGGCTGTGAACTGAGTTCCCACAAGGAAGAGGATGACTGCAGCCCCACACCAACCAGCAAAATGCATGTTCTGGTCTCCCGATGGTTGTTTGTATTTATGGGGTATATGTCGATATAAACTGGTGAGGACATGTATTGCAAATCTAATATTATGTGAGATTTTATTTAATCCTGTTTTTGCCAAGTGAAACTTTTTCTCCAGTTAAGCTGTATTTAGTGAACTTAATCCTTATCCCTATATTTAGATTCACAAAGGTATGTGGATAAGTGTGAGAGGTTTGGACTGAGCAGATAAAAAACTGAAGGGTGAGGTGGGAAGTAAGTTGCCAGGCAGAGGTTGCTGTGAGAATGAGAATTGTATTGCAGGTGTAAGCGATTGAAGCAATGAGATAGTTCATTTAAAATTCACACAGGTAGTTGCAGGAAAGTGAATTGAAAGGATGAGGGCAAGGATATGGGATTAGGATTGTGATAATAAAATAATTAAACATGAGGATGGATGAATTAGGTTAGTGCTCTTTTCCATTATTAGAGTTTTTATGTATTAACTTCTATGAAATTAATTCTGATGCAAGGGTGGAATAGTGTTCTTTTAAAACCATAAAATCTAATCATCAGTTTTAAGACAAATCACTTGAATTTTTTTATGAACCAATGAATAATGAAGCACTTTCCAATCTCTGGGGTGTACTTGCAAAGTTGTATATAAGACACTTTTAATATTTAATGAAATGCTGGAAGGAACAGTCATATTGAAATTTGATATCCTCCTTTTTTATACTGTAGAAACGAGGAAATGCATATGCAAGTTTACAAAAAAAAACCCCACAAAGTGCAGGAGCACCTCAGCGGGTCAGGTTGCGTCTCTGACGAAGCGTCCCAACCCGAAACCTCACCTATCAATGTTCTCCAGAGATATTGCCTGACCCTCTGAATTACTCAAACACTTTGTATCTATTGTTATATCGACTAACAAATCTTTGTGACGTTAGTCATGGTGTATTGTATCTAAATATGGAAACATTAACCAATGTTAAGTTAAAAAAAATCTTAAGTAAGCAGTCAAAGAATTTGGTCGCCAGTCTGAATTAGTTGAAAGACCTAATTAATTATTTAGAATGATAATCGGAATCCCAGTTTTCCGTTTATTTGGAGGCTTCAGACTATTTGTTGGTATTTTATTTTACTCCAGAATTCTTCTGTATATTGATGATAACTGTTCTGAGAAACTTTTCATATCAGAGAGAAATGTTTAAGAGAATGTGAACCGTGGGAAAGTATCTAAATAGATCATTTAGTCAATCGTTTTAGAGTATATAAACAGGCCCTTCGGCGAGAACCAACTTGTCCCCACCGGCCAACATGTTCCAGCTACACCAGTCCCACCTGCTCACGTTGTGGTCCATATTTCTCCAAACCTTCCCTATCCCTGTACTTTTCTAACTGTTTCTGAAACATTGGGGATAGTCCCCAACCTCAACTATATGCTCTGGCAGCCAGATTTTCATACCTCCATCACCACCCTTTGTGTGAAAAATAGTTGCTCCTTAGATTCCGATTAAATCGTTCCCCTTCCCCATTTAACCCAATGTGATCTGGTCCCGATTCACATACTCTGGGCAAGAGACTGTGCATCTACCTGATCTAGTTCCTCTTATGAGTTTATGTTGACCTCTATAAGATCACACCCCTCATCTGAGCCCCAAGGAATAGAGTCTTAGCCTACTCAACCTCGCCCCGTAGTGCAGACCGTCTAGTGCCACTATTTAAGTGGGCATCAATATACCGTACCCAAGAACAATTGAGAGACGTGCCTCACAATTATGAACAATGGACCCAGTAGACTAACATCTGTGGTAATGAAGTGTTTTGAGAGGTTGGTTATGGGGCATCTCAACTACTACCTCAATAAGAACCTCGACCCACTACAGTTCGCCTACCGTCACAATAGGTCCAGGACGGAGGATGCGATCTCACTCGGCTCTCACTCCGCACTGGACCACTTGGACAATAAAAACACTTATGTCAGGCTGTTGTTTATAGACCACAGCCCGACGTTCAATACCATCAAACCCTCCAAGCTGTTTACGTCCGCGCCCCTGCGCCACTTTTGTGGGCTTGGAAGAGTTTGTGTACACCCACGTGTACATGGAGTGCGTGAGGCTGCAGTCACTGTTTGGATCATGGATCAATGGAAACTTTATTGTCATTCAGACCTTTCCGTCTGAAAACGAAATTTTGATGCCTTGCAGTCATACATATAATAAATAACAAAACACACAATAAACACAAATTTAACATCCACCACAGTGGAGTTCGCCAGACACCTCCTCACTGTGATGGAAGGCAAAATCTTAAGTCATTGTCTCCCTTCCCTTCTTGTTCTTCCTCTTCCTCTGCGCTGAGCGATCTAGGCCTCCGATGTTGTGACCCCACTGGGTGATGTAAAATAAGTCCCGCGACTCCGCGAACGGGCCCGGGTTCAACTCCCTCCGCGACCCGGGGTGGTCGAAGCCGCCGAACTGCTTGCCGCCCTCCAGATCCAGCGGATGCAGCTGTTGCCGCGCGGGGAACTCCGGAAAACAGGTCACCAACCTGTGACCTGCGAGCTCCCGACGAACCTGTCGTCCACTAGGCCCGCGGCCGGGCCTCCAAAGCCGCCACCACCACCCTTCTCCGCCACCGGATAGCTGCCACAGCTCCGAGTCGACCTGCCCTGAACCCCGCCAACAGCCCCCGGTCGGCCAGCCTCGCGCTGGTAAGTCCCGGCTGGCTCTGCCTCCGGAGCCTCGAGGTCGGTCGCAGTTGGAGGGTGCCAGCTCCGCCATTAAGCCTCAGCACAGACAGAGACGTAGACGGGGATACAACAAGAAAAGTCGCGTCCCCCCCCCGTAAGGAAGAGACTAAAACATTTCTCCCACCTCTCCCACACACATACACAACATAATAACTCAAATTAACACGCTAAAACAAGACAAGAAAACAACAAAAAAAAAGAAGAAACAGACGACTGCAGACGAGCCGCAGCTGCCAAGGCAGCGCCGCCACTCCCAATGAATATTCTAAAGGGTTGCTCCTTGCCTCTCTGGCTGCACTTTTCACCCACCATCCTCATCTTTGGACACCCTGTGCGTCGGAGAGAGGGTAGGGCTGAAGATGTCCAGGTTGGGTTGCTCCTGGGACCGGTCAAGCTGGCCATCCGCGAGTCAAGCGCCAGGCGATGGAGGGCTCTACCTGAGCCGGCTGCCTGCCCCTTTTCCAGTGGTTACATCCATGCCCGGTGAGGTTAGAAAGGGAATAACGCCCTGTCCACGGGTACCGTGGTGGAGTTCTGGGACCGCTGGAATTACTATCTCTCGCAGGGTGTTGAATGATAAAAAAAATCCTCAATAAGGATTGAACATAGTTGTATAACTAGTTTAGTATGGATCTAGTTTGTGTATTGCGTATGTATGTGGTGGGTTCTGGCTTCTTTTTATTGTGTGGAACAAATATTTTTTAATAATTGAATACATTTTTTAAGATTAAAAAAAAAGCTGTTACAACGAAACTCACGGAACAGAGTCTCTGCACATATCCCTCTGCAAATTGGATCCACGCTTTCCCCTCTTCCACAGACCACAGTCTGTTCGAATTGGCAGAAACACTTCATCCTCAGCTGAATCATCAGTACGGGAGCACCTCAAGGCTGCATGACCTCAGCCCCCTGCTCTACTCACTCTATATTTATGAATGATAACCGGACATAGTGCAACTCCATTTTCCAAGTTTGCTGCGACGACGACCCACCATTGTGGGACGAATTACTAGAGATGGTAATACGAGTCGGACAGAGTATAGAAAGTCGAGGGATCGACCGACTGACCATATGGTGGCCAGCACAACAACCTGGCTCTCAATATTAGCAAAACCAAAGAACTGATTGGATGGACTTTTGAAGAGGAAGGTTGAGGACCCACAATCCCTTTTCCATCAACTGGGTGGAGAGAGTCAAAAATCTCTCAGTCAAAATTCTTGGGCGTGCATATTTCCGACGATCTTTTTCCTGAACCCAGCGCACTGATTGCCTTTACTTCCAGAGAAAGATTACGGAAATATTGGATATGTCAAGAGGATTCTCTGAACTTCTACAGTGTGCACATAGGAGGCATACTGACTGGTTGCATCGTGGGCCTGGTTCGGCAAACTTGAAGGTCCAGAGTGAAAAGACTGCACAACAGTTGATTAAACCTGCCCAGGCCATAACTGGTTTCTGACGTCACCCCAACCACCCTACCCAAGCTCCAATTTCGAGCGAGTCACTGCCTCAAAAAGGCAGCCAAAATGCCACAAAAGACCCACACCCATCCTGGCCGCACACTCATCTCACCACTGCCATCGGAACCGAAGTTACAGGAGCCTGAGAACTGTAACTCCGGGATCATGGAACAGCTACTTCCCTACTGCCATCAGACTATTAAACACTACAAACCTCAAAAGCTAAGAACTTCATCAAAGACTATTATATTATTGCACTGTTATTGTTTGTTCTTTTAAGTTTCGGAAAGTATGCTTTTGTTATGAATTATTATGAATATATATTCTGTTGTGCTACAGCAAGCGTCAGAATTTCATTGTTCCCTATCTGGGACGACAAGACATAAAACACTCTTGACTTGGCATCCTCCTAAATCATCTATCTGTACCCATGACACAAAATCGGCTTGGAGTCAACTCAGCAGGAAACATGCAGCTTCTCTGGAGAGAAGGAATGGTAACATTTGGGGTCGAGACTCTTCATCATAGCCTGATGTCAGGGCAGAGACTGAGATACATAGATAAAGAAGTGTAAGGTGTGAAAATCGAGACAAACGGGCGAATGAGATCAAGGTAAAATGTAGAATTGTTAGACCGACTCGAGATATCAAAACAAAAACCGATAAATTGTAGTCGGAGACAGCAAGACTGGTCGGTTTTCAAAAACTGGATAGTGGGGAAGGGATGATGGAGAGAGAGTAGCAAGATCAATAATACATCAATGATTGGGATAAGGGCTTCAAAGTAACCATTAGCACAAAAATTTTGCAGATGACACAAAGATGGGTGGCAGTGTGAACTGTGAGGAGGAATGCAAAGAGAGTAGCAGGGTGACTTGACAGTTTAGGGAGTGTGGCAGATGCATGCAGATGAAGTTTAATGCGGATAAATGTGGGGTTATCCAATTGGGTAGCAAACAACAGAGGAAGGCAGATTACCTACTAATCTAAATGGCGTCAAGTTGCGAAAAGGGGGCTACAAACTACAGGATCTGGGGTTCCTTGTACATCAATCGTAAAACGATGAAAGTAAGCATGCAGGTACAGCAGCACTGTGAAGAAAGCCGAATGGCATGTTCGCCTTCATAACAAGAGGAATCGAATATAGGAGCAAAGAGAACCTTTTATCCTCTTTTCTGCCTTGTACAGACCCTAGGGAGACCTCACCTGGAGTATTGTATCCAGTTTTGGTCCCCGATAATTTTGAGGAAGGCATACATTCTTAGTGGCTATTGAGGCACGTGCAGCATAGTTTACACAAGATAATTCCTGGGGATGGCAGGACTGTCATATGCCCTGAGGAGAAATGGAGAAGCTGGGCTTGTACACTCCCTGGAGTTTAGAAGGATAGAGGGAAGCTCATTGAAACATATAAGAATGTTTAAGGGTTTGCACACACGCTAGAGCACTCGAAACATAGTCAGGGGCCACAGTTTAAGAATAAGAAGTAAGCCCCCATCTTTTATTTTTTTTTTTTTTTAAGGAACGGAGACGAGGATACACTTTCATTTCTCACAGAGACAGCATGGTCTGTGGAATTCTCTGCCTCAGTGGGCGGGTTCTCTGGATGCTTTCAAGAGAGACCTAGATAGGGCTCTTAAAAATAGTGGAGTTAGGGGATATGGGGAGAAGGCAGGAATGGGGTACTGATTGGGGATGATCAGCCATGATCATATTGAATGGCGGTGATGGCTCAAAGGGCCGAATGGCCTACTCCTGCACCTATTGTCTATTGCAAGGTATCACTTGAAGTTAGAGAAGTCAATGTTCATACTGCTGAGGTGTAACCTGCCCAAGCGAAATATGAGGTGCTGTTCTTCCAATTTGCGTTGGGCCTCACTTTGATAATGGAGGGGGCCCAGGACAAAAGCCAGTAGGTGGAAATCGGAGGGGATTAAAGTGGTTGAGCATACCGGGACTTCAGTAGGTTTAGGTGTACTTAGCGGAGGAGCGAAGAAGAATGGAGGAACATCTGATGAAGGGTCTCGACCTGATACTCCTATTTCCTTTGATCCATAATTCGACCCTCACCGCCTGAGTTTTGCCTAAGCATTTGTTGTCCCACCCGCCATTCATCCTGTACGGATCCCCCCGCCCCCCAAGCATCCCGACTGACCCCCTCATTCATCCTTGTACGAACCCCCAATTCATTCTGTACTGATCCCCTCATTCATCCGAGATGTTTCCTACTCACCATTCATCCCCCTGTGGGCCCCCCCACAGACCCTTCCTATTCCGCACTACTACCCCCCCCCCCTATTTTCATCCCTGCGTGAATCCCCCCCCCATCCAAGCGTGTACTGATCCCCCATTCTAAAAGGTCTCGACCCGAAACGTGCCTATTTCCTTCGCTTCATAGATGCGGCTCACCCGCTGAGTTTTCTCCAGCATTTTGTCCCCCCCCATTCAGCCGGTACTGATCCCCCCCCATCCATCCGTACTGTTCTCCCCATTTAACACCACTGACATCCCCTGTGCTCTCCCCTCACTATTACTCTCCAACCAACACGTACTACTTCACCTGCCTCAATTCCTTCCATTCCGCACTGAGTATCTTCTCAACCTCTCCCCCCCCCTCCACCCCCCCCCCCCCGCCACTAGCCCATCTATCCACCCTGCACTGATGCACACCACACCCGCCCCCTCCCTGACCCTGTTGTTGCTAAACGTGGGTTGTTGCTCACAGCGAACAGGGACTATGTTTGATAACGAATGCAATCACATGTGTATAAAGGCCATTGGTTTTATTTTGTTTTTGGTCCCATAAGAATGGGAATTGAATGAAATTGTGAACACGTTAAACATTAAAACTCGCAGTGTTCGATGGTCCACTGCTGACCGTGACACGTTATGACAGATCCCTGTTAACGCAAATCAATGCTCTTAAAATGGAGTATATGGAACAGCGTTCATCAGTAAATTGAAAAAAAAATAATTTGGTGCCTACAAACTGGGTAGCTCATTGCTGTTCCAGCCACATACGTCTAAGCAGAAATTCCGTAATGTGGCGTTGTTACTAACACCTTAAACAAATTACCAAAAGCGAGACATTTGCTGCATTATGTCCTTTGGCCATCTCTTGGTCATTAGTGTAATGTTTAACCTGTCAATGGGATAAGTCGGTTTTGAAAACAGCTATTACATATAATGCCTTAGATTTTTCCATGCCACCTACAGATTTTATGGATAAATTTTGTGGGAAGTGAGAGTGTTTCTGTTGCCAATAGCAATAACGACCCATGCTTGGCCATATTCTCAGATTGTCGTCCTTCACAGATAACAGCATGCATCAATCTGGATGTGCTTGTTAAGCCATTTATGTTACCACCATGGTCCAGGATTTATTGACGCAGTTTATCATACCTGAAAAAAATTCCAACAACATTTTTGTTTTGGATTGGGAAAGAACTTATAGAAATTGCCATTAATTGCAATGTGTAATAAGAGTTGAGATACTGTAATTATTATTTTTGAACAGGTCGACTGGGGGCCTGAAAAGGCGGCAGCCCTGGCCGGCAGCGGTTAGTTTTTTTCACCTTTTTTTTCGTTTTTGTGTGTTTTAATGGTGTTTTTTATGTCTGTGTGTCTTGTGTGGGGTGGTGTGGGGGGGAGGGGAGTAAGGGGAAACCACTTTGTCACCACCTCCACGGAGAGGTGACCTTTTTCCATGTTGTCCTTTCCCCCTGGCCTAACATCGAAGGATCGTGCGGCCTGTCCCAAGAAGCGCCCGGGGCTCCAGCAGTGGGCCGCCAAGCGCAGACTCTCGGAGCCCTGCGAGCCCCTCGCCGGGTTCACTCGGAGGGGGAACGCTTTGTTCGCTGGCTCGCGCAGCCTGAAGCCGCGGTCTTTGCGGACTCCAGCTGTGCGGCGTCCTCCTTGGGGACCCGGAGGATTAAAAGCTCCAACCGCTGCCCGTGCCCACTTTCTACCACGGCGCGGTGGGGACTTACCATCCGGACGGGGTCCCTCACCGGCCTGCGGCCTAACACCAACTTGAAGCCGCGGACTTCCCGGGAAGCAAACGAATCAAGACTTATCTGACCTTTGCCTTGCCTGAACTTCTGAACCCCGCAACGGCGGCTGCGGAGGTTGAGGTCCCATGACCTGGGGGAAATAGAGGAGGTCGGGCTAATTGTTGTGCCTTTCCACCACAGGATAATGCAGTGGTGGATGATTTGTTTTAAAAAAGTTTATAATTGGAAAAAAAGGAAAGCAGAAAGGTGTTTAGTATTTAAAAAAAGATAGTGGACACTTGTTTCTAAAAAATAGAATAATACAATATTTCTAGGCATGGAGTTAAATGAGGTGCTAGAGAGTATAAAGAATAAAAATAATCTTATAAAGAACTTAGGAAGCTAAAAAGAAGAATATGTGTTGCGTCGCATGAAAGGTGGAAGTAAATCCGAAGGGTTCTACAGCTATATTAATAGTAACAGCATAACGAGGGGAAAAATATGACCAATAGGGGCCAAAATGGACAGCTTATCTGCAGACCCCAATAAGAGATGGGGAGTTATTGTTCAAATTATGTTCTCGTAGGCACCAAGGAGAAAGATATTGAACGCTGTGAGTACGGAATAAATACAATAAGTAGAGACGCGAGAGAAACTATGAACAAAGTTTAGAAGGAAGTACTGACACTTTTGAAAATTAATGAAAGTGATATTGTCTCCAGTCCTGACAGGATATTCCCGAGGACATTGAGGAAAGTTTGTGTAGAAATGGCAGGAAGCTATGTAGAAATATTTCAAATGTCGTTAGAAACGGAATATGCCGTGGATGGCGTACTGCGCATGTTGTTCCTTTGTTTAAAAAGGGTGCAAAGAATAAAACCTAGCCAAGTAGAACCAGGTTAGTTGAACTCAGTGGTGGGCAAATTAATGAAAGGGAATTTAATAGATAATAGTCATAAAAGCATCTGGATAAAACAGGGGCTAGTTCAGAACAGTCCAACAGGATTGTTGCCTGGAAGGTCATGTTTTGAACAAACCTTCTTGATTTATTTTTTGAACGTTACTAGAAAGATTGATGAGGTAAAGCATGAAGTTCCATATGTATTTCAGTAATGCCTTTGACAAGGTGCCCCATGGAAAGTTGATTGAAGGTGCAATCTTTGGTGTTTATGGCAGAGTCAAGATGGAATCTACAGTGGCTTGAATGGGAGATGGCAGAGAGTAATGGTATTGGCTCTTTGGTCAGTTGAGCCGGTGACCGGGTTGGTACCTCAAGATCTGTGGTGGGTCCACTGTTGTTTTTTTCAGACATCAATGACTGTATGATGGGGTGAAAATTGTATAAGTAGTATGCAGATGATACTAAGAAGGTGGTGTTTGGGATTATGATATATTTCAAAATCTACAGAGAGATTGGCCAGAGGAAAATGGGCTGAAAGATGGCAAGATGGAGTTTATGCTGATAATGTGAAGTAGCACATCGGCCAGGACAAAATCAAAATCCGAGTACATGGTAAATGGTAGGAATTGAGGAATGCTGTGGTACAGAGAGATCTAAATAACGGTGCAAGTTCCCTGAAGGTGGAGATCGACATGTAAAGGGTGGTAAAGAAAGCCTTTGGTGTGCTGGCCTGTATAATCAAGCATGAATATAGGAAGTAGGGAAGTAATGTGTAAAATTGTACAAGCATTGGTAAAGACCAATCCCTGGAGTATGTGTACAATTTTGTCGCCTAATTATAGGAAGGATGTTCAACAAAAAGAGAAGTACAGAGGAGAATTTACTAGATTTTGCCCTGGGATCAAGCAACTATGTTACAGAGAAGGTGGTAACAAGTTCGGTCCTTTATTTCTTTGGAGCGCAGAAGGTTAAGGGGGACGTGATTGAGAGTCTTTTAAAGGAGAAAGGGATAGACAGAGTTAAGTGGATAAGCTATTCCCATTGAGGGTAGAAAATCAAACAAGAGGGCATGACATAAATTCAGGACAATACGTTTTAGGGTAACGTAGGGGGATTTTCTTACTCAGAGTGGTGGCTGGAGTGGACTGAAGCTTCAGCAGAAGTGGTGGAGGCAGGATCGTTTTATCTTTAAAAGTAAAGTATAGGTATTTGGACGGAAGGGAATGAAGGTCGGTCTGATGCTGGTAGATGGGAACCTAAGGGAAAACAAATGGTCGGCACAGACTGAAAGGTCCAGAGGGCCCTGTTTCCGTGCCACTGTAATGTTATATGTGTTTGTGTTTTGGTTGTTTCATTAGAACTGCTGCTGGCAAATCATGTCACATTGCACTTTATGTGCTATGAACGAAATTAAACTGATATTGTTATTGAATTTTGCTGCATGTCATTGTGTACATATTGTGTCACTGATGGTAAATATTTTTATTTGAGAATTATTTAAAGCAGAAATATGATGTGAATGCTTCATTGACATAATCCGATTGGTAACTACGACAGCATTCGAACACATGATCAACACCGTCATGCAAACCGTCTTAAAATGACACCTAAAACTATCCATTTGGCAACCTAAAAAGCTGCCTAGGTTGCCCGCTGGCAACAGGAAAAAGGTTAAGTGAGATCACAGTAGATGAGTTGGAAGGAGGTGCAATTGAACTGTTGCCTCACCTGAAATGACGTTTTGGGTCCTTGACAGAATCAAAGAGGGGAGAATAGGAAGCAGGTTTGCATCTTCTGCTGTTTTGCTGGGAAAATACGCTGGGGAGGGGGCGTTTGGGTGGAAGGGACGAGTTGACCCAGGGACTGCGCTGGAACTTCCTGCGGAAAGGGGGAGAATGGGAAGATGTGGCTAGTGGGGGGATCCCCATTGGAGGTATCGAATGGGTTGGAGGATTAGTGCTGAATGCGAACAGCCGATGGATGGAGGTAGACCGTGAGGACTAGGGAGACTTAGCCCCTGTTACGACCCTGGGAGGGGGAGTGCGAGCGGAGCTGCAGATAGCCAAGACTCTCGTGAGGGGCCGTCGCCAAGATGGAAGAGGAAACCCCGTTTCCCTAAAGAAATTGCCTCATGTGGGCGCTGATGTGGTGTAGACAAGGAATTGGGAGGAGGGGATAGAGTCCTTTACAGAAGCAGATAGGAAGATGTGTAGTCAAGATAATTGTGGGAGTCAGCGGGTTTATAACAGATGTCAATTGATAAACTGACCTTTTTCTGTACCCTTTCCAGCTTGACACTTTCCTATAACATGGTGCCCAGAACTGAATGCAATAGTCTAAATGCAACCTCACTCAACGCCTAATATAACTGCTACATGACCTCCAAATTCTATACTCAATAAAGGGCCTGTCCCACTTGGGCGCCATTTGTGTCATTGTGCGTCATCTACAAGACAGCCTAAAAATATGTTGTTGCGTCGTGACGTGTGGTGAGGCATGGTGGATCATGCAGATAGCACGGTACACGCGGAGCTTCCCTTGTCGCCCCAGTATTTGGATGTTCAAAATCCGTGGGGCGACATTTGGGGGTCTCATCAGTTGTTTGCACCTTCACATCCGACCGTATGCTGTCCTGTGTAATGCCCGTTAAGGTTGGGTTAGGGATCAGCGAATGGGCCCTTGTAAAAATATTCTTCCTTGAATGCCAGGATTTTAAACATTAAATAATTAAAATTAATACCATAAAATCAATTGTGGCAAGAAAAAAATGTCTGATCATCATTTTATTATAGATTAGTGGTTCCCGCTCCTGATCCGATCACCGTTTCTTTCACAGGATAATTCAGTGAGTAAGACTGAACTCCCCTTCTCCCCCTCCCAGCCCCCATCCCTCCTTCTCCCCTCCCCCTAACGACCCCCTTCTTCCCTGCCGCCATCTTCCTCCCTCTCTCTCCCCCGCTGCAACCCTCCCCCCCCCCCCCCGCCCCCGTCTCGCCCCTTATCCACTACCCACCCCCCCCCCCCACCCCCGGCCCCAACCCCCCACCTCCAACCCTTCTTTGCCTACCCCCTCCCTCACATCCCCTTCTCCCCTCTTTTTTCTTGTCCCTCCTTCTCCCATTCTCCACCCCCGCCCCCTCTTACCCCGAACGACGCCGTCCCGCACTCCAACGGCACACAGGTTTGTATAAATTGTCCCTAGCATTGGGGATAGTGTGTGGGGTTGGCTGTTGCAGACTGGGTCCTCAAATGGGGGGGGGGGGGTGTTGTAAAGTGGGAAAGGGGTGGAGAATAGGAGAAGGAGGGAGAGGGAAGAGGGGTTGAGGAGGGGGTAGTGGATAAGGGGGAGAAAGTGGAGCGGAGGGGGTAGAGAGGGTAGGGGGGAATGGGTAGGGGATGGAGAAAGAGTGGAGCGGGTGAGAGAGGGTGGAGGGGAAGGGATTCAGTCTACAACTCACTGAATCCATCCCTGGGATCGGATCGGAAAGCGGACCAATACATCGTAAATAAAACAATGACGCAGACATCTTTTCCTTGCCATTTAACTAGATATATTAGAATGATTTAAAGTGGATTTTAAATTTAATATATTAATTTTTAAATCCCAGCATTAAGGAGAATATTTTACAGCCCAACCCTAACCGCCGTCACCCGCATGACAGCAGACATAAGCGGTTATGTCGTGCAACGTGACGGTTTTGAGGGGTCATCATCGGACGCCCCGCAGGCGCCCAAATTGTCGCCCAAGTGGACAGGCCCGTAAAACTACTGATGAGAGCAATGTGTCACTGAACAGTTTTTACTTGGAGTGCATGATAATTTTTGTTGGCTTATTTAACATGCAAGTACGTTAAAACTATGTGATAGAATATTGAATTGTACTTGCTGCCGATTTTTTTGCTATCCTCAGATTTGGAAACCATAAGATTCTTAGAGGTGGATGGGAAGTTACACCAGTATTTTGTGTCTATCTTCGATTACCTGCAGTTTTCTTTCTGCAACAATTGCTACAATTCTTTAATTGGTATGGAAGCTTGACTTACCGGTTTGCATCTGCCTATCCCTATCTCGACATTGCAGAACATTCATAATTGTCTCATTGCCAATATTTTAAAATATCCCGTCTTGTATCGATAGGCCTTGTTTAATATAACTGGACAAAGAAGGTCAGTATTAAACATTTTACCCAAAAATTTGCTCACACAGACATTTAACAGAGTTGAAAGTCAAAGGTGCGCTGACACGCTTTTGCCTTTCGTTTGAGGCATTTAATATTTCTGCATGAGTAAAAAAACACATTCACTAATTGTAGGCTGGTGAAGCTGAGCAGAGAGCAAAATTCAGTATTCTGAAACTCAAGGAATGAGGGAGTTTGTCAAAGGGCACGCCGCGAATAAAGATTCCTCCGCACTGGCTCATGGAGAAGACAGCTCTTCTTCTGCAGTCCAGGATTGACCCCGGTCTTCTGGCGCTGCAAAATGCCCTGTTGAATTTGCGGTTGTCCGCCGGTTAACCGACAGACCTGGACTGACGACACCTGGCCCTGGAGCAGTGGCCGGCCTAGGCTTACAGCCAGCGCGTTAAAGCACTAAACCACTGCTCCGGCTGGGGTCCCGTCAGTCCAGGGCGGGTGTATAACCCGGCGGGAACAGGCAGAGTTACTGAAGTACTTTTTATTTGCCACCTGGCTGTAGCCTGGGCCGTCACTGCTTTTGGTGGGCAGGTTCCGTCAGTTTCAGGTCATCCCGACATCTCTGGCCGCCCCGGACAGGGCAACCGGGAGAGGCGGGGACGGTCCCAGTAGCAATTCAACAGCGCTTGCAACGCCGGAGTCCTCGGTTCGATCATGACTACGGATGAAACGTGGTCGTTTTCCCTTCAGCAGTACAGCTGCCGAGAATGTTTAATCGCGAGTGACCTATACCTGGCACGCGCAAGTTGGGTATACCAACTCGCATCAGGTCTACCTCCATTGCCCTTGAATGTGGTGGGGAGATTGCTTGGTGGAGGCTGCTGCCTTGAGGTGAATATGCCTACAGGTGTTTCAGAATTTGGTTCCAGCGATGGTGAAAGAAACTGCAAATACATTTCTAGGTCAATTGGTGCACTTGGAGCAACGTCCAAATGGTAGTGGTCCGTGCGTTGTGGCGCTCCTTTACTAACTGAGATAGATCTTGGGTTTGGTCGTGGTGGGGAAGCGTCTGGGTAGTTGCGGCTGGTGCCTCTGTGATGGTACATACTGCTGCTATGGTAACATTGTTGCGTGAAGTGATGTTGTGGATGTGGTGCCGATTCAATGGGCTGCTTTAACTTGGGGTGTGGAGCTTCTTGAGTGTTGTTGTTACGGCACTCCAGGGGCAAGGTGGCAGGTATGCCATCAAACTCCCTGACTTCAGCCTTGTAATGGTGACTGGCTTTTGTGGAGTTCAAGGTGAGTTACTTGCCAACAAGATTCATAACCTCTGACCTGCGCTGCAGCACATTCTAGTGTCACACTCTGATCATGTATAACTCTCGATTATTTATGATGGAAATTCAGGAATGTTTGCTGTTAATGTCAGAGGACGTTAGCTGGGAACTTTCTCTTCTTGTATATTGTCATACATTGCACTTGTGTAGCACTAACAAAGTTGCCACTTTCACCGAAGCCTTGTGTATTTTGGTGTGTCTGCGTCTTTAACTGCGAATCCGAATGGTGCTGAGGTTTGTGCAATGAATAGCAACAGCCGTCACCTGACCTTAAAAGGAAGAAAGGGCATATAGATTTGCCTGTGTGTATGGTGAGGAGCTTCATTATTTGCACGTAGAAAATATCTACTTTGGGGTATTAAGGTTGATTGGTATGAATCTGAAAGTTTCTGAAATCAAATCTCTGCCCCAAAAATACCAACAATTGGGATAAATAAGGACTGGACTGAGATAGTCTGCTTTCCACATGGAACTGCTTGCTTCTACCCTTGTAACAACTGGCAAGTTTGGGACCTCCAGCATGATATCCTTTTAAATTATATACGCTGATCTTGAGTGTATGTGTATTATTTTTTGGTGTATCACATCCACTCGAAAACGAAACCGTTAACGGGAAAAAATTTACATATTCCGGGAGAAGGTTTACCCCCGGGAGTTCAAAAAATCGGCTGTTGCCTGTTAATGTCCTGCTTTAGTTCTGAGTAATTAATAAAAATGTTCACAAATCCCATCAAAATTTGAATTCAAAACAGTTTTTTTCGCTGATGACGTGACAATGGATCTGCCTGCCTGGCTCGCGTTGAGACTGCGTCTCCGCCACCCCTCACCCTCCCCCCGTTGTTCAATAAATCACACCGTCGACTGTTCACCAAAGATCATCGCTGAAGACTGCGGCATGCACTGCGAGTGAAGAACGAGCAAGTCAGGCCTCGGGTCTGTCTCGGCTCCCATCCGTCAAAACCCCGCAGTCTTCCTTGCTCGCCAAGAGCTGCGAGTGAACGTCACCCCCGTCCACTTCACCCCCTCCCCCCCCCCCCCCCGTCTCAGGCCCTGCCCTGCCAAAGATCATAGAGCGGAGCGCAGTCTGGAGCCAGGTCGGTGTTCGGACCACCCTCCCTCAAACTGTACCCTCCTCCTCTCTATTCCCCTAACGCTTCCTCTCCTACATCCCGTGGGGGCAACGGTTGCATTTGGCTGCCGGAGTGGGATTATTATACGTTCGGAAACCACCATGCGCCCTTTGACAGAGACGCCCCCCCAGCCACCACTCAAAACTCCTAGACCTAACCCCCCTCCCTCTCGGCCCCCCCCGCGCCCTCACTAGGCCCCTCTCACACTCCTCCCGCCCACTCCCTCTTGGGTCCCGCGCGGTGCCCCGGTGGTCCTCTCCTCTACCCCTCTCCCCTCTCTAGCCCGCACCGGAGAGTTGGGGGCTATACTTGATGGAAGAGGGTAGGATGGGGTAAAGGAGTGGAATGAATAATATTAATAGAATATCAGTGTTTGGAGTGTGTGTGGGTGGTAGTGTGTGTGTTAGGGGTTGGTTAGGGTGTGTTGGACGTACCAGCCCGCCCCCTTCCCCCCTTCCCCCCCTCAACCGCGCCGTTGAGGGACGACCCAACGGTCCCCCTTGGTCTAGTAAGAGTAAAATCCTGATCATGCCGACTAAACGGGGCGGTGGATTTCTTTCTTGTGTGGAACTGGAAAGTGTTATTTTTTTTTGTTTTGATAACTTCAAAGGTTAATTTTGTTTGTTACATTTTTGATTATTCTGCATGCTTCTGTTTGTGATGAGGCATGGACACTTCTGACAGTTTTTATTGCTGTAAAATTTGGGCAGGCTTGGCTGGCTTTTAAAGTGTGAAATAGTTGCTTTGGAACTTCATTCAAAACACTGGTTTAACTAGCATTTTGGGAAGAAATTTTGTTTTTATTTATTTCCAGGCATGCGGAAGAAGTAACAAAATGGAAAAATTAATGCTAGTCTATTGTCCATGGAACCGAGAACTGAGCTATGCATACACGTTTTTATGTTGTCAAATCATAAAAATCAAGACTGCTTTGATGATACTTTTGCATTGCTCTGCGTCTGCACATAACGCTGCCACAGGGAGCCTGTACAGTAGAATCTATCTAATTTGAAGGTTCTACCTAAAATGGAAATAGCTTATTTCTTGTTCCATCTTATTTATCTATTCATGCCAGAAAATACAGCCTGCAGTGGCCTGCCCTACTCCAAGGCTACTTCCTTTTGAGTCCCACCCAAGGATTTTATCAAATCCGTTTTTACGTAAATTGCGGCATGGTACCTGCAAAGTATGGATCTGTACTCAAAATGAATGAAACGGTTGATGGGGTTGAATGCCTTGACTGTATTTGGAAGATTTCTTGGTTAGAATACTGAGAGAAAATTGAAAAAGATAAGTGGAAATTAGTGGGTTGCAAGTAAAAGGATTTCGGCACGTAAGAAGGCTTTTTAAAAAAAGGATTAGCAATGTCCAAGGTCCTCATGTTTCTGGATAGTTGTATACAGAGGACTTGGAGTATAAAACATTCGTCTATGAAAGTTTAATCCCATGACGGAGTTGGTGAAGGAGACCCCGACCAGGCGCCTTCAGCGTAGGTTTGTGTATATATGTTGGGACATTATGGTGCAATGGTACAAGACTGTGAGAGGCTGACTTGGATATTATGTTACTTTGGTCACTCCCCTGATATAGGAAGATGCCATTAAGTAGAAAACTGCAAAAAATGTACGAGTATGTTGCCAAAGACACAAGAATTGAGTTTTTGGAGAGTTGGAAGACAAGAGCAAAGGAGCTTTGGGGAGATCGTATAAATGCATATAATTATTAGGCATAATAGATTGTATGCACAGAATATTTTTTTTTCCAATTGAGTAAAAACTGACATAGGTTTAATGTGAGTAAGCAAAAAGATGTAGTGGGAATCTGAGGGGCACCTCGATGTCATGCAGAGATTGGTATTATATGGAAGAGTGTCCAAGATCTTTTGTGAAAAGGGACAATACAATTAAAACACATTTTCAAATGATATGAAAAGTTTAAAAGGTATATGCAAACCAGCTAATGGGTCTTGCGTAGAATAGCAACTTGGGTGCAGGATGAACTGGAAACAAAAGCCTGATTCCTTGCTGTAGGACCTGATAAGTCCCCCCGTGGTGAGTGTAATTGATTTATAGGCATCCCCCAACTTCTGGGTTCACTCATCCCTTCCCACCTCCAGTTACCATCCTCCCCCAGGATTACCCCAGTAACTTGCAGGAGTCCGCATCATCTGGCCTATACCTCCACCCTTCCTCAAATCAATCTG
Organism: Okamejei kenojei; assembly: GCA_035221665.1. NCBI lineage: Eukaryota > Metazoa > Chordata > Chondrichthyes > Rajiformes > Rajidae > Okamejei > Okamejei kenojei. Next base: position 95,195,209 of record CM069134.1, read on the forward strand.
TTGCTGGCCCTGTATTGTCTGGTCCTTCCGCTCATGCCATTCCCCCTACCCCACCTCTAATCTTTCAGTCTGTTCCAACCCGAAACATCACCTATTTCTAATTCTCCAAGATGCGGTCTGAACCCCGAAGTTATGCCTGCAGGGTTGTTGTATTTTTTAAATAATTGGTACAGATCATATTGGAAGTATTGAGGTCTTGATAACTTACTTTGCCTTCCGTTTTACCTTGTAACAAAGGACAACAGAATTACAGTTGTATAATTTTTAGCAGTGACTAAACCAATACATTCCCATTTCTTAATCACCAAATGAGAGAAAAGCAAAACGAGTCAAAACTTTCAGTTCAATAACCGATAGAGGAATTTGCCCTGCGCATGTTAAATATTGCTTATGTGGACATCGTTATATTTTAGCTTTGACACTTAATGTGTGGGCAAAATCTGTATGACACAATCCCTGTAAAGCTTCAGCGTTTCATCACATGTGCTTTTTCACACCTTGTGATCCTTGAGCTTTATTTAGAAAGTGTCTCTGCCACGTTCTTTACAGACCCTGACAGCCGGCAATTTGCACATATACATTTCCAACAATTTGCTGGACAAATTATAGTTTATGTATCAATTTTTGTTCGATTAATGTTCACGATGTGCATAATGGGATGATGGTTACGTCACTAACTTCAGATAACCTCCAGGACCCGGGGAATTGACAGCCCGTGCCCGCAAAGCTGGTGTCGGTATTTATTTCCTTTTATTATTTTTAGTTTTGTTATAAGTGGGTTGTTTTTTATGTGCTTCGTTCTTCGGTATGTGTATGTGGGGGAGGGGAGGTCGGGGAAAACGTTTTTTCAAGTTCGTTTCCTTCCTCGGAGATGTGATCAATTTTTCCGGATCACTTGCTCCCTCTGTGGCCTATATCGATGGTGCTGGAAACCTCCTCGACTGTCGTGACCCCACCGCCGTGTGGACTTAACTTCGGAAGCGCAATCCCTTGCCTGATCGTGAACCACCGCACTCACCATCAAGGCTCGCAGTCCTCGGGGAACCTTGGGGTCGCCAAGGTCGCGAGCTCGACCAGCCCTGAACGCGAGGTTCAATCGCTGGCTCGAGGTGCTGACATCCCCCGATGCAACATCACTCCGACCCGGAGGCCCGAACGGCGCCGGCTATGGAGTCAAGATCATCCCCGAACTACGACCGTGAAAAAACAAAAGGAAGTCCCACGAACCGAGGAAAAACAAAAGGAAGACTTAACTTTATTTAGCCTTCCATCACAGTATGAATGGGTAGAGTCCGCATGTGGGATGTTCATGTTAAAAGTGTTTTGAGTGATCTTTGACTTGGTAATTGTAGGAACTGACCGCCAATGAATTCCTCAGATTTTGCAAAACATACTTGCGAAGAAAGTGTGATTCCGAGTCGATTCAGATATCCAAAATATATGCTGGACATGAGCGCCTTTGTTACTGTATTTATCCTGCCAACCTACAATCGTATTCACCGTGCAGATGATGGACAATTGGACACTGGGGCTATTGTGCACATTCTTGTTCACATTTAATAACGTACAATCAGATTATGATTTTTTTATTGTAATTTGGGGGGTTAAAAGTCCCAAATACTGATCACCTACCTAATATAGCTACATTTGATGGGCTCCAACTTAGTTGCGGTGCACCCAGCTTTGCACTTTTTGCTTATAGGTTCGCTGACATGCCACTCTCTAGTCAACTGTTTCCAGTGCATATTTATTGCCATCGAGTGCGCTCTTGCCGGCCACGGTTTTGATGACAGGTCAGGAGTGTCGGTGATGATCCAATCTGCACATTGCGGCAACGCCATTAATTTCAGACTTCGGATGCGGATGCGGTAAAGTTAAGAATTGGGTGATAATGCTGAAAAGTACTTTGAAATACGGCTAAAAAATCACCCGGTCTAAAACATCCGCGGATGCCAAGGATAATTGATTAGAGACAGCAAAGTGGCTTGTCATAACTTCCCAATCCTTTTAAAGCAATCGCTGCCAGAGATTAAAATTAACATATGTATCAAAGCTAGGATGTAAGTTGCATGCATGCAACTAGTTGTTTGTTGAACTTTGTAATGAGGACATATTTTAGAAAGCGTTTTTAGAAAATAGTTAAATACCTTTTGAGAGCCAACATAGATTACTTAAGGTATTTGGCTGACTGAACTGAATTTTACTGCTCCACTGCAAACTGAACCACGTGAACGATAAAAACCTTACATCGCAGTGAGAGTACACTAATAATTATTTCTCAGCGATAAGCAGCTTCTCTGGAGAGAAGGAATGTTACGGTTGTCGAAACCCATCTGTCTCGTCCCGAACGTCCAATCAATCCTGCGCTGCAGAAGCTCCCTGTCCCGCTGAGTTACTCCGGCTCTTTGTGTTTCTCTTCTTGGTGGTAACCACCTCGTTATTCCTTCTACACAACTTACTCAACGTTGTTCATGACTCAAGCTCGGCATTCAATATCTCATCCCCTCCATATTGATTTCAAACCTCATTGGAACTGGGTCTCTGCACATCCCTTTCCACAATTTAGATACTAATGACAAATCACTTGCTCCTCAAAACCATCTGCGCAAACTATCCACCAGAGTTGCTCAGTCCCTACTTATTCACTCCTAAATATCCCTATGACTGTGCAGCCGGCGCAGTTTCCAACCCAGAGTCTATTCACGATAAATACCGTTGTTGATGAATTGCAGCCTATTGACGATCAAGTATAGAAGAGATCGATCACTGATAAAAGAAACAGAACAATAACCTTGCCTCGCAACATCATAAAAACCAAGTTATTGTTGACGTTTAAAAGGAAGGGGCCGAGGATCCACAAACCTAGACCCTCAAACCAATCTAAAAAGCATTAGTTACGGGGAGATACCAGTCAACTTCATGTTCCTGGGGAGCATAGATCTCCGAAAAGCTGTCCTGTCCAAGCACATTGATGCAATCATAAATTAAGCCCGTCAACACGTCCATTTTCTTAATGACCATGGAATTTGTCAATGAATAACGTTCTTGAACTTCTAAGCAGGTTATGTAGAAGCATATTGACTGTTATATCACTGCTAGTCGCACTCTAATTGCCTAAACGATTGAGTTTACATAACGGGTGGAACTTGCCTGCTCATCATGTACTGACCTCCCCACATGAGATCTTAGGAATGCTCCGCATAAAGGTTACCAGCATCTCAGCCCCCTTTATTTCCACACGTATCGCTAAACTTAAAAAAAAAAAAAAACCTAACTAAAATAAAACCCTTTCCTATGTGAGCACTTCAGTTCCGGCGGTCTGCCTGGCCACAACGACCTGTTTCGTTACCACACCCTGCCACGGTCCGCTTATCTGTCCCCATTATCCTAAACAACTGCCCTGCAGACCCAATGTTCGCTGCTTCCGGAGTTCTCACTGTTGAATATCCCCAACCTTACGCCTTCATATCCCCATGTCCAATCCCATTCCCTCCCCTCTCATTATTCTTAGCACCCTCATCCCTCCCTCCTTCTTCCTTTTATCCCCTCCTTTTCCCTTCCGATCCCTTTCTTCACCTTCTATTCCTTCCCTCTCCCTATCCCTATCCCTCCCTTAATCCCTCACCTCTCCCTTCCCTTTTAATCCCTCTTCCCTTCTTTTCCCCCTCTACACTCGCCCCACCTCTTATGTGTAAGACACCTCACATGCCCTTCGTCTCTTTAATGACTTCCGTTTTCCAGGCCCCCATTCACTCATCTTTATTATGGATGTTCAATCACTCTACTCTTCAGTCCCCCACCAGGAAGGTCTTAAAGCCCTCTGTTTGTTCCTCGACCACAAAACCAGCCAATTTCCCTCTACCAACACTTTCCTCCGTCCAGTAGAGTTGGTTCTTACTCTTAACAACTTCCCCTTCGACTCCTCCCACTTTTAGAAGCAGGGTATCGACCACAAACGTCACCCATTCCTCCTATCCAAAGCTGTTGCCTGTCCCGCTGAGTTACTCCAGTATTTTGTGTCTATCATCAGGAAAAAGGTATAGGAATCTGAAAACCATGACCTCCAGGTTCATGGAAAGGCTTCTTCCCTCCATTCCCCTTCTCCGATTGAACACTACAAAACACCAACTTAATCATGGATGATCTGCCGGGGTTTGCATAGGGACATCATCTGTAGGGTTTAACATAATTGGATAAAAAAAACGAATGCTGTAAAACCCTAATTATAACAGACCATGAGGGTGAAAGCGTCCTGTATTTCTGATTGTCCGCTTCTACCAAGTGTAATATATGGTTATTTCTTTTGTCGCAACCTAACTTAGGCTAGCATGACTGCAGAGAGCAAAGAATGACCAAGGGCCTTTGTTCAGCTGAAACATTAAAATCCAAAGCATTACCTGCCATAAGCTACAAAGCAATGCTTAAGACAGAGGGGTAGTCAGCAGCCCGCCCTGGAATCGGGTGGATAGCAATTGGCCCCCACCCCCCCCCCCCCCCCCCACCCCCCCCCCCCCCCCCCCCCCCCCCCCCCCCCCCCCCCCCCCCCCCCCCCCCCCCCCCCCCCCCCCCCACCCCCCCCCCCCCCCCCACCCCCCCCCCCCCCCCCCCCCCCCCCACCCCCCCCCCCCCCCCCCCCCCACCCCCCCCTCCCCCCCACCCCCCCCCCCCCCCCCCCCCCCTCCCCCCCCCCCCCCCCCCCCCAACGCCCCCCCCTCCCCCCCCCACCCACCCCCACCCCCCAACCCCCCTCCCCCCCCCCAACCCCCCCCCCCCCCCCCCCCCCCCCCCACCCCCCCCCCCCCCCACCCCCCCCCCCCAGTTGCGACGGCAAGCTGGGCCAAGAGGCACTGAGGGCAGACCAGCGGGAAGCAGCCGAGGAGTCAGTTGAGGCGCGGAGTGCCATTGGCTTGCGGCTTGAAGTCTGGGGGCGACGTTGCAGCTCGCATAGATTGCCAGGATACAGGTGGCCCGAGGCATTGGCAAGCCCGCCTAGAAGCAGCTGTGGGTGGCATGGCCCCGTCTGAAAAACGCTGGGAACAGTGTGGCCTGGGGTGACATTGGCAGGCTGGACCAGTAGCAGCGGGTGTGTGGCACGGACCGGGGGGTAAATGAGAGTGACGGATCTGTCAACTGTCCACGTTGGCATGAAATTTTGTAGTCTCCCCCGTGACCATCTGAGAGTTCCGTTGTGACAAAGGCTGTAGAAAAATGAAAATTACTGAAGGGTTGGTACTTATTTTGAATTTGTTTGTTTGTTTATCATGTTGAACATATTAAATACAGTTTACAAATTGTTTAGAAGGAACTATAGATGCTTTCACACCGAAGATAGAACAAAAATGTTGAATAACCCAAAGCGACAGTAGCTGATTCTGAAGAAGGGTCTCGACCGAAACTCACCCTTCGATCCAATGCATATTGTCCCACTAATCTCCAGAATTTTGTGTCTATCTTCCATTTCTAATACCCGTTTGTGTTGCGCAAGTAAGACTTTTTATTGTTCTCTGTGGTAATGAACAATTATACACTGTTTGACAACTATAGATATTTATATCCGGAAAGGGATATTTTCAATTTAAATGAGGACTCAAGTTGTTGGTCCAGAGTGGGCTAATTATCCAACAATTAATGTTGTTCGATTAATATCTAATAAGATAGACACTAAAAGCTGGGTAACTCAGTGACAGGACATCTCGAAGAGAAGAACATTCTTTGCGGGCGAACTCTCAGCTGACCCGTAAGTACAACACAAAAAGCGGAGTCCTTCCCTGAAACCACTGAGTTACTCCTCACGTTTTGTTCTATCCTTCCGTTTAATACCAGAATCTGCTGTTCCTTCTTACAAAAAGATCTAAATATGCTTTTAATTACATTTTTTAAAGATTTCTACATGTATTACAATAACGTTTTCCAGTAAACCAAGTAGTATAAGGGAATGATGGCCAAGCACTCGTCAGTGAAATAAAGCAGTAACTAAGATACTGAGAGTTGGAAAATTTGGAATCGGGTTCTTGGAAAGCGATGGAACAGGGCTCTCACTTAACTTTTTTACCCTCTGTTCTAGCTGGCAACCTAGCAGCGGTTAGTGCCCATGACATTTAGGTGTCTCTAAGATGGCTTTGCATGACACGTGTTAATGTACTCCACGAAGTGCCGTAATTACCATCGGAATTATCTCCAATGAAGCATTCCCATTATATTTCTGCCGTCAAATAAAGTCACAAAACACTAAACTGGTTCACCATTGCAAGACATGATAGATTCCACAATGACATCTGCAAAATTAGAATACAGTATCTCAACTTTTTTTACATGAAGGGAGAAGAAGAGGGAGGTGGTAATAAGATCAGTGGGCGGGGAGTGGAGGGGACCGGCTTCCATATGATGATGAGTGAAGAAGCGGCTCTGACACGGGAAACCAACCACTGGAATGAGCGAGCGGCCTTTCACGACTGCCCAACAGTATGAACAGTTTCACAACGGGGATCCATAGCAAACGAACTGCTAATATGGTTTCTGCAGAACTTATGAGGAGATGATTCAGCGCATGAGGAGTCCCTTCCCCAGATCTTAAACAAGAAACTATAGCGGACGGAGCTGTTGAATGTTTGATTCTGCAGAATTGTCTCGATCTTTTCGGCCGCCTTTAATACAGGCGGTGGTGGGGATAGACAGTGGGCCTGGATTGGTGTGCTGTTGGCATCTGTGTCAGTTGGCAAGGGCGGTTATAATTTTTTTTAAATTGAATTTGTGATCTATATCAAAATTCTGGGGAAATTATTGGACCAAGAAGGGAATTTCTGTTCTCAAATTAAATCCTCCACCGAATATGGTAAATATCTCCGCGTGTGTGGCGCTGGTTTTCGAGGAGATACGTTTCACACTCTAAATAACACACACAATCAACACACACAACACAACACACACATCAACACACACTACAACACTACACACTCACACACACACAACACACTCACACATCTGGTGTTAAGAAGGAATATAGATATGTTATTTTATATATGCATAAATAAATAATCGGTTTGTGGCTCATGTATATCTTTGTTACAGATACGATGTTCAAATAAAAAACTAACATATTCTGTTTTGTCTGCTGCAAAATGAGTTCATTGTTCTAACTGAGACATGGTGAGAAAAAAACACTCGTTGGCGACTCCTATTTGCGTGGATCGAACTAGTTGTACTGGGTGATCGCTGCTGAGCGTGACTCGTGGTTGAAGGACCCGGTTCCTCGCTGTAACTTTTAATGCAACTAAAACACTAAATACCAAGGAGTCTGAAAAGGGCCTCTACCAAAACATCAACCCAATTTTATTCGATCCAAATCTGGCTATCCATGATTTCCGCTGCACAAATTAAACCTGAAAATATGTATTCAACCAACATAGTTACCCAACCAGATTATCTAAGTAGGTAAGCTCCTTTTTTTTTCCCCCAAAACCCTTTTTGTGCTTAAGGCCTAGGCAAAGTCCAAAAGAATGTTATGTCATTATCCCAGAGAGACAATGCAGCACAATAGAATATGTAAACATAATAAAGATTCAGGAATAAAAAACCTGTCAGGGTGTCTATAATACCTTAGACCATAATATATACTCACTATAAATAAACAGATAAATGCAAAGGCTGGTATTGTTTCTGATTTTTTTGAGTTTTGGGGTGACCCGTCTACACTTCCATTTAAAGGCTATGTTGAATTACGTTTGGATATCTCTACGCCCTGAAGCAAAGTTACTCCAGGATTACGCCTCTCCAGGAGTGATTGTGTTGTTTTCCAGGCGGGACTTTATTGGTCTTTGGCATCCGGCAAACCGTTAATTTCGACCCGTGTAATTGGAACCCAATGATTTGAAAAGCCTGGCAAAGAGCGCTTGTCATCTATCCCAAACCACGGATTTCTCAAGAGTATATTAGCAATTAGGACATTTAATGTATGCACTAACGCCAATACAAATATAAATCGGACATTGTTTTTGTGCATTGTCAAAGGAGACAAATAGCCAAAATATGAAGTGACCACTTTGGGAGGGTGAGAGTTCATACTTTAATAATTTCGTATTGAGATGGTTGCTGGAAAAATGGACGAGTTCAAAAGGCACAAGTTAGTCAGTTGAACACAAAGGAAATGGGTGTAGTTAGTTGCTGACCACTTTTGAAATCCACTGGGTTTTGTTAATCATGGCATCTATCCATCTTTTCATGGTATTTTGCGGCTGGATTATTATGTTTCATTTGACCTATTTAAATTTGACTTGTCCTGCGTAAACATGTAATGATATTTAGCTGCAAACCTGCCTAATCTCTTGAATCTTTAGCTAAAGTGTAGTTGTAGTTTGCAAGGCCCTACGTTTTTTTAGGGTATTGAAGCCTAAACCTCATGTGTAGTTTTTAAACAAATACATTTGGCTATAAAAATGTAGCTTTTGATGAGAATGAATGCTGGCTGAATTCAAATTCTTAAAACATATTTTGGAAATCTCATGGTGTTTCTTAGCCAAGTCGGAGCGTTGAAAACAGGTGATAACTAGATAAGATCTTTTCCAGGAAAGGTAATTGTTCACAGTCTTGCATGAACATGTTCTCTCGTTCCTCATTGAGTGAATGGGGATTTGCCAGCCGGTGTTATGCTAACATTTGGTTGTATATTGGTACAAGTCCGTGCCCTTGTAATGAATCCAAATGCTAATATTAAAAAAAAAAACGATCAGAGAGCTATTATAATCACTTATTCCAGAGGCCAACCACAATCCTACTTAAGACTAGGTCGGCTGAGGACAGAGCATATTAAATAATCCAGTGTCCTGATATTTTGTACACTTGCTCAGTGAGCTCAAAGAAGCATGGCAAATTTCATTTATTAAGCCATAGAAATCTTGTCTTTAATGTCCGTATTAAATATCATCTTCTGTGCGAAAGGAAGTTCTGCTTTCTTGACAAACAGTTCTTTGCAGACAGTTGGGGTCTTCGAACTGTGGAAAGACAGGCTTGCCATAGTGGTATAGAGATGTTCTCCAACTGTCCTGGGATGCAGGACTTCCAATGATGACAGTCGGGATAGACTCGCTTTGACTCTCGCTGGAATTTAGGAAGTGAGGGGGATCTTATAGAGATCGGAAAAAAGGCTTGAAGGTGACAGCTAGAGGCCAGGAGAGGTCCGAGTTGGGGAAAGTCCAGAACAATCAACTGTTTTTGATATAGGGAAGTCTGTTAACCGAGATGAGAAGATCTTGTACACACGAAGGTATCTGGGCACTTCTCGCCTCAAAAAAGTAGTTGAGCCAGTTCATTGGCTATTTTAAGAGGAGTTAGGTGTGCCCTGTGCTAAAGGGTTCAGGGGATGAGAGATGGCAGTACAGATACTGAGTGGGATATCATCCCCCAGAATCAATGAATGGCGTGCAGAGCTCGAAGGGCCGATATGCCTACTAATACGCTCCTATTTCCAGGAAGAACAATTGCAGGGTGTAAATTTAAAGTTCAAGGTTGGTGATATTTTTTAAATTGCTCAGGAGTTAAAGGGTGAAAAGGTTGACCTTGGTAATTTCGACGTTAGTAAGAGGGATATAGCATTTAATGAAGATGCTTTCCACAAGACAATTAGTTTATGTCCGGTACTATGCGACAAGAGCATTAATTCCAAAAGATTAACATTCAGGACGTGCTTCCACACCATTTTCGTTTAATTGAAAGTTGATGTTTTGTCAGATCTCTACATAGGATTCCTCTATTCCAAAGAATGGCGTGATTTTGCCTTTGCTACACAAACCACATTTAATTTATGAGAGTGGGGCATGAAGATTACCACTGTACTCATGATATATTTTGTGTGAATCTAATATAAGCATCCTCCTTGGTTTCCAATACTGATTTACTTTTTGAATATACTGAAGCCTGCAACAGAGCCACTGCCTATGGCTAGGTATTCAAGAAGGAACTGCAAGGCCGGGAAAAGTGGCCAAGAAGAAGGGTTCCGGCCCCGAAACGTGCCTATTTCCTTCGCTCCATAGATGCTGCTGCACCCGCTGAGTTTCTCCAGCATTTTTGTCTGTCTATGGTTAGGTGTTGGTGCAAATTATAAACTGCGTTAATTCCTGTGGCACTGTTCCTCTAGCACTTTCACTATCCATTGCTAATAATTAAAACTATTTTTCTAGATAAAGCAAGAACGACCAGAACGATTGCCTGATATGAAGTTATTAGTAAATAAAAAGTTTAATGAAGTGCAAAATCTGAACAAAGACGAAGATTTACTCAAAACTGACATATATCGACACTTTAAAAGTCAGCTGAATGAGATGAAAAAGCAAGGTAAGTGTTATGGTTATTTCAAATACCAATATCTTTAACCTCATGTTGATGTTGCTGATCAATTCTTGTGCGGCTCCATGGCACCTCGTGGGTGCTTCGTCTCTGTGCCGCCAGGAGGCATTGCAGGACCTGCTTCTCTGCTGATATGAACGGTATAACTAGTTTCATCGTCTCATCACTTGCAGTAATTGTTCTTTCTCAGTAATCTGAGAAATGGCTTTTGATGCCATTCATTACAATCCTTTGGATGTATGGTTACCCAATGGAGTGAGTTTTGTGTATTTTCAGACTTGAGAAGAAGCAGATTTATGGTTGTCTGGAAAAATGTATCGGNTTAACTTTTTTTGGAAAAAAAAGGACATAACAATTACCAAATGACAAAATACCATGATCCATTTGGCTGTTATCAGTGCATCATTTCTTAATTTCCAATTCCATGTTCTTTTATGGATGATTGCACTTTACAAAAAAAAACATTATAATATCCATATTGATGAACTACAGTCGATTTCTTTTGAAATAATTCATTAAAAAGTTTTATTTTTGTCTTCAATTGCAACAATTTATGGCTTACCATAATTTGAGAAAAATGGCAAATTAGGTAAGAGGTTAGATGGCGTATGTCAATTGTTGGTCATTGAACAGAAATTCCTGAGTTTAGTGGAATGGGATTAGAAGCACCAACCTTTTCTCTTGATGAAAGTCCATTTGTGGAAAAAGATTGAACAAGGAGTAAAAGAGTTGACTCGCTGTTGCTATTTTTTTAAGGATCCATTGTGGACTGTAACATGTAGCAAATGAAATATTACTTGACAACTTGATTAATGTTTTCATTTGTTATTATATTTTGCATTGAATGCAACAGGATTGTTTTAAGTGAATATTTGATGACAAATTGTATATTTTTTGGTGTTTTGGGCCATGGTGTTTTTATAAATAACTAGACCAAGTGGGACCCGTTGGGCCCCATCCCCCAATACGGGGGGAGGGGGGGGGCGTCAATGCTCACTCCGGAGACAGACGTCCCCCAGAGCCAATCAGCCCCCACAAGGAGAATAATGGAAAATTTATGGAGGGTGTGGGTGGGTCGGTATGCGGGGGGGGGGGGGGGGGGGGGGGGGTCAGGGGTCAGGGGTGGAGGTGCTGGGGTGGCGGTGTAGGAGGGTGGTGTGTGGGAGGAAAGGGGGGAGTGTGTTTATGAGGGGTAGGGTGGGTGTGGGAGGTGAGAGGGGTGAGTGTGGGCAGGGAGGGGTTACTGGAGGGGGGGGTGTGGGAGGAGGGGATTGTGTGGGGGAGTGGGTGTTGGGGGGGAGCAGGTGTGTGGGGGGGTGTGTGGGGGGAGGGGGGTGAGTGTGGGCGGGGGGTTGGAGTGGAGGGGGGGTGAGTGTGGGCAGGGGGGTTGGGGTGGAGGGGGGGTCGGGTGTGGGGGGGGTGAAAAGACAGGAAAAGTCATGGGGGAGAGTGGAGTATCACGGGGGACGGGGGCAGGAGCCAGCGAATGGGACCAGAGGGGAAGGGGCTGGAGCTGGGTGGCTATTTCAGGGAATTTGGTGGCGGGATTTTAGTAATCATGCAAATAAGGCAATTTGAAAATAGACGTTTATGAGGAAAAATAACTAAGTGCTAAGGTACAAGCACAACATTGCCCTGCTTATTTAATGGTCATAAGAGTCATACAGCACGGAAGCATGTCCTTGGTCCGATTCATCCATGCTAATCAAGATGTCCCATCTAAGCTAGTCGCATTTGCCCATGTTTGACCCATCTCCCTCTAACTTTAAATAATGTTCCTGTACTTGGAATGTTTTATTGGAGATGAGAACAACATCTGTCACATGTTGTTAGTTTACGGTATCAATTGGAAAATGATCAGTTGTCCAAAAAACAGATGATTTGCTTGGAATCTAATTGTTCACAGTATATTACAATATTTAGTTTACATTTCCTAAGCATAGTGCACCAGAATCTCAATTTTCCATTTGTTTTTTTCCCCCCTCTTCCTCTGAAGTTCTCAAGGACCTATTCTATATATTTGGATTGCTCCATTTCTCATAATAGGCTTTCCTCAGCTGACTTTTGAAGTTTTTACTACTTAAAATCTATACTTTAGGTAATTTCAGAGTGAACTGAATTGTTAATTGTGGCAAATGTTCCTTGGCCCTTTTTTACCTACTGCAATTACAATTGTAATATGTACAACATGCCCATATTGTTGGTGATCATTTTTCTAAAAGGACTTTCCATGGCAGAACTGTTAGAAAATACATTGTAATGACAACAAGTGAAAGGATGGCTCATTGCTATCTTAATGATTTAATAAAAAAAATGATTGTGGATGCTATACTACATGATGCTATGTGCTTCCTCTTTACAAATATATATTTTGGAATTATGTCTTCTCAATTCCAGATTCTCGTCCCTGGTATAAGTTTTTAGATGTTATCCTCATCAAAAAAAGCACCAAAAACATTGTAACACATCCTTAACCCTATCCCCCAAATTAATTGTGACCCTTGTTCAAGGTGATTTTGTAGATGTGTAGTCTTTGTGTTCCAATATTAAAATTATGGATTATGTGGCACATCGTTCTAGGCAAGAATATCCATCATTTGCACTAAAGTTCACTTCATTTGCTTGGCTTCCTTTCTTAATGAAGTTCTCATCCATGCCTTGTTACCTCTTGTCTTTAAAACTGTAGCCCTAATAAATTTCCTTTAGTTCCGAGTTTTCATATTTTATGGGAGGAAAATTAGCAAAATAGAGTGGTTTAAGGTAAGCAATCAATTTTGCTAGTAATTGGTGTCAAATCTGATTTAGTATTACTGTGATAGCAAAAGGTTGGGGTTGATTAGTGCCTTAAAATGTTCTGAAATGCTTCATTGCAGAGGAAGATGATTTTTCCATGTATTTAGCAAAGCTTTCAGGGGGATGGCTAAAAAGTGTGGATGTTCAACAATAAATATGGAATCCAGGGAATTAGTGAGGTTGATAGTCCGCGACAACTATGAATATTGGCAGTGCTACTGATAAATACTTCAATGAGGTAAAGAACTCAGATAAAATGAGGACAGATAAAATGAGGACCGTGTAATTATTATTGAAACAGCTTCTTTAGCCCAGTGTCCATTCTGATATCAACCACTGTAAGGAAATGTAAGCAGGTTTCAAAGATTCAGATCAATTAATGAACATTTTTAGAGTACAACAACTATATTAAAACGAAATACCTGAAAATTATTAATGAAGCAACATGTCTCACGCTCCTCTGCACATCCGAGACTCCTGTCTGCGATGGGTGGCCTTGAGAACTAAAGAGTTGCTTGACACCTGCCTTCATCATGGTCTAGGGTCTCTCTGTTCCTCCCCAAAGGTAGTCTTTCTCCCTCGCCCCGAAGGTGACTTTCTCCCTTGAAGCATGCACTTATATAATAACTTTCTCTCTTAAGAATAACAAAACTAACTAATCTCCTTTATGCCATAATAACATGAGTTATTAGTGCTATCAAATGCTGAGCTAGTCTCGGATGTATCTTGGAGGGCAAAAGCTTACCTTAATGACATCACAGGTGATCTCATGATTTACTGGTCTCTCTAAGTTTCTGGAGACTTGTTTACTACTTTTACAACAGTTTAGTAACTTCTGCAGTTGCACAGGGCCCTAGTGAGACCACACCTGGAGTATTGTGTGCAGTTTTGATCTCCAAATTTGAGGAAGGTCATTCTTGCTATTGAGGGAGTGCAGCGTAGATTCACAAGGTTAATTCCCGGGATGGCGTGACTGTCATATGTTGATAGAATGGAGCGGCTGGGCTTGTATACTCTGGAATTTAGAAGTATGAGAAGGGATCGTATTGAAACATATATGATTATTAAGGGATTGGACACGCTAGAGGCAGGAAACATGTTTCTGATGTAAGGGGAATCCAGAACCAGGGGCCATAGTTTAAGAATAGGGGAGAGGCCATTTAAAACGTAGATGAGGAAAAACATTTTCACCTGGAGAGTTGTGAATCTGTGGAATTCTCTGCCTCAGAAGGCAGTGAAGGCCAATTCTCTGGATGCTTTCAAGTGAGAGTTATATAGAGCTCTTAAAGATAGCAGAGTCAGTGGATATGGCGAGAAGGCAGGAACGGGGTACTGATTGTGGATGATCAGCTATGATCATATTGAATTGTGGTGCTGGCTCGAAGGGCCGAATGGCCTACCCCTGCACCTATTGTCTATCGTCTATTGTCTATTGTCCACAACTTTCATTTGTGCAACATCGTAAATGTAGAAAACATTCAGGAGTATTTTACGGAAATGTAATGAACTAAAAATTAGAGCTTGGTTGAAAAGATGTATTTCAAGGTTTTCTTTTTGGAGAGAGGGTGGCGAGATTTGGAGAGAAAATTCCAAAATTGCTGGAAGGTATAATTTGGTTAATGTGCTGATTGATAGCATGATCAGGCAGCAAGTTGAAGGTATAAAAGAGTAAAACTAAAGATATGAGGAGTGGCAGTCAATTGATGCAGAAAGAAAATGGGCTCTGTAAATGTGCCAGAGATTTGGAAAATCATCTTCCATCATTACCAGTCAGCTAAGATGAGGTGCTCAAAGAGTCCAAAGGTTAAATAGGGAAAATAGATTATGAAAGAAAACTGGCAGGGAACATAAAAACTGACTGTAAAAGTTTTTATAGATATGTGAAGAGAAAGAGATTAGTTAAAACAAATGTAGGTCCCTTGCAGTCAGAAACAGGTGAATTGATCATGGGGAACAAGGACATGGCAGATCAATTGAATAACTACTTTGGTTCTGTCTTCACTAAGGAAGACATAAATAATCTGCCGGAAATTGCAGGGGGCCGGGAGTCAAATAAGGTGGAGGAACTGAGTGAAATCCAGGTTAGCTGAGAAGTGGTGTTGGGTTAATTGAATGGATTAAAGGCCGATAAATCCCCAGGGCCAGATAGTCTGCATCCCAGAGTACTCAAGGAAGTAGCCACGGAAATAGTGCATGCATTAGTGATAATTTTTCAAAATTCCTTAGATTCTGGAGTAGTTCCTGAGGATTGGAGGGTAGCTAATGTAACCCACCTTTTAAAAAAGGAGGGAGAGAGAAAACGGGGAATTACAGACCAGTTAGTCTAACATCGGTAGTGGGGAAACTGCTAGTCAGTTAGTAAAGATGGATTAGAAGTACATTTGGAAAGTGGTGAAATCATTAGACAAAGTCAGCATGGATTTACGAAAGGTAAATCATGTCTGACGAATCTTATAGACTTTTTCGAGGATGTAACTAGCAGAGTGGATAAGGGAGAACCAGTGGATGTGTTATATCTGGACTTTCATAAGGCCTTCGACAAGGTCCCACATAAGAGATTAGTATACAAACTTAAAGCACACGGTATTGGGGGTTCAGTATTGATGTGGAAAGAGAACTGGCTGGCAGACAGGAAGCAAAGGGTAGGAGTAAACGGGTCCTTTTCAGAATGGCAGGCAGTGACTAGTGGGGTACCGCAAGGCTCAGTGCTGGGACCCAAGCCATTTACAATATATAATAATGATTTGGACAAGGGAATTGAATGCAACATCTCTAAGTTTGCGGATGACACTAAGCTGGGGGGTAGTGTTAGGTGTGAGGAGGATGCTAGGAGGCTGCAAGATGACTTGGATAGGCTGGGTGAGTGGGCAAATGCATGGCAGATGCAGTATAATGTGGATAAATGTGAGGTTATCCACTTTGGTGGCAAAAACAGGAGGGTAGACTATTATCTTAATGGTGGCAAATTAGGAAAAGGGGAGATGCAACGAAACCTGGGTGTCATGGTACACCAATCATTGAAAGTAGGCATGCAGGTGCAGCAGGCAGTGAAGAAAGCAAATGGTATGTTAGCATTCATAGCGAAAGGATTTGAGTATAGGAGCAGGGAGGTTCTACTGCAGTTGTACAGTGTTTTGGTGAGACCACACCTGGAGTATTGCGTACAGTTTGGTCTCCAAATCTGAGAAAAGACATTCTTGCCATAGAGGGGGTACTGAGAATGTTCACCAGACTGATTCCTGGGATGTCAGGACTTTCATCTGAGGTAAGACTGGATAGACTTGGCTTGTACACAATAGAATTTAGAAGACTGAGGGGGGATCTTATAGAAACTTACAAAATTCTTAAGGGGTTGGATAGGCTAGATGCAGGAAGATTGTTCCCCATGTTGGGAAGGTCCAGAACAAGGGGTCACAGTCTAAGGATAAGGGGGAATTCCTTTAGGACCGAGATGAGGAAAACATTTTTCACACAGAGAGTGGTGAGTCTCTGGAATTATCTGCCACAGAAGGTAGTTGAGGCCAGTTCATTGGCTATATTTAAGAGGGAGTTAAATGTGGCCCTTGTGGCTAAAGGGATCAGGGGGTATGGAGAGAAGGCAGGTACAGGATACTGAGTTGGATGATCAGCCATGATCATATTGCCAGTGCAGGCTCGAAGGGCCGAATTGCCTACTCCTGCACCTATTTTCTATGTTTCTATGTTAAAGCTGGATTGTCTGTGGTGCAGTCACTGATTTGTATTCAGGCACACCCCTCTCTGCAAATTACTTTCAGAGATTAAAGCTACTATTTAAATGCAAGTTTTATGGTACTTTTCTAAATAGCAATTTGATCTGCAACTTGGATACTGAGTTAATATGATTTTATTTAATTTGAAAATGCATCATGGTTTCACCTAATTTTATTTTGCAGTGCAGTTATTATAATGCAACAGGTGTCAGTTTGAGATGGGAATTGTTTTAGAGTGATGCAGGATTAACATTATTGAACGTATGCTTCATTCCGAGCTTTGTATGTACCATACCTCAAATACAGAATCCTCTTGACAGCATGCAAATGCTGAGTAAGTTATTTGTGCTTGTTAAAGTCTGACTGGCATGACAGCTCTTTACTAACTTGTGGCATTTAAAATTGAGCTTTCGAAATTTTGTATGAAATCAAATACAGATATTCTGAATGTATGACGAGGGTAAAGTGTTGCGAGACCACCTCATCGTATTATTTGCTAAAATGCAATGCACAATGGATTTTATTATTTACTTACTTTTTTATTACAGACTCAAGGTCCAAATAAAAGACAGGACATTACATAGAATAAATTGCATACAAAAGCACAATAAATTACATACAAAATTTGCAATTTAAAAAAATCAAGCCTGTAATTTATCCCATCATATTTCCATCACAAAGAGATGTGACCCGAAATGTCGACCATCCATTTCTCTCCATAGATGCTGCCTGACCCACGGAGTCCTCCAGCAGCTTTCCATTTTTTGCTCTAGGTTGCACCACCTGCATCTATTGTGTCATCTCAACTTTGAAGTAGGTTGACTTTTCATGTCATCCACCCAATATATTACTGCTGACCAAAGATCTAGTATCTTTGCTGCTGACAGGACCATTGCACTCCTCGGGGGTTCCAGTGGGGGGCAGTAAGGTTCAGCAGAATTCCCAGCAGCTAATTAGTACAAAAGCAGCAAATCCATTCATTTGATAGGAATAATTATCTGATTAAGGAGATTGAGTAATAGGTGGTTTAACTTGAAGTAATTCAATGTATTTATTTTTTTATGTTGGACATTTAAAGAAAAAATTTCTAAGTTTTGCCCTTTGATAAGCCTTGGAGCACACGTTTTCTGGTTGTCAAAGTAGTTCACTGAACAGGTATTTTTCTTCAGTCTCTCCGTCCCCTCTCTTTGCATTTGGAAAGGCATTGCACAGAGTCCAACTAAGCAGCTCCCAGCTGTCATACCTGGGTACACTTGTGCCTACGGACTCACTCCAGAGGAGAAAGATACTTGTGTAATTTATCACTTCATCTGATGGTAGGATTTGCGGAAATCACAAATCCTACCATCAGTGGAAGTGATAGTTGGTGAAACTATTAAATATAATTTGAGCCAGTAAAAACAAGAAAATGGATCAAAATATATTGTGCTATATAGGAAGCTTATTGCAGTAATAAAATTATTGGCTTTCTATTTGGCCATTGTGTGTTTTATTTAATTTCATGTCTGTGTGTCTTTTCCTACCTAACATGTCCCAAGTATTAATTCCAATTCACTCTTGATGTAAGGAGATACAAATGTCCAAGTGGGTGTATTGTATCCTTCATCTTTCTATAGGGTATGTAGGAGTTAACAGTTTTGTAGTTTGCAACTAAATGTTATCAGGATTGGCAGCTAATACAATACATTCATATTTTTAAGTCAAAATAATTCTTGGTTGTGGAATAGTAATTTATCTGAGCCAAGATTTTTTTTCCAGACATTTGTAGTTCAAATCTGAAAAGTAATTCTCACCACTCAAGTCTCTTGTTTTATGTCATTTTCCACACAAAGGGAAGATTCCACAATATTAACTATAATGATCAACTTACAAAGAACAATTGAGACTAGATTTGGTTTAGGCTTATTATTGTCTCAAGTACACCAAGGTACAGTGAAAAACTTCATTTTGCATGCTATCCAAACAGATCAGATATGGTTATCATGGCTGCACTGCATTCACCATATGGCATGCTTCTGCAGCAGGAAGTTTGTTGTGCCTTTGTTAATGACCAGTAACCCTTTTAAGGGGGGGGGGGGGGGGGGGGGAGGGATGTCATTATTCGTCTGCCTTTTGGTTCTCTTAGAGGTTTATGTGTAGTGTGCTGACCTTGCCTCCATTATATAAAATACACTTGTTTCAGAAACACTGAATATTTTGTTCAGGAAGGTTCCTGAGTTAATTATTTTAGGCTGGCAGCTCTTCAGTGGCTCCTCCTGATATGTTGAATCACTGTATGTGGAACATCAGCTCTGGCAACACTATACTAAGCTTGCATTGTTGACGTTCATTTGTTAATTAAAAGTATCTCATATTCAGGATGTCGAAATCTATTTGTCATGCATTTTTTTTGTGTTATGCCAACAGTAGTGATCTTGTTGCTGACCTACTGTGTTCTGGGTGACACGGGAAGATGAAATAGTAATGAACTTTAGTTATTAAGAGTCTTTGTGTACCTTGGCAAGTTTGGCATATTTTCAATGATATGTTGGCAATATGATGGTTTTGAAAGCCATTAACCTTGAGTTGTTCTGGCATCTGTCCACTGCTGAATAAGAATATTGCACTGAGTAAAGCTGGCTTATAGCTGCAGGTGTTTAATGTAAACAGCCTACTTAAGCTTTAGAATGTGCCATGGAAACCAATATTTTCACAAATTGCTGAATTTACAGTGAGTTGAATATTAACTTGGATCCCTTGGATATTGGTATATAAATGCCAAAAAAAAGCAATGTGACTCACTATGAGTCATTTGTTTCAAGTTATTCAGAAGTTGTATGCATTGAATCATTTGGCAGGCATTCTGTTTACTGTGCTGTTGATTTTTTTCTAGGAACTTATGATTACATTTAGTTCCTTTGAATCCTCTGTTGTAACAAAATTAGGTAAAAGTGACGCTGTGCATTCAGTGTTTGATTGCACGTTGAATCATATATAAAACTGACACAGAATGCAGGCAGTACACTGCTTGGTGACTGATGAGTGTTAAATGGATGTGAACCGAGGGCAAGGGGTATGGGCAAGGATGATGGTGTGATTGAGAGAGAGTGTGTGGGAATGCGTGAGACGTACAAAAAGTGACCTACATGTGTTCAGTCCATGTAGCAGAACACAGTGTCCAGTTATCTTGGACTTCCATGGGCCAGGAGCTCAAAACCTTCGGGGACTGTCCCACTGCGGCGACCTAATCTGCGAGTTCAGAAGAGTGTCTTTGACCTTCAAGTTCGAGGGCACTCGCCTGGAAAACCTCGAGGTGGATCGCACACACACACACACACACACACACACACACACACACACACACACACACACACACACACACACACACACACACACACACACACACACACAGTGAGGCCCATGGAAAGTGGGGGAGCACTGTCTGAAAGTCAGAGCCGCCATGAAAAGGAAGGTCAAAGACGGCTGCACAGTATCAGCTTAGAGAGCGGGGGCGGGGGGGGGGGGAGAAGGAGCAGAGACACTGTTAAGAAGTCAGACAACGTTTAATAAAGTTTAGCGAGCATTTTACCTACCGGTCGGTTTTCCTTGGTCCTTAGATATAGAATTAATTGGAATAAAAGTGCCAATAATGGGAAATAATTTACATATATTACAACAATATCCTTTTAAGATTGCAAATGAAAAAATTAAATATCTTGGAATTTATGTATCAAAAAGATATGATTCTTTATTTAAATCTAATTTTCTACCATTATTGAATAAATTATCTAAGAATATTCAATATTGGAAAACATTACCTATTTCAATGCTAGGTAAGATTAATGCGATAAAAATGATTTTTCTTCCACAATTACTATATTTGTTTCAAATGATCCCGATATATCTTCCTAAATTTTTTTTTAAGAAACTGGACTCTATGGTTACCAATTTTATTTGGGATTATAAGAATCATAGAATATTTAAAAAGCATTTATGTAAATCAAAACTAAATGGCCGCTTTGCATTGCCTAATTTTATGTTTTATTATTGGGCAGTTAATATAAAAAATATGAATATCTGGTTGGGAGAACTAGATAAACAACCAAATTGGTTAAAAATGGAAAAAGAAGACTGTTTACCTTTTGAAATTAGTTCGATTTTATTTGCTAATACTACAATACATAAGAAAACTTATAGAGGAAACCCAATAATAGAAAGTGGAATACGTATTTGGAAACAATTAAAAAAAACATTAAAATTACAGAATGCACCACTAGCTCTTCCATTAGTAAATAATATTTCTTTTAAACCGTCATTGATGGACAAAGGTTTCTTAAAATGGAAGAACTATGGAATAAATAAGATTGGTGATCTCTACAGGGAAAATTTATTTCTTTCATTTCAGGAACAACAACAAAATTATGGATTACATTTTAAGGAATATTTTCGATATCTACAAATTAGAGATTATGTTAAATCAAATACACTAGATTTTAGGAATAGAAAGACAGAAATTTTAGATGAATGTTTAAATAAACATCCGAATACAGAAAAATTAATATCATATATTTATAATATTTTATTGGAAAATGATTTACCAAATACGGACAAATATAGACAAGCATGGGAAAATGAACTAGGTCAAGTAATCAACAGAGAAGTATGGAATGAAAGTTTACAATATATACACCATTGTTCATTAAATGCTAGACACTCCTTGATACAATTTAAAGTTATACATAGATTACATCTCTCAAAGTACAAATTAAATATAATTTTCTCAAATGTGTCCGCAATATGTGATAAGTGTCAACAATTAGAAGCTAATTTAATGCATTCATTCACAAAATGTATAAAAATTACTAATTTTTGGATAGAAATTTTTAAGATAATCTCAATTGTAGTTAATGCAAATTTAATTCCAGACTCAAAATTAATTATATTGGGAATATTAGAAACGGATCAGATACTAACAACACAACAAATAATTTTTATTGGTTATAGTTTAATAATTGGTAAAAAATTAATATTAAGATTTTGGAAAGGTCCCATATCCCCTACAATCAAAATGTGGATTACAGAAATGTCGGAGACACTTCATCTGGAACGATTAAGACTTGTCCTAATGGACAGGTTAGATCAATTCAGAGGAATATGGTCTCCATTTATTGAATATTTAAAGGGTTAAGATGGTCCGGTTCGAGGCCATGACTGAAGCCTGAATGAAGGAATAGATGAAGAATCATACACAATAGATCATGAATATATCTCCAATGAAGAATATCTTGCTTAATATTCCACTCAATTAGTTTTCTCTTTTTTTTCTCTTTTTCTTTTTACTATCTATCTTTATTTCCTACTGTTATAAAATAAAAAAATTATAGAAGTACAAATAAGATTGATTGTAAATTTTAAAAATATTAAGAATGTATGTGACGATAATAATTTCTTTTTGTTTCTCTTTGACTTTATATTTTTTCTTAATATGTAATTACTTCTAATAAAAATATTTTACAAAGTGGATAACCTCACATTTACCCACATTATACTGCATCTGCCATGCATTTGCCCACTCACCCAGTCTATCCAAGTCATCCTGCAGCCTCCTAGCATCCTCCTCACAGCTAACACTGCCCCCCAGCTTCGTGTCATCCGCAAACTTCGAGACGTTGCATTTCATTCCCTCGTCCAAATCATTAATGTATATTGTAAATAGCTGGGGTCCCAGCACTGAGCCTTGCGGCACCCCACTAATCACTGTCTGCCATCCTGAAAAGGACCCGTTCACTCCTACTCTTTGCTTCCTGTCTGCCAGCCAGTTCTCTATCCACATCAATACTGAACCACCAATACCGTGTGCTTTAAGTTTGTATACCAATCTGTTGTGTGGGACCTTTTCGAAAGCCTTCTGAAAGTCCAGATACAACACATCCACTGCTTCTCCCTTATCCACTACTAGTTACATCCTCAAAAAATTCAATGAGATTCGTCAGACATGATTTACGTTCGTAAATCCATGCTGACTTTGTCCAGTGATTTCACCACTTTCCAAATGCGCTGCTATCCCATCTTTAATAATTGACTAGCAGTTTCCCCACTACCGATGTTAGACTAACTGGTCTGTAATTCCCCGTTTTCTCTCTCCCTCCTTTTTTAAAAAGTGGGGTTATATTAGCTACCCTCCAATCCTCAGGAACTACTCCAGAAGCTAAAGAGTTTTGAAAAATTATCACTAAGGCATCTGCTATTTCTGGGGCTACTTCCTTAAGTACCCTGGGATGCAGCCTATCTGGCCCTGGGGATTTATCGGCCTTTAATCCATTCAATTTACCTAACACCACTTTCTGGCTAACCTGGATTTCACTCATTTCCTCCATCTCATTTGACCCGCGATCCCCTGCTATTTCCGGCAAATTACACCAAGTCCCCTGGTAGGCTGCTTTTTCTGGCTAATTTGTACGCTTCATCTTTTTCTTTGATACCATCCCTGATTTCCCTCGTTATCCACGGATGCGCCACCTTCCCTGATTTATTCTTTTACCATACTGGGATGAACAATTGTTGTAGTTCATCCATGCAGTCTTTAAATGCCTTCCATTGCATATCCACCGTCAACCCTTCAAGAATTCAAGAATCAATTGCCAGTCCATCTTGGCCAATTCACGTCTCATACCCTCAAAGTTACCTTTCTTTAAGTTCAGGACCCGTGTTTCTGAATTAACAATGTCACTCTCCATCCTAATGAAGAACTCAACCATATTATGGTCACTCTTGCTCAAGGGGCCACGTACAACAACGCTGCTAACTAACCCTTCTTCATTACTCAATATCCAGTCTAGAATAGCCTGCTCTGTCGTTGGTTCCTCCACATGTTGGTTTAGAAAACTATCCCACATACATTCCAAGAAATCCTCTTCCTCAGCACCCCTGCCAATTTGATTCACCCAATCAATATGTAGATTGAAGTCACCCATTATAACGGTTTTACCTTCGTCGCACGCATTTCTAATTTCCTGTTTGATGCCATCCCCAACTCCACTACTACTGTTAGGTGGCCTGTACACAACACCCACTAGCGTTTTCTGCCCCTTGGTGTTTCGCAGCTCCACCCATATCGATTCTACATCCTCCAAGCTAATGTCATTCCTTTCTATTGCGTTAATCTCCTCTCTAACCAGTAACGCTACCCCACCTCCTTTTCCTCTCTGTCTATCCTTCCTGAATATTGAATATCCCTGGATGTTCAGCTCCCAGCCTTGGTCACCCTGGAGCCATGTCTCTGTGATCCCAACTATATCATAATTAATAATAGTTATCTGCACATTCAACTCATCCACCTTATTACGAATGCTCCTCACATTGAGACACAAAGCCTTCAGGCTTGTTTTTACAACACTCTTGGCCCTTAATTGTTGAAAAGTGGCCCTTTTAGATTTTTGCCCTGATTTGTCTGCCTGCCATTTTTCACCTTGCTACCTATTGCTCCTATCCTCATTTTACACCCCTCTGTCTCTCTGCTCACACATTTAAGAAACCCTCCACTTCTTATTCTCCGTTTGTTTTTGTTTTCTTCTTTCCTCCCTACGTGTTGCGTCTGACTGCTTCTCTTCTCTGCCTCCTGCCTCACAAACAGACTAATCAATGTGCAATGGCTGTCACCCTTGAATGTATGGAATGCCTGGAACCGTAAAATCTGTCATTGTTAAGATTCAATTAGATTTATTCAGTCATTGAAAATTCCATTTTGGTTTCTTTTTTCCTTCAAATCAAATGTATATTTTCGCAACATAAGCAGCAGTTTACTTTCTGGTAGACTTTTAAACTTCTCTTCCACCTCTTTGCTCTCTCGGATCCTTCACCCCAATCTCCAGCCTCTTTTTCCCTTTTTTTCAGTGTTTTGCACCAACTTCTCTATCATTCCCCTCATTGTATGTCTCTTCTTCTTTCCTATTTTTTCCGTCAACTTGCCATGTCTCTTTTTTGCCCCTCTCTTTTAGAATTTGTTAACCGTTTTATAAATAACCATATAACCATATAACCATATAACAATTACAGCACGGAAACAGGCCCTCTCGGCCCTTCCAGTCCGTGCCGACCATTTGTTTTCCCCTAGTCCCATCTACCTGCACTCAGACCATACCCCTCCATTCCCTTCACGTCCATATACCTATCCACTTTAGTCTTAAATGTTAAAATCGATCCTGCCTCCACCACTTCTGCTGGAAGCTCATTCCACACAGCTGAGTAAAGAAGTTCCCCCTCACGTTACCCCAAAACTTCTGTCCCTTAAATCTCATGTCATGCCCTCTTGTTTGAATCTTCCCTACCCTCAATGGGAAAAACGTATCCACGTCAACTCTGTCTATCCCTTTCATCATTTTAAAGACCTCAATCAAGTCCCCCCTTAACCTTCTGCGCTCCAAAGAATAAAGACCTAACTTGTTCAACCTTTCTCTGTAACATAGTTGCTGGAACCCTGGCAACATTCTAGTAAATCTCCTCTGTACTCTCTCTATTTTGTTGACATCCTTCCTATAACTAGGCGACCAAAATTGTACACCATACTCCAGAATTGGTCTTACCAATGCCTTGTACAATTTTAACATTACTTCCCTACTCCTATATTCAATGCTCTGATTTATAAAGGCCAGCACACCAAAGGCTTTCTTTACCACCCTATCTACATGTGATTCCACCTTCAGGGAACTATGCACAGTTATTCCTAGATCCCTCTGTTCCACAGCATTCCTCAATTCCCTACCATTTACCATGTACTTCCTATTTTGATTTGTCCTGCCAAGATGTAGCACTTCACACTTAACAGCATTAAACTCCATCTGCCATCTTTCAGCCCACTTTTCCAAATGCCCCAAATCTCTCTGTAGACTTTGAAAATCTACTTCATTATCCACAACACCACCTATCTTAGTATCATCTGCATACTTACTTATCCAATTTTCCACTCCATCATCCAGATCATTGATGTACATGACAAACAACAGTGGACCCAACACAGATCCCTGAGGCACCCCACTTGTCACCGGCTTCCAACCTGACAAACAGCCATCCACCATTACTCTCTGACATCTCCCATTCAGCCACTGTTGAATCCATCTTGCTACTCCGCTATTAACACCCAAAGATTGAACCTTCTTAACCAACCTTCCATGGGGAACCTTGTCAAAGGCCTTACTGAAATCCATATAGACAACATCCACTGCTTTACCCTCATCAATTTCCCTAGTTACCGCTTCAAAAAATTCAAGAAGTTTGTCAAACATGACCTTCCAGGCACAAATCCATGTTGACTGTTCCTGATCAGACCCTGTTTATCCAGATGCTTATATATATTATCTCTAAGTATCCTTTCCATTAATTTGCCCACCACTGACGTCAAACTAATAGGTCTATAATTGCTAGGTTTATTCTTTGAACCCTTTTTAAACAATGGAACAACATGCGCAGTACGCCAATCCTCCGGCACTATTCCCGTTTCTAATTAAATATGTTTGTACTTTCTCCAGTGCTCAAAATGCAGACTTATTGTTTATTATCCTGGAACCAAATCACAAAGGAGTCTATACCAACTCTATGCGAGGGCAATCGAGAACATATTACCACCTTGCCCTCTCTTTCTTTCCTGCTTTTTTTAAATTCCTGTCTGAACTTTGAAATCAGTCTGGTTCTCACTGGTGCTAACAATCTGGCATCTGTTAAATCTTGTTTTCTTCTCTACCTTCTTTTCTGTCTATTCAGTAACCCATGGAGCTCTGGTTTTAATTCTGTACCCTCCCCCCTTATGAGAATATTTTGAGCCTGCAGCTAAAACATTTCAACCTTGAAGGCCTCCCATTGTTCAAGTACTGTTTTGCCTGCCAAATTTTAGACTCAAAGTTATACAGCTCAGAAAGTGGCCCTTCGGCTCAGCTTGTCCATGTTGCCTACCTGAGCTGATCCCATAAGCCTACATTTAGCCCATTTTCTCTTTGCCTCTAATTCATGTATTTTTCCAAAAGTGTATTAAATGTTGTAATTGTACCCCTCAACTAGTTCCTCTGACTCCTCTGTGTGAGACCTAACTAACTAATTTAACTCCCCTATATCAACATTTCTGCCCTGGGCCACCAACATTGCCAAAGTGAGGCCACACACACAAAGGAGGAAGAGCAACAGTGTCTCACTAATTTGATTGAGTTTTTTGAGGAGGATGTTATATACATGGATTTTAGTAAGGCTTTTGATAAGGTTCCTCGTGGTAGGTTGATCCAGAAGATTAGGATGAATGGGATTCACGATGTCTTGGATGTATGGATTCTGAACTGGCTTATTCATAGAAGACAGAGGCTTGAGGTGGAAGGTACATTATCTGGCTGGAGGTCTGTGACCGGTGGAGTTCTGCGGGGATCTGTGCTGGGACCTCTGCTGTTTGTGGCATATATAAATGACATATAGACATGGGTATAGATATAGCTATTGGTTGGTGAGTAAGTTTGCTGCCGGGGGGGGGGGAATGTTATCTGTATTTACTGATTTCTGTTCTAACTGAGTATGGTATTATCAGTGCATGTAGTTGAAACAAAGGACTGATGATGGTAGTCGATACACAAAAGGACACAGTGTTGGAATGACTCAGTGAGTCAGTCAGCATCGCTGGAGAACATAGATAGATGCCTTTGGGACCCTTCTTCAGACTGATTCAGTCTGCTGAATCACTTTCGGCACTTTGTGTAATTTCACCTGAAAACTAGGCACCAATGCTTCTACACTGGTTCATAAGGCTGTTGTTGTGGTTCACGTAGTAGCACCTGCTGACAGCACTTTCTTCTAGTCACCATCACTGACAGGACGCACCCAGTCACCGTGGGGCTCCCTCCCCTCTCACTTGCTGCCGCTTCCATGGCGGTGACTCTGGGGGGTGAAGGAGGAATAGGTGGCGGTGGTGGGTGGGTGGGGTAAAAGGTCTAATGAACAGAGCATTGTGAGGAGGAAGAGATGGCGATGGTTGAGCGTGGAATGGAAGCTGCAGCAGCAGGTGGAAGGAAAGGGAGCCCCATGGTGACCAAATGCGTCCCGTCAGTGGCAGCGGCCTGAAGAAAAGGCTGTCCCCAGGTGCCACACCATGAGCCGCAACAACAGGCATATCACCGGACTGTATGGTGGGTGAAGGAGGGCTTGCTGGTGCACCTTGTGATTTGAGAGTGGTGTTGGAAACCAAGGCAGTAAGTGGACGGGGAGATTGTGCGAGCTGGGAGTGCATTGGCAGGTACGTGCGATACAAGCAAAATCCATTATAAAGGGGTCCTTTAAAACAAGGGTTTACTGTATATAAAATTATGAGAGGCGTAGACAGTCAGAATCCCTTTTTCATGCTGGAAATGTCCCAGAGGCCTTAGCTCTAAGGTGAGAAGGGGAACATTTAATGGAGATGTGCGGAGCAAGTATTTTAACACAAATGGTGGTGGGGGCCTGAATGGTCATTCCAGGGATGGTGGTGGAGACAGACACAATAGTGGAGTTTAAGAGGCTTCTCGATAGGCACACGGAAGTGCAGGGTATAGAGGGATATGTATTGTGCAGGCAGATGAGATCAGTTCAGATCGACATCATGTTCAGCACAAATTTGTGGGCCGAAGGGCCTTTTCCTGTGCTGTACTGTTCTATTTCCTAACACCCTATATTCCACTTGGGTAGCTTATAGCCTGATGGTATGAACATTCACTTCTTCAGTTTTAGTTCACACCCATCTTTTGTTTTCTTTATTGTGTAAGTAAAAGCCCTGTCCCACGGTACGAGTTCATTCCAAGAGCCCTCCCGAGTTTAAAAAAAATCGAACTCATGGTAAGCACGGAGAATGAACGTAGCGGGTACGTCGGAGCTCGGGGACGTCTCTTAGCGGCTCGTACTGCTAACGGCAGGTACTCGGGAAGACTCGTTAACGGCAGGTAAGCACGGGAAGACTCGTGAAGATTTTTCAACATGTTGAAAAATGTCCCCAAGAGCCCCGAGTATCGATGAGTGGCCATTACCATAAATCTCCGAGTTAGAATCAGGGCAAACTCGGGAGAGCTCTTGGAATGAACTCGTACCGTGGGACTGGGCTTTAAGCTGGCCAGTAATATAAAAGAGGATAACAAAAGCTTATTCAGATTTAAAAAAAAGGCAAGAATAGACATTGGGCTACGGGAAAATTATGCTGCAGAAGTGATAATAAGGAATAAAGAAATGGCAGAGGAATTGAATACGTTTTTCCATCAGTCTTTACAGTGATTACACCAGCAACGTGCCGTAAATTCAGGTGAGTCAAGGGCTAAAAGGTAGTGACGTGAGTATTACTAAAGAGAAGGTGCTTGGGAATCTGAAAAGTCTGACTGGATGGACTGCACCCCAGGATTCTGACAGAGGTGGCTTTAGAGATTGTGGAGGCATTTGTTGTGACCTTTCAAGAATCACCAGAGGTAGGAGGGATTCCAGATGATTGGAATATTGCAAATATTACTCCGTTGTTCAAGAACGGTGCGAGGCAGAAGAGTGAAAACTTTTCGAGTCCATTACAAAAGACGAGGATTCTGAGTACTTCGAAGCACATGATAAAATAGGCTGGTAAGCATGGTTTTGTGAAAGGCAGATCTTGCCTGATGAACCTGTTGGAATTCTTTGAGGAAGTGAATAGCAGGATAGGCAAAGGAGTCAGTGGATGTGGTTTACCTGGATTTTCAGAAAGCCTTTGAGGGGAGGCTCTCCCAACGCAAGATTCCACCACTCACCCGTTCCCCCAATGCAAGCCGTTCCCCCAACGCAATATTGCACCACTCACGCATAGCCCCCAACTGCCCAGGCGTGGCTCATTCCCCCAGCACTCCCTCCTCCTCCTCTTCACCCTCCCTTTTCAATCCCTAGAGGGAGGGGAGGCAGAGAGGGAGGGGGAGGGGGATGGAGGTAGAGAGGGAGAGAGAGGGGGGTAGAGAGGGAGGGGGTAGAGGGAGAGGGAGAGTGAGGGGAGGGGAGTAGAGAGGGAAGGTAGAGTGGGAGGGGGGTAGAGAGGGAGGTGGGTAGAGAGGGAGGGGTAGAGAGGGTGGGAGTGAAGGTAGATAGGGAGGGGGACGGAGGGTAGAGAGGGAGGGGGTGGAGAGGGGGGAGGCAGGGTAGAGAGGGAGGGGGTTGAGAGAGTGGGTGTGGGGGCAGATAGGGAGGAGGTAGACAGGGGGAGGGAGGGTAGATATGGAGGGTGGGAGTGAGGGGCATCTCCCTCTACCACCCCACTCCCCACCCCATCTCCCTCCTCCTCATTTCCCTCATCCTCCTCCCCTCACTCCCATTCCCTGCCCCACGACCTCGGGACCTGGGCCTGGAACACCACCTGATTCTCGTACTCGGCCCGGCCCTGGCTGTAGACTCTAGCCGTCAGCTCGGCCGCTGCCTGGGCTCCAGTAGGCCCGTCCCTGACCCCGGACCCAGGCTCGTCCTTGGTTCCAGCGGCAGCTTCTTTCTCGGCCCTGGTCACGGTTCCATCCCAAGCCCCCAGCTCAGCTCTCACTCCAGCTCCAGCACCACCCTCCCGGTCGGGCGCCAGCAGCGGCCGCCACACGAGTGCACTGGAGTGGTCCTCCCTCCCGGAGTGTCATGTCCTACCTTGCAAGTCGATTGTGATGTCATTCTTTTTTTTTCACACACACACCCTCACTCACTCCACACACCCCACATAACCCCATACACACACCCCCACACCCCACACACACACCCCCCCCACACAGCTGCAAACAAGACAAAGAGTTTTAGTATTATAGAGATAATGAGAGACATGGATTGAGTAAACATTGAGGCCTGTTTCCCCAGAGTGGAAATGTCAAAAACAAGGGGCATAACTTTAAAGTGAGAGGGACAACATTTTTTATACTGAATGGTGCGTGCCTGGAATGAACTGCCAGGGGAAGTGGCAGATATGACAGTGCCTTTAAAGCAGGTTTTAGATAGGCATATGGATATGCAGGTAATAGAGGGTTGTGGATCACATGTAGACAGGAGAGATTAGTTGAACGGCATCATATTCAGCATGGATAACATGGGCCAAAGGGTTTGTTCCAGTGCTGTACTGTTCCATGTTCCATGTTCTAAAGACACCTAGTTGGTAACTAAATACTGTAAGTTCCGTACTTATTGAATGTAGTTTACTTATTTACTATATGGACGAGGCACATTATTGAACAGAAGAAATTAAGTTTGTAATTCCAAAGATTATATAAAATGACTGACCCTAAGGCACTTTTTAAACATACATATGTTTTGATTGGCCTTCAGGAACAACTCTGGTGGCTTGTCTTATGAGTATTATTACAATCCCAGACCTGCAATCTCAGTCACCATGAAGGACAAAGAGCCTGTCCCACTTGCCGATTTTTTTGGTGACTGTCGGCATCATTGACTGACGTATCAGGTCACCGAAAAATTAGCGGTGTGATGCGGCGGTGACGACGTATGACGCGCGGTGTTTTTTTCAAGTGTCACAACATTTTTTTTGTCGTCGTTGGATTTTGAAATGTTCAAAATCTTTTGGCGACACTGATATGACTTCGGCAGTCGCCGAAAAAAGTGCCAAGTGGGACAGGTCCTTAAGTGTAACTCCTCCATGTTTCTTTCCAAGCCGCCTGCCAACCTGATAGACATAATCTCCTTTTTTTATTGTCTCCCTGGTGCACAATGCTGCACTCAATTTCCTTCCTAACAATTTCCTTCCTCCATAAGTACCTTCACATCATGAATTGCAGAGGTTTCATCTTTAAAGCCTATAATTTAAAAAAAAAATCATGCTAGCAATGCTATATTTGGCGAATTAAAACATGTATCTCTCATTTATGTGCCATCATGCATTGCTGATTCTGAGACATGCACAATCACGTGTGGTATTATTCCTGCTTCTAGCATTTTTATTACTTTTTTATAACTTTTTAATTACATTCTGTTCCTCCCATTTAAGATATTTTATTTGAGTCATTAGCCACACTATTTGAGTTGCATTCTGTGAAAAAGTCTTAAATTGCTGTATATTAGCAGCATTTGAGGATCATATATTTAG
Organism: Okamejei kenojei; assembly: GCA_035221665.1. Classification (NCBI taxonomy): domain Eukaryota; kingdom Metazoa; phylum Chordata; class Chondrichthyes; order Rajiformes; family Rajidae; genus Okamejei; species Okamejei kenojei. The sequence goes on from CM069134.1 coordinate 95,227,120, forward strand.
TTTCCAACGTGACCCCACCAATCGCCACATCTACCAGAGGACTGGGAGAAATTCAGACCAGCAGAGGAGGACAAAGGGCTTAATTGGGAAAGGGAAAATAGATTATGAAAGAAAACTGGCAGGGAACATAAAAACTGACTGCAAAAGTTTTTATAGATATGTGAAGAGTAAAAGATTAGTTAAAACAAATGTAGGTCCCTTGCAGTCAGAAACAGGTGAATTGATCATGGGGAACAAGGACATGGCAGACCAATTGAATAGCTACTTTGGTTCTGTCTTCACTAAGGGAGACATAAATAATCTGCCGGAAATAGCAGGGGACTGGGGGTCAAATGAGATGGAGGAACTGAGTGAAATCCAGGTTAGTCGGGAAGTGGTGTTAGGTAAATTAAATGGATTAAATTCCGATAAATCACCAAGGCCTGATAGGTTGCATCCCAGAGAACTTAAAAGAAGTAGCCCCAGAAATAGTGGATGCATTAGTGATAATTTTTCAAAACTCTTTAGATTCTGGAGTAGTTCCTGAGGATTGGAGGGTAGCTAATGTAGCCCCACTTTTTAAAAAGGGAGGGAGAGAGAAAACCGGGAATTACTGACCAGTTAGTCTAACATCGGTAGTGGGGAAAATGCTAGAGTCAGTTATTAAAGATGAGATAGCAGCACGTTTGGAAAGTGGTGAAATCATTGGACAAAGTCAGCATGGATTTATGAAAAGTAAATCATGTCTGACGAACCTTATAGAATTTTTCGATTATTTAACTAGTAGAATGGATAAGGGAGAACCAGTGGATGTGTTATATCTGGACTTTCAGAAGTCTTTCGACAAGGTCCCACATAAGAGATTAGTATGCAAACTTAAAGCACACGGTATTGGGGGTTCAGTATTGGTGTGGATAGAGAACTGGCTGGAGGACAGGAAGCAAAGAGTAGGAGTAAACGGGTCCTTTTCAGAATGGCAGGCAGTGACTAGTGGGGTACCGCAATGCTCAGTGCTGGGACCCCAGCTATTTACAATATATATTAATGATTCGGACGAGGGAATTGAATGCAACATCTCCAGGTTTGCGGATGACACGAAGCAGGGGGCAGTGTTAGCTGTGAGGAGGATGCTAGGAGGCTGCAAGGTGACTTGGATAGGTTGGGTGAGTGGGCCAATGCATGGCAGATGCAGTATAATGTGGATAAATGTGAGGTTATCCACTTTGGTGGCAAGAACAGGAAAGTAGATTATTATCTGAATGGTGGCCGATTAGGAAAAGGGGAGATGCAATGAGACCTGGTTGTCATGGTACACCAGTCATTGAAAGTAGGCATTGAAGAAAGCGAATGGTATGTTAGCATTCATAGTGAAAGGATTTGAGTATAGGAGCAGGGAGGTTCTGCTGCAGTTGTACAGGGCCTTGGTGAGACCACACCTGGAGTATTGCGTACAGTTTTGGTCTCCTAATCTGAGGAAAGACATTCTTGCCATAGAGAGAGTACAGAGAAGGTTCACCAGACTGATTCCTGGGATGGCAGGACTTTCATATGAAGAAAGACTGGATAGACTCGGCTTGTACTCGCTAGAATTTAGACGATTGAGGGGGGATCTTATAAAAACTTACAAATTTTTTAAGTGGTTGGACAGGCTGGATGCAGGAAGATTGTTCCCGATGTTGGGGAAGTCCAGAACACGGGATCACAATTTAAGGATAAGGGGGAAGTCTTTTAGGACCGAGATGACAAAAAAAATTCTCGCACAGAGAGTGGTGAATCTGTGGAATTCTCTGCCACAGAAGGTAGTTGAGGCCAGTTCATTGGCTATATTTAAGAGGGAGTTAAATGTGGCCCTTGTGGCTAAAGGGATCAGGAGGTATGGAGAGAAGGCAGGTACAGGTTACTGAGTTGGATGATCAGCCATGATCATATTGAATGGCGGTGCTGGCTTGAAGGGCCGAATGGCCTACTCCTGCACCTATTTTCTATGTTTCTATGTTTCCCATCTCCCCCCCTGTCAGCTTTCCGCAAAGACCGCTCCCTCCGTAACTCCCAGGTCAATTCTTCCCTTCCCACCCGCACCATCCCCTCCCCGGGCACTTTCACTTGCAACCGCAGGAGATGCTACACTTGTTGCTTTACCTCCCCCCTCGACTCCAGTCAAGGACCCAAGCAGTCGTTCCAGGTGCGACAGAGGTTCACCTGCATCTCCTCCAACCTCATCTATTGCATCCGCTGCTCTAGATGTCAGCTGATCTACATCGATGAGACCAAGCATTGGCTTGCCGATCGTTTCGCCGAACACTTCCGCTTGGTCCGCATTAACCAACCTGATCTCCCTGTGGCTCAGCACTTCAACTCCCCCTCCCATTCCGAATCTGACCTTTCTGTCCTGGGCCTCCTCCATGGCCAGAGTGAGCACCACCGGAAATTGGAGGAGCATAGAAACATAGAAACATAGAAATTAGGTGCAGGAGTAGGCCATTTCAGCCCTTCGAGCCTGCACCGCCATTCAATATGATCATGGCTGATCATCCAACTCAGTATCCCGTACCTGCCTTCTCTCCATACCCTCTGATCCCCCTTAGCCACAAGGGCCACATCCAACTCACTCTTAAATATAGCCAATGAACTGGCCTCAACTACCCTCTGTGGCAGAGAGTTCCAGAGACTCACCACTCTCTGTGTGAAAAAAGTCTTTCTCATCTCGGTCTTAAAGGATTTCCCCCTTATCCTTAAGCTGTGACCCCTTGTCCTGGACTTCCCCAACATCGGGAACAATCTTCCTGCATCTAGCCTGTCCAACCCCTTAAGAATTTTGTAAGTTTCTATAAGATCCCCTCTTAATCTCCTAAATTCCAGAGAGTATAAACCGAGTCTATCCAGTCTTTCTTCATAAGACAGTCCTGACATCCCAGGAATCAGTCTGGTGAACCTTCTCTGCACTCCCTCTATGGCAATAATGTCCTTCCTCAGATTTGGAGACCAAAACTGCACGCAATACTCCAGGTGTGGTCTCACCAAGACCCTGTACAACTGAAGTAGAACCTCCCTGCTCCTGTACTCAAATCCTTTTGCTATGAAAGCTAACATACCATTCGCTTTTTTCACTGCCTGCTGCACCTGCATGCCTACTTTCAATGACTGGTGTACCATGACACCCAGGTCTCGCTGCATCTCCCCTTTTCCTAATCGGCCACCATTTAAATAATAGTCTGCTTTCCTGTTTTTGCCACCAAAGTGGATAACCTCACATTTATCCACATTATACTGCATCTGCCAAACATTTGCCCACTCACCCAGCCTATCCAAGTCACCTTGCAGTCTCCTAGCATCCTCCTCACAGCGAACACTGCCCCCCAGCTTAGTGTCATCCACAAACTTGGAGATATTGCCTTCAATTCCCTCATCCAGATCATTAATATATATTGTAAATAGCTGGGGTCCCAGCACTGAGCCCTGCGGTACCCCACTAGTTACTGCCTGCCATTGTGAAAAGGACCCGTTTACTCCTACTCTTTGCTTCCTGTTTGCCAGCCAGTTCTCTATCCACATCAATACTGAACCCCTAATACCGTATGCTTTAAGTTTGTATACTAATCTCTTATGTGGGACCTTGTCGAAAGCCTTCTGGAAGTCCAGATATACCACATCCACTGGTTCTCCCTTATCCACGCTACTAGTTACATCCTCGAAAAATTCCACAAGATTCGTCAGACATGATTTACCTTTTGTAAATCCATGCTGACTTTGTTCAATGATTTCACCACTTTCCAAATGTGCTGCTATCCCATCTTTAATAACTGACTCTAGCAGTTTCCCCACTACCGATGTTAGACTAACTGGTCTGTAATTCTCCGTTTTCTCTCTCCCTCCCTTCTTAAAAAGAGGGGTTACATTTGCTACCCGCCAATCCTCAGGAACTACTCCAGAATCTAAAGAGTTTTGAAAGATTATCACTAATGCATCCATTATTTCCTGAGCTACTTCCTTAAGTACTCTGGGATGCAGCCTATCTGGCCCTGGGGATTTATCGGCCTTTAATCTATTCAATTTACCCAACACCACTTCCCGACTGACCTGGATTTCACTCAATTCCTCCTTTGACCCACAGTCCCCTGCTATTTCAGGCAGATTATTTATGTCTTCCTTAGTGAAGACGGAACCAAAGTAGTTATTCAATTGGTCCGCCATATCCTTGTTCCCCATGATCAACTCACCCGTTTCTGACTGCAAGGGGCCTACATTTGTTTTAACTAACCTCTTTCTCTTCACATATCTATAAAAACTTTTGCAGTCAGTTTTTATGTTCCCTGCCAGTTTTCTTTCATAATCTATTTTTCCTTTCCTTATTAAGCCCTTTGTCCTCCTCTGCTGGTCTCTGAAATTTCTCCAGTCCTCTGGTATGCTGCTTTTTTCTGGCTACTTTGTACGCATCATCCTTTGCTTTGATACTATCCCTGATTTCCCTTGTTATCCACGGATGCACTACCTTCCCAGATTTATTCTTTTGCCAAACTGGGATGAACAATTTTTGTAGTTCATCCATGCAGTCTTTAAATGTCTTCCATTGTATATCCACCGTCAACCCTTTTAGATAACAATCTTGGCCAATTCACGTCTCATACCCTCAAAGTTACCTTTCTTTAAGTTCAGAACCATTGTTTCTGAATTAACAATGTCACTCTCCATCCTAATGAAGAACTCAACCATATTATGGTCACTCTTGCCCAAGGGGGCACGTACAAACAAGACGGCTAATTACCCCTTCCTCATTACTCAAAACCCAGTCTAAAATAGCCTGCTCTCTCGTTGGTTCCTCTACATGTTGATTTAGATAACTATCCCGCATACATTCCAAAAAATCCTCTTCCTCAGCACCCCTGCCAATTTGATTAACCCAATCTATATGTAGATTGAAGTCACCCATTATAACTGTTTTGCCTTTGTCGCACGCATTTCTAATTTCCTGTTTTGATACCATCCCCAACTTCTCTGCTACTGTTAGGTGGCCTGTACACAACACCCACCAGCGTTTTCTGCCCCTTAGTGTTTTGTAGCTCTACCCATACCGATTCCACATCCTCCAAGCTAATGTCCTTCCTTTCCATTGCGTTAATCTCCTCTCTAACCAGCAACGCTACCCCACCTCCTTTTCCTTTCTCTCTATCCCTCCTGAATATTGAATATCCCTGGATGTTCAGCTCCCAGCCTACGTCACCCTGGAGCCATGTCTCCGTGATCCCAACTATATCATAATCATTAATATCTATCTGCACGTTCAACTCGTCCACCCTTATTACAAATACTCCTTGCATTGAGACACAAAGCCTTCAGGCTTGTCTTTACAACGCATTTACCCCTTATACAATTTTGCTGAAAAGTGGCCCTTTTTGATTTTTGCCCTGGTTTTGTCTGCCTGCCACTTTTTACCTTTCACCTTGCTACCTAATGCTTTCTACCCTCATTTTACACCCTCCTGCCTCTCTGCTCTTGTACCCATCCCCCTGCCACATTAGTTTAAATCCTCCCCGACAGCACTAGCAAACACTCCCCCAAGAACATTGGTTCCATTCCATTCCAGGTGCAAACCGTCCTGTTTGTACCGGTCCCACCTCCCCCAGAACTGGTCCCAGTGCCCTAAAAATTTGAATCCCTCCCCCTTGCACCACTTTTCAAGCCACGTATTCATTTGCATTATCCTCCTATTTCTACTCTGACTGGCCCGTGGTACTGGTAGTAATCCGGAGATTACTACCTTTGAGGTCCTACTTTTAAGTTTAATCTCCTAGCTCCCTAAATTCACCTTGTAGGACCTCAATCCCTTTTTTTACCTATATCGTTGGTGCAAACATGATGTCACCTCATATTCCACTTGGGCAGTCTGCACCCTAGCAGCTTGAACAATGACTTCTCCAATTTCCGGTAGCCCTTGCTGTCTCCTCCCCTTCTCAGCTCTCCATCAGCCCTCTGGCTCCTCCTCTTCCTTTCTTCTTCCCACCCCCCCCCCCCCCCCCCCCCACCCTACATAAGTCCGAAGAAGGGTTTCGGCCCGAAACGTTGCCTATTTCCTGTCGCACCAGCTGAGTTTCTCCAGCACTTTTGTCTACCTCCCATATATTTTGTTTTGTTTATTGTCACATATACCGAGCTACAGTGAAAAGCTTTTATTGTGTGCTAACCTCTCAGCGGAAAGCATCCTGATTAAATGCTTTCTACTGCGCATCTTCAAAAGAATGCAAGAAAGAGAATGGTCATCTACTTTCAGCTGATTTGTTTACCTACAATAATCTGGATCAGCTCGAGGAAAGAACTAAATCATTTGCCTGTTAGTGCTAAATAGTACTAAATCAGCCTATCGCCTTCCAAATGTGCCTATTTGGATCAAGAAAGCAGACGGGTTATGTGAATGGTGTTAAAAGAACAGAAAGACAGTTCATTTTTGATGATATCTATTGTTAGGATATTTTCGCAATTTAATAGAATTCCACGTATGGTCCCTTGACCTTGCGATCTCAGAATATTTCCCACTCAACTAAGTGCTTTATTTATAAATGTAATCACTCTGAATATTTAAAAATATATAACATTTTCCTCAGAGCAAGAACTCATTAATTGGCACTGAAATAATCAGATTTTCCGTTTCAGCTACATTAGTTAAGGAATAGGTACTGATTATGGCACACTAGAAACAGCAGATGCTGGAAGCTTGGCCAAAACACAAAGTGCTGGATAAATTTGGCAGGTCAGACAGCTTCTGGGAAGAAATAGACAAGTTTGGGTTGCGACCTTCTTCAGATTCTTCATATTAGTTAGAAAGTTGGGAGGAAGGCCCCTGCTTCTGTTTAGATCATGCTGCAGGATTTTTTATTGACACGAGAGAACAGACTGGATTGACAACCATCCAGCAGTGTGAAACGTTCTTGGTGTTAGTCAAAGTTATGTGTTTAATCTCTCAAGTAGAACTCCAAGGCATTACTCTCTAGTTCCGACACGAGTGCAGTCACCAGGCAAAACTTAGTTGGGTCTTGCTGGTACAGGATCTATTGCCTGGAACTGTTTTCTGCTGTCTCCCCATAACCATTCTTACATGGTTTGATTTTTGAGGGCCAAGACATCAATCCAGACTCTTATGCCAGGACTGGACAACAATTGGATTCCAGCTGAGCAGTGAGAAAAAGCACAATTTAATGAAACACCTGTATACTACCTAAATTTAAAAATTAAAGCAGCAATTAGATTCATTATCTTTTGAAGGACAGTAGTTGAGAAACTTCTTGGATTAATTGCACAGAGCATTCACACAGATTAAATATTTTTCATTACTCATTTTCACCTAAATTGTCATTTTATGTAATACTTTGCATCAATTTTTTAGTTAAATGCAACAGTTTGCATGGATTTATTACGTGATATTCTAAAAGAGTTGGTGTTTTTAAATCGTCTCGTGTCCTCTAGATGTCCCAAAGCACTTTACAATTAATAATTTACATCAAAATTCAACTTTGTTAGTCTGTAGTTAAGCATGAGTCATTATGCACACAGCAAGGTTCTGTTGCTTCTCTCACCAAGTGCAATATATTCACATAATTCTGCTACACACAGAGAAGCAATATTGTTCTGTGAGTTAGAAAACAAACTGTTGTTGGAATTTCATCTGCCATCTGAGATTGTTGAAAGTTCTTGACAGTGCCAATGAACGCTATGGGGGTTCTGCAATCATACTTAAAAAGAAGGTTAGAAATACTCAGCAGGTCAACCTGTAATGAGAGAAACCGAGAATCAACATCTGAGAGAAACAATTCCCACTTAAATTTGCCACTGAAATATACATTAGTTACATATTTGTTTGATACGGGGATGAACTTGCAGCAGGTTATATCGCTAGTATGGAAGACAAATGCAATGTTAGCATTCATTTCGAGAGGACTAGAATATAAAAGAAGGGATGTAATGCTGAGGCTTTATAAGGAGTTCGTCAGACCACATTTGGAGTATTGTGAGCAGTTTGGGGCCCCATATCTGAGGAGGGTGTGCTGCAATCATCCTAGGGTGTGCAAAGTAATGCTGATCTTCCAAGAATGTCTTGAGTTTTCTTTTTGCTTGGGAAAGCTAAAACTGTCATTAACTTAATAGAAATATTAAGGGCAGCACAGTGGTGCAGTGGTAGAGTTGCTGCCTTACAGCGCCAGAGACCTGTGTTCAATCCTGACTATGGGTCTGTATGGAGTATGTATGTTCTCCCTGTGACCGCGTGGGTTTTCTCTGGGTGTTACGGTTTTCTCAAAGGCGTACTGGTATGTAGATCAGTTGGTTTCTGTAAATTGTTCCTAGTGTGTTGGATAATGCTAATGTACAGGGTGATTGATAGTCGGTGTGTACTCAGTGAGCTGAAGGGCCTGTTTCCATGATGTATCGCTGAAGTCTAAAGTGCATTATGTTGCAGAATAGTCGATTGTTCAACGAATATTAAATGTTCTTGTGAGCTCTGGATCAGGTGGTGGCACATTTGCTTCTGTTTCAGGCTTATATGAGTTCAAATTCAGAGATTGACACACCACTGCAAAATTAAGGTGCTAGTGAAGTGTTGGCGGTCCCATTAAATCGAGATCCCTTCTCTTTTTAACGATGGATGTAAAACCCATGTAATTGTTTCAAAAATAAGTCGGGAGATTATCTATGCTGCCCTGGTCAATGTTTATCCCACAATTATTGTGACAAAAACAGACCTGCTTATTGCAAATTTCTGTTTGTGTGGGGTTCATGTAAACCGATAACATACAGCATGCCTAGTGAAAACAGCAGTAACTTATCTTTTCAAAAGGATTTTATGAGGAGAAAATATGAAAGGCATGTGTATATCAAAAGATCATAAACTTACTAGCTTAAGCAAACCATCCATTGGTTACCTGCCTGGTGCATGTATGCATTGCTATCCAAGTCTTTCCAGGCGTGGCAGAGGTTCACCTGCACCTCCTCCAACCTCATCTATTGCATCCACTGCTCTAGATGTCAGCTGCTGTACATCGGTGAGACCAAGCATAAGCTTGGCGATCGCTTTGCCGAACACCTCCGCCTGGTACGCAATAACCAACCTGATCTCCCAGTGGCTCAGCACTCAACTCCCCCTCCAATTCCGAATCCGACCTTTCTGTCCTGGGCCAGGGTGAGGACCACCGTAAACTGGAGGAGCAGCACCTCATATTTTGCTTGGGCAGTGTGCACCCCAGCGATATGATCATTGACTTCTCTAATTTCAGATAGTCCCTACTTTCTCCTCCCCTTCTCAACTCTCCCTCAGCCCACTGGCTCCACCTCTTTCTTTATTCTTTACCCCCCTCCCCCACCCTCACATCAGTCTGAAGAAGGGTTTCGACCCGAAACGTTGCCTATTTCCTTCGCTCCATAGATGCTGCCTCACCCGCTGAGTTTCTCCAGCATTTTTGTCTACCTTCGATTTTCCAGCATCTGCAGTTCCTTCTTAAACATACCCAAGTAATTTATTAATATTCCAAGTCAAGGGGCATAACTGTGCTCCTGGCTGCACATTCAGTGTGTTAAAAAAAAGGTCTGAAAGGCAGGGTTTTGTAATGCATGCATTAGCAGTGATTTTGTGTTTCAGAAATGCAATTTGTTGTTGGTATGCAATAAAGAAATGATCCAAAATGTTGGTTGTAAGAATGAAAGTCGTACAGAAACGGTGTACTGAGCCTTGCTTTTTAATTACAATTTATTTCTGAATAACAGCTTTCTCATGTTACTTTTGAGTGGGTGTTGATCCATGAGGTCCACTAGATTCAATTCTATTTTTGTATATCCTGTATGCAGGACATCAAAACAGCCCTTAGAATGAGAAAGTAAACATAAACCAAACTGGAGGCAGTTGTTCTGGGAAATGAGGAGCAGGAATGTCGCTGTGGGAAAATCAACTTTTGCCAGTGTTCTATCACAATCACCACGTTACATTGTGGATTGTTTTCATTGTAATGTGCCATTCTACCTCACCTCATTATTTTTCATTTTGGAAGCATTTCCAGTTAATTTAACTTTTTGCTCATTAAAATATAGTGTGTTCTCACAAATCTGTAAAGAGGCTCCATTTTGCTCCATTTATCAGATTATACTATTGTTTTGAAGGAGATATAGATGTGGAAAACAATAGATACTAGAAAGTACCTTCAGAATGATGTACAGATATTTTCGCCATAGACCTACATGCATTGTTGTAATACTGAGTTGTGCAAAAGGATTCAGGACTTTGGCATGCATCCTAGAGTTATGCAGCATGGAAACGGGGCCTTTAGCCCCTTGTCCATGCTGACAAGGTTATACTTGAGCTAGTCCCATTTGGTTGAGTTCAGCCCATACCCTTCTAAGCCTTTCCTGTGAATGCAGCTGCCTAAATGTCTGTTAAATGTTTTTATACGCACATCTAACACTTCCTTGGGCAGCTTATTATTTATAACTGTGTGGGAAAAACCTACTCCTCAGGTTCTCTTTAAATCTTTCCTCATCTCATGTTAAACGTATGCCTTCTAGTTTTAGAGTCCCATATCCTGAGACCAAGATTGTGACCATTCATCTCATCTCTATGCCCCTCTTGATTTTATGTACCTCTATAACATTCCTCAGCCTCCCATATTGCTATTTTATAACCCAAGCTATCTAATCCCAGCAGCACGCCTGTGAATCTTTCCTGTATCCTTTCCAGCTTAATAACATTCTTCATACAGCTGTTGACTAGAACTGCACCCAAGACTCCTAGTGCGGTTTCACCAAAGTCTTGTACAGCTGTAACATGATGTCTTAACGTGTAATCTATGCTCTGACTGATGAAACTACACCAGTAGTATTCTTTACCATTTGGTGACCTAGCGTGTCACCAAAATCATTTGAAAATTTACTGCTCCTATGACTTGTGGAAATGCTGATGTCCTGGGCCCATTTGGCATTGGTATCAAAGCTCCCTACGTTGAGCTGTGAAAGTTGCTGCTTATAGGTCCAGTAGATAGATGGGGATGTCCAGAAGACGGGTTATGATAATTGTGGTTCAGGTTGATTATGAAAGAGATGGGGTTGGTTGGGTTGAAAGATGGGTTGGTTGGGTTGAACTCTTTGATACCTAGGATCAGTAGATTAGGAAGGGGTGGGGGAGGAGAGGTGGGGCATGGGCCACTTTGATAGTTGAGGATAGGGTTTGGGAATTCATAGTTGGGAAGCGTTTGGAGATAGATGGTTGTTTCAATGCAAGTATGGGTCCAGGCACAAATGTAAGTAGAGACTCTTATCTTCTAACCTTCTTAGAATAGTCTCTTCCAGCTGGTTTTAATGTGGTTGCCTGGAAAATTATCACTGACTGCAGATTAATGTTCAATTGTTCATGCAGATTTCAAAAAGGATATTGCACCCAAAATTATATTATCAAAGTAAGCCCATGATTGCCAGGAAGGTGAGTGCCATGTTAGTGCAACAAAAAAAAGCAGTTGTCATTTTGTCCCACCCATCATATTTGATCACTGAGGAAGAAATGGTGTGAGGGGATTTAATACCTAAGCCAACGCCTGTCTCGCTTCCAAACACCATGGCTTTTCTCGTTCAGTTTCAGCAGGGGGCAGTATTTCCTAGTTGCATAAAGATATTTTGGAAACAGGATCACAGTGATTTGTTTTTCAGCTATATCAAATACTTAAAACATTGTTACTAGTACCCACTGTTTAAACAAAAAAAAGTGTGCAAGCTGGTACTATTTGAGGTTGTTACAATTTAGTGCTGGCTCAAAAATACTAAGGGTTTGATTCATAATGAATTGAGTGCAATCTTTAAATGTTTGGGATGGAGCTTATACAAGGGTAGTGTTGTTTTTTTTAACACTTTTATTGAAATGTAATAGATCTCTGAATTAATTGTCCATTAATTTACACACAGATCAATTAGCTGATGATTTATTGTATTATTTTGTTGTTATATATTTATTTGTTGTATTGTTACATTAATGACCTGTAAAGCTGCAGCAAGTGTTATTGTTCTGTTCCCAGTGCATATGATAATTAAACATTCTTAACTTGAATTAATATAAAATCAAAATATCGTAGATGATGGAGGTATAAAATAAAATTGGAGTAAATCTTGTGACATGTCAGCAACTTGAAAGGCTGGTCCTGTCAGTGCATATGCTGTTTTTTTTTTTTAAATCATATGATTATTACTGGAACTCCCCAGGTTATGAATGCCCAATCTACGTACAGCTCATATACAGTAATAGGTATTTGGGAGGTTAGCGGTGTAGATTTGCTGGCAACTGAGGTGCTGCAGGCATCTTCTGGTTTATGGCATTATTGAGCCCTGGTTAAACTGCAGGTTGCCCTTGTGTGGCCCATGTTTATATTTAAATATTTTGCTGGACATTTGCATTTTTGATCTCTTCGAGTTACAAACAGTTTTTAAACACTGATCCTTGTGGTCACCTGGGGAGAAACTGTATATGTATTGCACAGATATTAAATTGCCCATTCAAAGCAATATGTGGCAATGGTCACACCATGAGAATGGATATTTAAACTAAATGTTTTGTTGTAATTTTCGTACAAAAGTCCTCCTTTATGCAGCATTAACCTTTAGAATAGAGTTTGTGGACACCCGCAGGAAATGTCAATAATGTTGAAGCTAAGCAGCTTTTATTTGTCATATCTGGAATTAGGATTAATAATTTGGCCTTGCATTGGGCCAAAGGACTTGTTTTTTCACGCACATATTTAGTGCATTTTTATATAATGCTGCAACCTGCATTGAAAATTACTCAATGATTTAAAGGTCATTCTTGCAGTTAGATTGGCACTCCCAATGAGTAAAACACTTCAGCAAGTTGGATCAGCATTCTGAAAGACACGTTCAAAAAATAGTTTTGTGTTAGCTTGTTACAGATGATTGAAATTGATGTACTTCATTATGACTTCAATGACATTAGCAAAAAAGGGTGTGTTGCAAAATTCATACGATGCACAGTAATATGATGCCAAATAATTATTGGTGCATTGCTTTGCCTAGAATGAGTTATGCACTACGTAAGAATAATTTCTGTACTAAGATGTCAGGAGGAATATATCCATCTCTGAAACCACGATCCATTTGTTTTGCTTTCTCTAGTCCTAACAATTATAATTTGAGGAAGGACATCCTTGTGATTGAGGCAGTGCAGCGTAGGTTCACGAGATTGATCCCTGGGATGGCGGAACTGTCATATGAGGAAAGATTGAAAAAACTAGGCTTGTATTCATTGGAGTTTAGAAGGATGAGGGGGATCTTATAGAAACATATAACATTATAAAAGGACTGGACAAGCTAGATGCAGGGAAAATGTGCCCAATGTTGGGCGAGTCCAGAACCAGGGGCCCCAGTCTTAGAATAAAGGGGAAGCCATTTAAGACTGAAGTGAGAAAAAACTTTTTCATCCAGAGAGTTGTGAATTTGTGGAATTCTCTGCCAAAGAGGGCAGTGGAGGCCAAGTCACTGGACGGATTTATGAGAGAGTTAGATAGTGCTCATGGGGCTAGTGGAATCAAAGGATATGAGGAGAAGGCAGGGACAGGTTATTGATTGGGGACGATCAGCCATGATCACAATGAATGGCGGTGCTGGCTCGAAGGGCCGAGTGGCCTCCTCTTGCACCTATTTTCTATGTTTCTATGTTTCTAATGGTCTCATGCCCAGTGATAATGATTATTCCTTTATACACTTGAAAATTCTATATTGTCTATAAATTCTTTAAAAATTTTGCCTCTTAACCACAATTCCTTTTCACCCATTATTCATACGGTTGTTGTTTTACATTGTATCCCAGTTTGTTTCATTATTAATAAAGGAGTGTAGGGAAAAAAAAATGTTGCCAGGAATATGAGATGCTTACTATAAGACTGAGAAAGGATAACAAACTAAGAGTGTAAATGCTAATGGCCATGTTTCTTTTTAATCTACATCTCAACCACTGTGGTTGCATTCCTATAGCATACCATCCATAATCTCCAAAGTGAAAGCAAAGGAGTAACGTTAAAGACACAAGAACATGAGAAGACACGAAAGTAGGAGCAGGAGCAGGCTGTAGGCCTGTCAAGCCTGCCCTTCCAATCAATATGTTAATTGCTGATCTATGCTGGCCTCAATTCCTCCTCTATGCCAGTTCACCATTACCCTAAATTCCTCAATCTTTCAAATGTTTTAATGGAGGCCCCCATCGGTCGTGACTGACCATAGGTGATGCATCCTAGTTGTTGGCTGCTTGCTCCAAACCTTGGCTAGACCTTTGCTCCAAACCTTGTGGTTGAAGAGACCATTGCGGGAGTGACAGTCTCTGTGGCAAAGGTCACATTTGTCTGTGGTCTCTGGTTTGTTGAAGTTGCTGCGCTCCTTTCTCCGTTCCCGCTTGTCTGCCGCTGCGTTCAACAGTTTCACTTCCCCGTTTTGAGGTGTTGGTTCAGGGTACCTCGCCACCTCATGTGGTCAGCTGCAAGGATCTCCCATGACTCCACATCGATGTCGAGCGCCTTCATATCTCTCTTGCAGACATCCTTGTAACGTAGCTGGGGGTGGCCGATGGTTCTCCTCCCAAATGTCAGCTCTCCATAGAGGATGTCTTTTGGAATATGGCCATCCTCCATGTGGTGGATGTGGCCCAGCCACCGCAGTCTGTGCTGCCTAAGTAGAGTGATCTGCCTTCAACACACTCAGCAGCAGATAATTCCAGAGATTCATTGCCATCTGAGAAAATACATTTCTTTGCACCTGAGTTTTAAATATCCAGCCCATTTGTTTTTTAGCGCTATGTTTCCTTGTTTGTGATTCTCTCACTAGTCGAAACATCTCAACATTTACTCTGTCAAGCCTTCTTAAGAATTTATATGTTTGTATAAGATCACCCGCTTTTTTCTAAACTCCATGGAATACAAGTATTCCAGGTGTGCAATTGGGAACCAAAACTCCCTATTCTTTAAACTCCATCCCCAGTCATAAAGGCCAACTTGTTAGACCTGCCAGCTAACATTCTGTGATTCATGCTGCAAAACACCCTCTGAACTTAACTCATTTGCCATTTTTCTCCATTTAGATAATAATCTGCTTTTTGATTCCTCTTACCAAAGATCAAACCTCCACAATTTAAACTTTACAGGTTTTCATCCAGTCACTCAATATCTTATGTGTGGGAAAGAACTGCAGATGCTGGTCTAAATCGAAGGTAGACCCAAAATGCTGCAGTAACTCTGTGGGACAGGCAGCATCTCTGGAGAGAAGGAATGGGTGACGTTTTGGGACAAGACCATTCTTCAGACTGATGTCAGGGGAGTGGGCGGGACAGAGATAGAATGTAGTCAAAGACAGTAAGACTGGTGGGAGAACTGGAAAGTGGGAGGGGATCGAGAGAGGGGGAAAGCAATGGCTATTTGAAGTTGGAGAAGTCAATGTTCATACCGCTGGGGTGTAAGCTACCCAAGCAAAATATGATGTGGTGCTCCTCCAATTTGCACTGGGCCTCACTCTGACAATGGAGGTGGCCCAGGACAGAAAGGTCAGATTGGGAATGGAAGGGGGAGTTGAAGTGCTGAGCAACCGGGAGATCAGGTAGGTTAAGGCAGACTGAGCGGAGGTGTTCAGCGAAACGATCACCGAGCCTGCGCCTGGTCAGATGTACAGAAGTTGACACCTGGAACAGCGGATACAGTAGATGAGGTTGGAGGAGGTACAAGTGAACCTCTGCCTCACCTGAAAAGACTGCCGGGGTCCTTGGATGGAGTCGAGGGGGGAGGTAAAGGGTCAGGTGTTGCATCTCCTGCGGTTGCAGGAGAAAGTACCTGGGGAGGGGGTGGTTTGGGTGGGAAGGGACGAGTTGACCAGGGAGTTGCAGAGGGAACGGTTTCTGCGGAAAGCAGAAAAGGGTGGAGATGGAAAGATGTGGTCAGTAGTGGGATCCTGTTGTAGATGGCGAAAGTGTTGGAGGATTATATGCTGTATGTGACGGCTGATGGGGTGGAAGATGAGGACAAAGGGGACTCTGCCCTTGTTGTGAATGGGGGGGGTGAAGGGGGAGCAAGAGCGGAGCTGTGGGATATCGAGGAGGCAGGCGTAGCTGGGGCCCATGTGAATGCCCATAACTATGCCTTGGATTTGGAAGAAGTGGGAGTCGTCAAAGGAGAAGTTGTTGAGGGTAAGGATCAGCTCTGCTAGGCAGAGGAAAGTATTAGTAGACGGAAATTGGCTGGTTCTGCGGTCGAGAAAAAAACTGAGGGCTTTAAGACCTTCCTGGTAGGGATGGAAGTGTAGAGTGACCGGACATCCATGGTAAAGATGAAGGAGTGGGGACCTGGAAAATGGAAGTCATTGAAGAGCATGTGAGGTGTCTTGAACATAGGGAGGGATTGGATTGGGGGGGGATAGGATGGAATTGAGGTATGTGGAAATTAATTTGGTGGGACATGAATGGGTCTGCTTAAGAGCGTGTGAAGTGTCTTGGACATATCTTATTGTAGATTCACAATATCCTCATCATAACGTGCTTTTCCACCTATTTTTATATCATTGACAAGAGTTGAGAATCTTGCATTTGGTTTCTTCTTCCACGTCATTCATGAAAATAGTAACCAACCGAGGGACGAGAACCAATTCCTGGAGTCCTCCAGCAGTAACATCCCTTCATCCTGAAAATAACCCATTTACTCCATCTCTATTTTCTGTTTGACAGCCAATGTTTTACGCTTGCACACTTCCTCCAATAACGTGGGCTTTTATGGGCCTGTCCCACTTAGGCGATTGGGCGACAACAGGCGAATGCTGCAAAATTTTCAACGTCGAAAATTTTTCGGTGACAGTGGCAACAATTTTTGCTGTCGTAGATTGTCGCCAGGTGTCGTAGGTGAATTCCATTAAAACCAGTCCTTGGCAGTCGCATAAAGAGTCGCCTAAGTAGGACAGGCCCTTTAGTTATGCACTAGCTCTTAAATGGCAGTTTATCAAATGCCTTTTGGAAATCTAAATACACTAGAACAACAGGTTCCCCTTTATCAACTGTCTGTCACATCGTCAAAGAATTTGTACAAATTCATCAAAAATGATTTGCCTTTCAAAAACTACTAGACCAAGTGCAGACCCGTTAGGTCTGCTCCCCAATGCAAGATTCCACCACTCACCTGTTCCCCCAACGCAATATTGCACCACTCGCACCTAGCCGCCAACTGCACAGACGCGGCTCATTTCTCCTCATCCCCCAGCACTCCCTCCTCCTCCTCTTCAACCCCCCCCTCTTCAATCCCGAGAGAGGGAGGGGGTGTAGAGAGGGTGGGAGTGAGGATAGATAGGGAGGGGGCGTCTCCCTCTACCACTCCACTCCTCACCCCATCTCCCTCCTCCTCATTTCCCTCCTCCTCCTCCCCTCACTCCCATTCCCTGCCCCAGGACTTACCCAGGTCGTAGAGCAGCACCAGGGCCAGGAACTCGGCCTGGTTCTCGTACTCGGCCCGGCCCTGCCTGTAGAATCCAGCCATCAGCTCGGCCGCCGCCTTGGCTCGACTGCAGGCCCTGACTTCATGTCCGGGCTCGTCCTTCCAGCTGCGGCTTGTTTCTCGGCCCTGGTCACGGCCCCATCCCAAGCCCCGGGGTCGGCTATCATTCTAGCTCGAGCACCAGGCTCGGCTCCAGACAGGGCCCATGGCACCACCCTCGACACCAGATGTCGGCCGCTGCACGAACGCTGGAGTGCCCCTCCCTCCTGGAGTATCCCGACCTGCCTTGCGAGTGCATTGTGACATCACTCAGGTTTTTTTAAATGGCGAGTTTTTGGGGCTGTTTTTAAAATTTAAAGGATTAATATAATCGGAAATGTAGGTGGGAAGATGTTTATCGCCATGATGGGTAAAATGTGAGTAGGATATGTGAAAATGGGAAGGCTGTGGTCTAGCGTTTGGAAGAAGATAGGAAAGGAAGATCAGGGGTATGGAGAGAAGGCAGGTACAGGATACTGAGTTGAATGATCAGCCGTGATCATACTGAATGGCGGTGCAGGCTCGAAGGGCCGAATGGCCTACTCCTGCACCTATTTTCTATGTTTCTATGTTTCTATGACACATCGTCGGCACAAACAAAAACAATAGGAAGAGTTTTAGTATTATAGAGATGTTGACACGGTTTGCCGGCAATGAAGATATTATTTTTTACCCCAAAATAAGGCACTAAAATGTACCTGCGTCTTGGAGGTTGAAGGTTAGGTTGTTAGCCAAGAAAGATAGGCTTGGCTATCCCTCAGTACAGCAACATCAAGAACGATGTTGCTGTATTGAGCGATAGCCAAGTCTATTCTCTCTCTCTCTCTCTCTCTCTCTCTCTCTCTCTCTCTCTCTCTCTCTCTCTCTCTCTCTCTCTCTCTCTCTCTCTCTCTCTCTCTCTCTCTCTCTGTCTCTCTCTCTCTCTCTCTCTCTGTCTCTCTCTCTCTCTGTCTCTCTCTCTCTCTCTCTCTCTCTCTCTCTCTCTCTCTCTCTCTCTCTGTCTCTGTCTCTGTCTCTGTCTCTGTCTCTGTCTCTGTCTCTGTCTCTGTCTCTCTGTCTCAGTCTCTCTCTGTCTCTCGGTCTTTGTCTTTATTATCAGTGGGTATCTGC